>VZSG01000039.1:621688-726268 GCA_013398315.1 Nothoprocta pentlandii | reverse complement strand
GAAAGGTCCAAAACTAAGTAAAATACATACCTTCCACAGTGTAAGTTTAGCCTTAGCTCATTTTTCAAGTTCACAGAATAACAACTTTGAATAGTGGAAATTTTGAATGAATCTTTCCACTGGTCATCTCCTCATTTGCCCCATGTATCAGCTCACAACTGTCTTCTACAACACCCTGCACGTATCCATTATGTGAAATCTAAGTATATAATTACTCTTCCCGTATCATTTTTTTCCTGGTAGCACCGATTACTCAAGTTACTCCATGTTTGTCATCCACTATATTAAAAGTACTAAAATTATGTATTTCAATTAACACAACAGTTCTAAGGGCTTTTACTGTTATTTGGCACAATCTGGCAAGACACAAAAGCAAGCTGAACTGAACAAAACTAATATTACCAACGCTCTGCTTATTGCCTTGGCAAAAACCTGCTGAGGGATAACATGAGGAGGAGAGACAAATCCTCATCACATTTTAAATTCTATCTACTGAATAAATCAGTAGTGTCATCAATATCATTGCCATGTTCGCTCTCCACAATAGCTGCTCCAGCACTGCTGTTCCTCTGCAGTACTGACCCCAGCACTGCTGAATATGAAGGGCTGACTTCAAGGAGGGAAGACACAAAGGAGCTTGGCCTTGTTCCTAACATGCCACGTGGTTTTCACTGCAGTTGTGGAGAGACAAAGACATGTTAATATTACATCTGCTTGTGCCTCTCTTATGTATTCATGCATCTGTTTACTGCTTGAAAAAACAAATGACAAATTGACAGCTCTGCCTATCTTGACTCAACCTCCTCTCAGTGGTCCAAAAGAATATTTGAAAACAAAATGAGAAGAGTACCATAAAAGGAGAAAAAGTAACTGTCTGGAACAGAATTCAATGTGAAAAATCTGGTGAACCTAAGATACTTGTTCATAGCAGTTTAAGACGTTCCCATTCCCATTTGGTACTGATGGTCTGTGGCTGTTGTGGCTTTTTCAGTTAACTGTGGGATACTGAAGCTGCGCACCCTGCTCAAGAGGTTTGATATGGAGCCTGATGACATTGTCTAAACCAGTGCAGGAAGTTGTCTGAGCTAAGGCATGAAGCACTTCATCTTCATAGCTTAAATTTACTTTAAATTTACACGCATTTACTAACTGATCTCAGCCCTCAAACTCGCTAGGATAAACTGAGACACCGAGCTGAGCACACGAGGATAAGCAGCAGTGTGACACACACCAGCTACTACTCTACACACAGTTTAACACTCAATCAATCGCTAATAACAGCATAAACCCTAACAGCACAGAACTTACAGCAGGCTGCAAAACCCAAGCACTTGCTGAGCTCGTTTGGCCAGGGCAGCAACAACAGGGCTGCCAACCGTGGCCGGGCTGGACAGCTCCAAGCAACAGCGAGGCGCCTTTCTTTGACACACGGACCCGTCTGCAGGGAGCGAAGCACAGACCGCGGTGGGCAGAACACCAGACCAGAGCTCACAGTTCCTTCCAAGCACATGAAGTTGTCCAGGAAATGTGTCCTCGAGAAAAATTAATGGTCACAGATGATACTTGTCAGAAAATGATGAAGTTGAAAGCGCTTTGAGAGACTAAGAACTCCCTTGCAGGAATCGTGGTCAAAACCTTCAGCATCTCATTACTTTTTTTTTTCAAGGAGAGATGATTGTAAAGGGCATATAATAGAAATGCAGTATTAGTGTTGTGGTAGGAGCCAGAAAAGCAGAGTGAATGGTTTTAAACACTCAGTTACAACTTCAGTGTGTGAAATGATTACGGAAATACAGAAAAAAACAGCTATTAATGATGTTTATGAAATTTCTGTTACCAAATTCTGTAATAAATAGGGTGTTAATATCACAGTTATAAGTGCACTCTTTCTTTAGCTACCCTCTGAAAAACGCCCAAGCACAATATGTGTGAGGTTGCCAACCGATGTTAATTGACAAAGACTCATTCACCATAAAACTAATGAGTTTTTTTTTCCCACCGACCCACTCTACTTTTATACATCCCAACTACAGGAATCTACAATTTTACTTTCAGAATAAACAGGTACACCTGGATTTAGATAATTCTCCAGGGAATAATTACCTTCCCTTTACTGACAATGTAATATACAGAGGTTTTATTGATCAAAAATGTGCATATCCTGCTATCAGCTTGTGAAATAGCAACGGTGTGTCGTATTTGGTTATAATTCATTTTGTACTGAATGATTCACTACCCCATCAATAGCAGGTAATAGCACTTGAGTAATTAGTCTTCAGCACCTCCTGAAGTAATGACTAAAGAGATAAAATAAACTCATCACATATCTTGATGTATTTCTTTTACTCCTGTCAGAAAATAAGTAACACTACAGCAAGATTTTCTGCCTGTTTGAGGCATCTCATGCAACACAGATAATGTCAGCTCCCTGAAACTCCATTTTTAGCATTAGTTGATTAACCTCTGTCATCTCTAATTAACACAACATCCCACATGAGCTAAAGCTTTCCTAACATTCTATTTTTTTGCAAGCCTGCACAATTCTAATTCCTAACAGAAATTTCATACTTTTAAAGTTAACTAACAGCAGACTCCAGATGGAGTAGACTCACATTTTATGTGCTGTAACCTCAGTCAACTGAATGTGCTACTGTGTGCTTCATGTGCTTGGAAGATGACTGACATACTTTTAAGTTAGTCACAATAGTAATATTAATACAGAATTTCATGTTGTCTAAAATGAACAGGACCAATACACAGAGTATCCTTACAAAGACCTTTACAGGGCAACAATCTAATCAATCCTTTGAAACAACAGTTTATCTGTGTGATATTACACTTGGTTGCATTAACATATAAAAGTAATTAATATACAGATACAGACAGATTTTACCTCTTCAGAGATGGCTAACAAGCTGTTTGAGTAAGGGTATCCTGATTTATTATTGCTACAGCAAAACATAACCACTTAGGTTAGACAAAAAGTAATAAACTCAATGACTATCATTGCTGCTTGGAAAAAACTTCTCTAAGATATTGGCATAGAATCTTATTTAGAAAAGTAGGTAAAACTGGTCAACTCATAGCAATTCCCAGTTATGAGAATAGTTTCCTGAAAAATAATGTATCATTATTATGTATTATTATTATAATGTTAATTATAATTAACATTATTATTATTATTAATGTACATTAAAATAATGTAATCATTGTTTTGTGTAGACAGTATCTGTGCCGACACCCCTTTCCACCCTATAGGCTGTCTTTTGTTTGCTTTTAGAAATATACTAATACAGTGGAGGTGATTTTACTTACACTGTTCTTCCCACTCTTGGTCATCATCACTGTGTTGCCCGTGCTGCTGAGCTTGCTTGAGGCTCAAATACAGCTCTCTTGCCCGGATTTCCTCCTGCTGCCGTATTTGTTCTTCACCTTTTTGTCTTTCTTCTTCCTCTCTCTTCTAAGAAAATGAAGTAAAACAGAGATGATTCAAGTGGAAGAACAAGTCACAAGTTAGGACATTGCTTCAGCTGTTTCCTCTCACAGAGTAGCTGTATAACTTTGGACAAATCACCATCTCGTGCAGCTTTGTGTTCTTTACCTGCCCCAAACAGCAGTTTGGGAGCTTCTGAGGAAGGTATTCCATCTAGTGTGAGATGCACAGGTAGCAGAGGAATAATGGACACCTAAGTGTCTAAGGCCTGGAGTTTAAAGGAAAATGTATTTTATCTATGTGGTGCCAGAGCTGACACTTCTTAGTGAGCTCTGCAGCTCCTTTTGAACTGTGTTATTCTTTAAACTGCTTAGTTTAGCAACTGCCACTCATGTGTAATCATAGTCAGAGAATAATGTTTTCCAGATATCAAGATCATTATGTTCATTTGTCATGTCATCAAATAAAATTATCCTAAATGACAAACCTTATTATCTAACCTAAAATAACAAGTATCCAAAGTCCACTGTAGATGAGAGTCATTGTAAGTGTTAATCCTAACACATTTCTAGGGTCAAGCAGCTTACATGCAGGTGAATAAAATCTGGCAACATTGGTAATGTATTGGGAGTTGATTTTATCTTCCTTAAATAGTTCTTTGTCTGTTAAAGGCCAAAGGTGGCATTTCCAATGATCTCTGCACTGTGATAACTTTTCTCCTTTTATAAGGGATTTTTATTTTTACTGCAGTGGGATCAGCATTAGCTCAGCATAGAGAAAAATACAACTGATTAGACTGGAAAACAATTTGCTCAAAGCTATCAACATGTTCTATCAATCCACTGAACTGATATATGCGAGTAAATGATTTTCAAATACAGATATTGTACAAGTAATTTCTTTTTCTTAAGATGTGCTGTGAGCTAGAGCCTGAACATTAGTTTCAGATGAGATTACTCTTTCTTTCAAAAGGAGAATTAGAAATATTTAGCTTCCTTTTTATTATATCATATTCAAGCAACTCTGAACTTTGTTGAAAGGAATACTTTATAATTTTGAAAATAAATGTAACTTATTAGATGGCTTTGTAATTTCCATCACAGCAGGATTCAAGCATTACCAAAGCAATCCACAATGTATGCTGCAATTTAGTGCTGCAAATGAGTGGAGTGGTTTTAAAAATTCAACTGATTTCTAGTATTAAATATTTTCTAAAATTCAGTCTGTGGACTCAGGAGATCTGAGGACTCTGTGGAGTCTGAGGACTTCTGTGGACTCTGAAAATTCTCAACAAATCATATCGTAAAACTCGCCAAGCTTTTCAAACAGCAGTGACTAACCATGCAACTATTTTCAGGACCTATTTTCCATCCCTCTCAGGTGTATCTGAGGCTCTGCTGTGCTAGGTTGGCATTCACCTACACAGGCCAAAATTGTCTGTATCGCAGAAAAAAAACCCTCAAGTGGGATTACAGAGAGCAGCAAGGCAGACAAGAACACCACGCACATTTGCCATTTGTGTTCACAGAATTGCCAAAGCACTTTCATGCAAGACACAGCTTTACTACTGACAGAAATTTAACTAGAGTTACTGGTTACAGAAAGGGCTGCAGAATTTCCTGCTCCAGCACTGAGCTTTCCTGATGTCACTGATGAGCCTGCAAAAAGCAGCTCACATACCCAATTCTACACAAGCAGATTCCTGTTCAGTGCTTGAAGATGCTACCTAGATGAATGTTCACACTATGTAAAAGTATTTGTTATAACCTGATCACTTGATCATTGGCTGAAAAGTGCTATATTACTCTAAACACCATATTAATTCAGTAAAAGGAATTTATTAATTTATTAGCTATTTCTTCAAGTGAATAGCTTTTGTCATGCACTGGAAAAGTACTAATTTGAAAGTTGTCTGTCCTATCTGAACACCTGCCCGGAGACAAATAGCAAAAGCAACAGTAATGTTGCAGTGTTATTACAAAGGTCCAATGTAATAACACAAGTTTCCAAACAACGATTTTGTCATTTAGCATCCATTATAGGGACTCATACACACATTTTCCCAGAGGAGAAACAGGTGTCTGGACACGTGCCTGGGAAGCAGAAGCAACTTAGTCTCCACTGTAGGAAAATAAGGGGCTTTTTAATTCTCTCCATCTCTGCAAAGGCTGTTTGTCATTACCCTCTATATTGCAGCTAAAAAGAAGATACTTTTAATTCTTTTCAGAACACAGTTTTCCCCAGAGCATGGCTGTACGTCAGTCGCGGCATCCAGCAATTCAGGGAAGGCCAGAAGCCGCAGCAGCGATGGGGACAGTTCTGCTGTTCTGGTCTTGGATCACACCATGTCATGCTTAAGGATGAACGACAACTTTTGTTAGAGGAAAATGGAAATAACGGTTTTAATTTGAGCAAGAACAAACAAGGACAGATGTCTTGAGTTTCCCAGGGATGGTTTGCTTAGTAGCAGTCAGCCAACAGACACTATGTACTTTTGACCATTGATATTTCAAAAAGATGGAAAAGCAGCAATTTATTAATTAGAAGCAACCAATTTACTAATTAGAAGCAACCAGAGTGAGAAAATGGAACAAATGCTAATTTCCATCCTTGCAAGAACTCAGTTGTTCCCCCTTCTCTTTAAAGTAATATATAAATCAACATTTCTCCATTTAGCTCAGCTGAGTTCCACCAATTTACACCAGCTGAGGATCCATCTCCTTAATCATAATGGAATATAATCAAAAGACCTGAAATACAAGATATTAATAATGATGTGCCTGTGTAGTGAATAATAGCTCCATATCACACATGATGAGCAATAAATTAGGCTACTCTTATTATTTCTGAAAAGGAAATGCCTAACATTCTTCTTCAGTCAATTTTTCATGTTTTAATGCTGGCATCCTTTGATTATTTCTAGCATCATCCTCTCATTATCTCAAGTCCTAGAAAGATTGAGTGGACCGCTCATTATTTTGAAACGTCAGTGCTTTTTGAAGCCATTGTTTTCAAAAACAGTAGGTTTTTCATAATAATAAAAGCTTTACATTCTCTTTTTGCATATTCTATATAGAGTCGGTGATTCCATACCTTCAGTTATTAATAACTTACTATGTTCCAAGCAGCTTGGACAAGGAAATTATCTATTCCTTATTCTTGAGAAGACCATTTGTAAGCTTTACTGTTTACAAATCAAATACATTAGGGCCATCCCTTGAGGAAAACAGGCAGGGACAAGAGTCTCCATTTCCCCATTTAAATGGGATGATCCCCATTTATCAAACTGTTTACTTTCAACTACTAGAGTAAGCTTAATATGCAAAAACCATCCAAAAAATAACAAAAACCACACCCTTTGACAACAGCTTCCCTGAATTACACAGGAGATGTCACAGGCTTGTTTTTCAAAACAGCTGTTGTTGAAGCACTTGCAGTAAAAACATAGCAGTGCCTGAAAGAAAAAAGTAGAACTCAGGCAAAATTCAAGTTCTTAAAGGAATGTAGTAGTGCCCAGGAAGACTGTCTTGGTGGTTTTTGTTAGAGGGAACAAAGAGTTTTCAAAGACATAACTAAAAAATAATCACCGCTCCATATTGCTGTGATCTAAATTCACATTTTTAGTATTGCTTACCTTTTTAAAGAAAAAATTATATTTATTCAAATTAATGCATGGATATATGTACAAATATATTGTGCAACATTAAAAGGCAGACCACAAGAGAGGAGCTTCTATTTAAAATGAACAATTGAACCTTCTATATTTACTCTGCTGGAAGAATAACAGCTACTAGCATATCTGCTTCTTCATACCAACTCAATCCTTCATATCAAAGTCCAAAGCAGAAAGCTATAATAATCCCCAAACATCAATAATCCAAAAATCCCTTCTGCCTGCCAGTTGAGAGAGATCATACCATATGCCATGACCCTTTCAGGTCTTCCAGAACTATTTGGAAGGTGACAATTCAGTACTTGGTTGCAAATTGCCAAGAAATACCAACCTGCTGTAACAAATTACACTGGCAGTTCAGTAGGCAGCAGTAATCCTCTCCAGCTTTAATTCCACTGGAGAATTCAAACATGCTAAATGATCTTATCTAGCCTCTGGCAGCTGAGCATTTACCACAGACTTGTTCCTGTAAACGCATCTCAATGTTTTCTACCTCTGCTATAGCCATTTCTAAACAACATTTAATCTTAGCTATGGTTAGCTTCTAAAGTTTCAGTCCACTGCAGACGAGGGAATAGGTCAGCTCTCTGAATTTGCCACAGATATTAAAAATGCATCAGGGAAAGGCCAAATACATAGTCCATTTTTTTTTTTTTCAATAGAAATCAAGGCTTCTGGCTGCCGTAGCTCCTTGGGGAGTCTTACAGAATGGGGGGTCACAATGATGACTGACATCTTGCTTATGGCAAAACATACACAACACATTGGTTACAACCTTCCCCTCTGAAGAAAAGGATGTCTGGGATTCCCTTTACATCTCAGGCTGTCAGGCATCTTGTCTTTTGTCAGACATTTTTGGTACCCCGAGAGCTGATGGTGTGTCATATCCACTGTGAACCTCCTGAGATCCATCAGTGATCACATCTGGGGCAGGGTGGACATCTCACTGCATGTCACAGAGCTGAGGACAGAGCTCGTCTCCTGATCCGAGTCTCAAGACTCCCAACTCTAAAAAAGGGAATCCAGAAATCCCAGAGTCCCAGGCTCTTGGACAGCCTGCCCTCAGCAAGGCTCATACAGCAGGACAGAGCTCAGAAATCAGCTTTTGCCACAAATCCATTTGACAGTTTCCAACAGAATTGAGAGTGTGAAAATCAGCAGAAATACATCTAAGCCTATGCCACCCTTTTCCTGAGAAAATTCTCACTTGCCTCAGAACAGAAAGCATTCACAGAGACATTTTCTGATCTACCAGTGTCTCAAAAGGAAGTCCCACTTCCTGCAGAAGTCACGTTTCACCCACAGATATAGCCCAGAACACGCTGTTCACCCACAGCTCAGACAGGCAAGTAATATCATAACTCATTTCACAAGGAGTCCCTTTTAGATGAGACAGAACAAAGGTGGGAACCACTTCTGACTGGGAGAGATCTGCTTTTTATTATATGCGCTGGAGCAGGCTTGGGTAACTTGCCATAAAGCAGCGAACATCTAACTTGCTGTCACTCACCTCAGAGTTTGTCTCTGGATTTTAGGAACATTTCACAGTCAGGATACCTGATATTCAAACTCTCCTTGTTAGTGCCTCAACTGGTTCCGTTTCAGCACTGAAAGGTCAGAACTTGGGTAGCTTCTAATAAAAGTCCACAATAAGGACAGTAACTTCAGCAGCATAGTCACTGATCATATCAATGGAAAAAAGATTTTGCTTTAAAATTGGTGTCACAGTTCCTCACATGTAGGGTGGAAAAATCTCAAAACCTAATTCCTAGCAGAAAATAAACAGTAGCAACTGTCTGAAGAATCAGATCCACAGCACTGTCAGGCAAGGGAAGGCACTCGGGCTTGTGCTGAAAGCTCACTCAGATCAATGGGACTGAAGAAGGTTCTTAGTGTTAGGCATAAGCTGTCCTTATTGGAGAAGATTTCCAAACTGAGGCATTAATTACACTCTGCTCTGTGAAGACTATTTATAATCCCATTTTCAGCGATGAGAACTTAAATAGCAAGGACATAAAAACTCTTAAATGTATACCTTAAAAAAGACTACCCCCACCTCATCACCCTCCCAGCTGAAAATTAAAGGACATAAACTCGCATCAAAAAAAAATATGGAAGGAAATTGTAACGCTCTGTCACTCATATGCTTATCAAGGAAATAAAGATTATTTCTCCTCAACATCACTAGCATTAAAATCTCCACTAAATATTTTTGATGCATGAAAAAAAACAATTCCTATAAATACTGTTACAAAGTTTTTGCTTAACATATATTTCACTTGTCAAACTTTTTTTTAAAGAAAAAACTAGCCTTACTGTCAACTGTGCTTATATAATTAAGCTTGGCAGGTATCTGAAGTTGTCATGCAGACGGTTCTTTACTATTAATATTTTCATGCTATAAGGCAAACACACCAAGCGAGAGATGAGAAATTCTCTGTTATTTCTAATTGCAGCTGAAGGATACCACCCTGCCCTGGCAGACTGAAGCTCACACCTTTAATTTGCCCTAGCTCTGCACATTGTTCAAGACTCTTAGTGACAAGCAACTGATAACAGCAGGAAATTATGTCGGTGATCCCATAGCTTTTATGAATTAGCAAAGATGGATGACAGTAATTGGCTCTTATTTGTCGTTTGCAACAGATGCGTAAAAAAATAGCTCTCCTTAAATTGCAAAAATAGAGCAGTCAACATTCATATTCTAGCATCATAAAAATAAAAGGCATTTAAGCTTAAGCAATATCAGGGAATGCAATATTTTTCCAATAGCATAGGAAAGAGATCATCATTCACTATGATATGGGAGATATCATTTACAGTGCAGACAGCCTTAGAGTCCCACAATAGGTCAAGAGGAATAAGAGTGGTTTAAAAAGGAGCATCTGTGATCCAATATGGTTAGAAATTAAGCCCATCAGCAGAATAGATACAGACTTTTAATTTCCAAATCAAAACAATTCAAGAGAATGAAGCATAAGCAGAGACTGAGCTTTTCATTTCCCAGTTTGGAGATTGCTTTAAATATAGTCTGGTGGTCATCATTACAGAAGGATGATTACAATGCATTAAATATTTTAAACCTGTTAAATTGGGCTTGCTGATCTGCATTTCATTCCATGCCCTGAATCATTCATGAAAGGCACATGTCTTCAAGATTTCAATGACTGCAGTCGCACACGCATAGATTCACCAATTCACCTTTCAGCCTACATCCCAGGGTTCTGTTTTTTTTTTTGTTTTGTTTGTTTCTTTGGTTGGTTTTTTTTTTTTGGTACACATTTTTATACTTGGAGGTAGATGCCAGAAGCCTAACTTTCCTATTTTCCTGTCTGGGTACCTTTCCACTCATTCAGCTTATAAATATTTCATGCACTTCTTCAATTACACTATAGAAGTTATAAAAAGGAGTAAAGGCAAGGGAAAGAACAGGGCAAAAAAGCAAAGCCACGTGAGCCTTAAATAAACCGGTAGAGAGCAAGGTTAACAACTCCTCTGTATTAGCCTTTGAGATTCACTTGCTGCTTTTAAGTAATTCTACAGCACTGTCTTTCAGACCGAGTAATAGATAAGCTTCTTTTCTGAGTAGCAAAGATGTGGTAGTGTAGTCTTGGGGACCAATCCTGTATTTGGATCTGTGCTGGTGGCATCCCATCCATCCACATCTAACAGGGCTCATGTACAGATCTGATTGCAGACTTAGTGAGTGAAATTCATGTAGAGGATGTCATTCAATCAACACAGTAAATGCTGCAGCACATTCAAAGGAACCATTTTTAAAGAAGTCTGTGGATAATAAAAATATGGTCCATTTAAGTTTTTGCAAATATTCTCTTCAAATGCTTGATTTATCCTTCTTGATTTATTCTTTTTTCCTTCTTTACAGAAGAAAAACCCTCTCCACTTCTTTTGTAAAATAAAAATTCTGGCATCATTCTGATCAGGACTACAGAAGAGCTGACCAAAGCTTATTATTTGAAGCTTAAAACTGAGCCAAATTCTCACCCTACATTCAGCAGTAGGAATCTAGCTCCTATCCTGCACACGAGATCTCCTCAGTCCCAGATCAACAGTGAGAACAAAGATTTCCATTACTTTACCTTTCCATCAATATAAAAATTGGACAGACTTCCTCAACTGAAACAGCATTGATTGCTGATGACTGGAAGTTTAAGTTAGTCACTGTGCTTTTTGAAATAGTCTTTTTGGGACAGAAGAACAATAGTGAACTTGTGGACATTTATTTTACCCAACTGAGCGTAAATCAACTGCCAGTCACTCAGGGATATGAGCGAACAGGCCTGTACACGTCTTGGCTCAAGGGGACTTGGCTTTCCCGAGAGCACAGGAAGGTGAGTTTAAGTAGTTGCTCTACTCATTATTCATATATTAATAAAACCACTTGAAAGGTATAGTTTCATTACTCACTGACATCACATTTCAAAGGCCCCGTTCTCTCCTGTGAATTCAGATTAGCTGTGCAAAGGTAAATCAACAACTCTGTGCAGAAGAGGCTACAGGAACTGCCCTCACTTTGTGCTGCGTAAGTACCCTCTGATCGCCGTCCTGAGGCGGACAAAGCGACGAGCCGCCCGCTGACTCTAGCTGACCATCAAACCCTCAATAATCAGCTCTGCGGTCCTCAGCGTTGCTCCCATCGTGGAAGGACAAGGGATTTTCTCAGTGGTTCCCCCACCTTTAATCTCCAGCCCAGGAAGGCAAGAACTGCAGCAACCCACCATCCAGGGAGAAGCACCATGGGAAGCCAGATCTCCTCACACTGTTTTTGGACTTCTCCGTGGAAATCCAGAGTCACCCACCTTGTACAGGCCTGAAGAGAGCGTGTCAGGCTCAGGAGACTGAAAACTTCTCAGCAGATTAAAACTACTACAGCTTGCCTTATGAATTGTGAACAATTTGTAAACAAAACACATCTTCATAAAGTAATATAAAAGTGTAAAATGCTGAGGCGTTCCTTTCCTCTTTTGTTTTCAAATTGTTCTTTCCAACAAGAGCAGGTAAAGAAACATTATTTCAAATGAATATACTTGAACATGCTATAAGAACATAAATGTTACAATACTGAGTTCATGAAAAATTGAGAAGCTGATAAAAATCAGCTAAATGAACTTCTAGCAAAGTCGACTAGACTTTCCTTGCAGGTCAAATAAGAGAAGAATCTACCCATCATTATATTTGAGGAAATAGTGGGGAAGTATTTAAAATTAAGTATGTGAACAGCTTACTAGAAATATACTAAATATTTTCAAGTAAACTGACCTAAAGAGACACAATTCACAATTGTACATTTTTCCTCACTGCATAATTCATTCAGTACAGCTGACTGAATGATTCTGTTCATGTTATTTCAATAACCAGTTAGACTGTCCTAACACTTTTGAATGAATTATGAGATTTTTTTAATATCTTTCATATTTCAGGATTAAAATAAAAATGCTTATTAATAAACATGTCCCAAAGCTACAAGACCTTAGAATCTATAAAAACACTATTGGAAAAACTAAATATGATTTTACACATACCTTCAGTTCCTCTTGAATTTTTTCCTCCACCAACTTGGCTGCTTTCCGATCTTCTATTTCTACTTTCCATTTTTCTGCCACTATTCTGGCTTTTTCTTGAGCCATAGCATCTCGGAATTTTTTTGTAATTTCTGCCTCCTTTTTCCTCCTTCAGAAAAGGATTTGAAAATAAATATAACTGTAGAAATCGATATCTTTGAAAAAGGGAATCAATATTTAGTCAGTGCAGAAGTACTAACTGTAATAACATAACTTAATGGAAATACACAAAGAAATAATCAAAACATACTTAACACATGAACCACCACAAATCACTACCACAAAAAAAAATTGATGAAACTAGGCAGAAAACAGACATGAAAATTTGGGGGGAATTTAAATAAATAAGAAATTAAATAATCAAAACAGCACTACTAACTAAAATATCAGGAAAGTACATCTTAGACTGTCTATGAATCCTATATTTTTAGTTTCCTGCCTATCTGGCAAATCATGATCAGGAAACCTTTGTCATTCAAACACCAGTGAATGCGTCTGCTAAATTCTAGCAGTAGATTGTTTATCAGCCCTGACACGTGAGGAACACAGAACACAGGTTTAAGCATGTAATCCCTGTTTAAATATGCACACACTAAAGGCAGGCAACATCTGACAGGAAAAGGAATAACAGAATAAACTGTCACTTCAACGGTTGCATTTCAGTGCTGTACTACAAAAGGTAGTGCAGCAGGCAAGTGGCCTACTTCTCAGCTATGGCAAGCATCAAAACACTCCTGAATCTCTCCCCAGTCTGTAACAGGCCCCGCTCGAAACACCAGCATGGTAGCTTTTATAATCAGCTTCTGAACTGCTTGGATAAGAATGGAAGCAACGTGCAAATAAAACCAATTGCAAAAAGGATTTTATATACAAAATTCCCTTCAAGGGTATAGATACGTGACCGGACAGGTATTGCTACTTTAGTCAGCTAAAACCAAGACTGCTTCATTTTCATTTACTTAAAAAAATGGCCAACAGTTTAGTAAGACTCCCCAAAAGAGTATTTGCCTTTTTTTAATTGGTGAAAGAAGCTTTCTGATTTTTCATGTGCTGAAATATGCGCAAAGCAAGCGAAGGCAAATGTTCACAAAATATACTTACCAGTTTACCCACCATTACCTGCCACCTTTCTACAAGGTCATGTCTCCCAATTTGCCAAGTGGACCCTGAATTCAGATTCTTAAATCCTCACCATAGTTCTTCTGCCTCCTTCTGTGCTTGTTGCCTGGCTCGCTCTGCTATTAGCTCCTCAGATATCTGCTCATACGGCTTGTCACCTGGGGCTTCTCCCATAACCCACACCCAGACCTCACCATCCTTCCCATGTAGCCACTGCACATGTTTGCCATTACCTGCAATAAACATACAAAAAAGAAAAGCATTAGGTACTAGATCAAATTCTCACAGAAGTGCAGATATTTTGGCTGGAAATTTGCAACATTAGAAGCATTATGTCTGTAACTTAAAGTTCAGAGTAAAACAAGACTAAACCTTGACATGTGACCAATCCTCTGATCTAATTTTAAACCAACTCAACCTGAGCACATGTGCTTTTACTTTCCTTTCCTTAGAATAAGATTCCTCTTATTTGCTTTCCCACATCCAAACGTCATTTCTATTTTACCTCAACACTCCCATTCAAAATTTCCTCTAAACTTAGATCAATACTTCCCAAAAAGTGGAAAACAGGTTTTACTGTACAATCTGATCAAAAGAATGTGTAGTTTCCTAGCAAAGAATAATATTAAAAAGTGATGAGTGGACTGGAAAAGAAATAAGCAGCTCAGGGAGAAAATATTGCACTGAAAATGTAATTTCTGCCACAAAAAACACCTATAGCCTGTAAAAAGCAAGTTCACAGTGGTCAGTGTCAGGTCTTCTAGGTTAAGATTTATTGGACTTGTATTTAACTGAACCAAGTGCAAGAACTGAGCCGAGTTTGCAGAAAAGTAATTTTCCTAATATTTTGCTATTCATATGCTCATGTCTGCATTTCAAGCAAAAATAATTACCTGCAAGTGCTGAATATAATAGTTTATGTTTTGAAATACCTCTCAGGCACTACGTTTTCCTACAAAATCAGATATTTTGTTAAAACTTTCAGTGTAACAATCTTAAATTAGAAAAATTCAACCAGATCTCAAAGAAGAGACAGGTCCTGACTAAATTTGAAATCTAGGTGAAACACAGGCCAGGAACCTCATTTTTCTTTTCCAAAGTGGGCTTCTGAGCCTATTCATAAAGCTCAGTATCGACTCAGGAAATAAGATCAAATCTTTTGATTCCTAGTCTATCACCTTGACCACAGAACTACTTTTCTTTTCCTGGAGAGACTGTGCCAGGCTGCCAGTAATTACTATTAGGAAGTAGTGGGCACCAAAATGATTCCGGATGGCAGAGTTGAATTTACCACACTTTCCACCTCTACAGACCAATCATCTTCAGCTGTACTATTCTACTAGTAATTTATCAAAAACACTTATGCAGCCTCACAAGATGGCAATGTTCTTTCTGCCAGATTCAAGTCTCTCCTCCTGTAGCCTTTCTATGAGCCTTTCACAGAGTTCCCCCAAATGCTACCCACCCTCTCTCTTGCTTTGAGGTCTGCAAGTTGGATCCTTCTCCTTGCACCAAGCACAAAACGAAGCCTCCCAAAGCAGCCCCCCACCTCCCCGGAGCAGCAGGGCAGTCAAGGTGCCCACGTGTAAGACTTCATCCCTCCCAGGGTTCTGCCCGTCTCACACTGGTGCACAAGCACCGAGCGCTGC
Source organism: Nothoprocta pentlandii (assembly GCA_013398315.1). Taxonomy (NCBI): domain Eukaryota; kingdom Metazoa; phylum Chordata; class Aves; order Tinamiformes; family Tinamidae; genus Nothoprocta; species Nothoprocta pentlandii. The sequence continues at coordinate 710,812 of VZSG01000039.1, read as the reverse complement.
TGCGGGGCCCCAGCAGCTGCCCTGGGCTTTGAGCTGCCCTGAGGAAGCCTGTGAGGTGCCACAGGGCAGCGAGCCCTCCCTGAGCAGGGTCAAAAAACAGGAGCGGCACCAGTTGCCTCAGAAGAAAGAGAAAGACCATCGGGTGGTGCACAGCAAGAGGGAATTCTGCCTGTATTCAGTGCCAGAGCTAGTAGCAATGCCAATTACACAATGGAATGAGATTGCGTACAAATTAAAAAATAAATCAACAAAAAAGGCAGGCCTGCCTGTCCTCTTCTGACCAGGACAGAGCAGAACCACAGCTTTCTCTTTACAAGAGTTCTAGCTGGCTTCACTTTCACATATGTTCCTAATTAAAAGGGGTTTAACAAGAACAGTAGAGCAGCAAGTGGAATATTGCTGGAGTCAGCCTCCTTCCTCCAGGCTCATTCATCATTGCTTTAGCAGCTAGAGCACCCCTGACAATTCCCATTTGTTATCCATCTCCAGTGCTTGCAAGGGAACTTCTCCAAGCACCATTAGAGGCCTGATTTGGTGTCAAGCCCCTACTTGTGCTGTTATTTAGCCACGGCCTGCCTGCTTACTCCCACCAAAACACCAAGGAGTGCCCATAGCCCCCACTGCCTTCACATCACAGGTAATATTAGAGGCTATTTCAAGTGCTAACTGAGGAAAGTAAAAGAGGCTATTTCAAGTGCTAACTGAGGAAAGTAAAAGATCACTGATTTATGATTTCAGAAACATGGAATGACATTCAGTCATTGAGTTTGAGTTTGCTTACTTTCTCAAAAAAAAAAAAAAAGCCCTATTTCCATATTCTTGCTTCGCTGAGTTTTGGTCTTTCCAACACAATTGCCTCACTCGGAGGCTACAAGTTTCTACCAGAGCAATTGATTCCCCTTCCTCACTATCTGCAAAGCTCTGCAATCTTATAAATATCCTTTGACCCCTTCTTCAGAAAATAGTCCTTTTCCTTTTTTCTCTCTGCACTAGAAGCTCCTGAAATTTATTCTGCATTTGAAATAGGCTGTATTAGCATTCACTACCATGACAACAAGCTCATCATCCTTTGTCATCCAGAGATAAACCATAGCTTCTAGAGGACTTTCTTCTTTTGGAGTTTGGATATCTGGTATACTTTGGTCTAAACACAGTGCGTCTTGCATGAGATGTTATCTTTGATTTTCCAAAAGAATGATTTTTATGCCATCTTTAAAGTCAAAGCTTGGATTTTGATAGTCTATGTGATGGAAGAGGTTCCATTCAGAGTTTCATTAGCTGCAGGACATGCACGGGCAGCACACTGATTAAGACAGAAATGAGGATGTTGTGAGCTTTACATTGCTCTCAATTACTAGGACTTACCCAGGACAAGTCTGCATATGCATTTTATTTAATATCTTCTATTATAAACACATACACAATTTCACTTTTTTGTAAGGAAGAAAACCTAGGAAGTGTTCCTGTCAATATTTCTGAGACCATTAAAGGGGTAGGAGGCACTTTTTATAACATTAACTTCTATAACTCCATTAAAATTTATATAGTACAATTAGGTGGTGATGATATTCTTGTGGGAAGTATTCTAACCCGCAATAAACTAAAGATTCACGGTAATTAATTCTGTGGTCTGCCTTTGCAAATAGTCAGAGGACCATTAACCCACCTCCTCCAAGACTACATCCCCCTCTCCAAAAAAAATCACCAACTGCAAAACAATCCTGGAAACAAATCATCTGCAATAGGGAAAAAAAATCTAAATATCTCAAGCAGTCTTCCACATTTTAGTCACCTCTAATTTCAATTTATACACTGCTTTAAGCACCGTGTTGTGTACATTTTTATTTAAAGGAGCATTTGCAGAGGGAGAAATTCAGCTGCACCAATGTATCAATAAGTGTTATGGGATCTCAGCATTACTGAAAAAAATCAGCCTTTATACTTCTTCAGCTGCTTCCTGATCATATAATGAACTCAATCTTATGTTTATGGAATTACAGTCTGTTACCATGGAAATAATTATGGTGCAATATACCCTGCAGGATCAAATAAAAGAGTGACTGCAAGAGAAAAAACATTAAGAGAGGAAGCAGTTATTCAAATAAGACTAATTAACAAACATGGCAGATCACTGTACATAACACAAAGGTAGGTATGTTCACATTATCACACTGTACTTTTTCAAGGTTTGCAGACTGAAAACAAGGAGGAAAAAAAGCAAACACAAAAGTAATGTAAGTAATATAACTTTTATTTAGTGTCCATCTAACATGCCCCAAATATTTTCTTAGCTCTTTGGCCATGACAAACTGTAATTTTAAATTTTAAAACATGATATTCCCATTTTCAACTAGAAAATAATACCCAGATTTTTTTCTTAAATACAGTGTACTAAAATCACGACCTGCAGTCCAGGAGCTGTCTCTTGTCTATCTACTTTAATTTCCTTTTCACTGTAGAAGACTGCAGGTATGCATCAGATCAAAGTGCAAGGCTGAGAATTCATTCATCTCAGTACCATTCATTTTTCCTTTATAAAAAAAGAAAATGTTTTCTGCTTCCCAATTCCAAGGGCTTTTCACAAAGAGTAAAAGCTATATTTGAGGCTTGGTTTCTCACAAAAAGCCATCACAAAGCCTCCAGCTTTTACCTAGAAAGAACAAAAATGATTCTGCATGGCCCCTTTAGGGACAGATGGAAACTCAAAAGGATAAGGGCTCTCTCTCACAGAATGACACAGGTAACTACAGATCCTTCCCACACCAGACTCCCTAAGGCAGCTTTGCACTTGCCTCTTATCTGGCACACATGACCAACACGGCAGGGATAACTATACCACTAGAAGGAGATACTCTTACACTACAGCACCAGAGTGGAAGTTGAAGGTTAAAAAACCATCTTCCCTGCCTTGCTATATCCTCCACTTATTTGAATATGCCAAGTTTTCCCATTTCTTCCAAATCCTGCTAGCAAAACCTAGCGCTTGTGTCTTTGAATGTTTTGGTTATGTGAAAAACTGGCAAAATTGGCCAAACAACTTTGACTTAGCTTGGCCAAGCCCTATTCTGTCCTCAGCTGCAGTACCACTGTTTTCCATATCAAGTATTAACAAACTTGCAAACAATCACAACTTATATCATTAGCAGAGAGTTTCCAGCCAGAAGGAAACTCCTCTTCATCCGAGGAGCCCCGTTAGCCCCGAGACGCCTCAGGAAGCGGCTGATCCCAGTGCCCAGACAAGGGGAGCCCTGCGGAGCATGCACGAGGGAGCGAACCCTCGGCGGGAGCAAGGCCCAGGTAGCCAGCAATCCCGCACTCCTGCTCTGCCGCGTAACACACAAGTCTGCTGCAGGGCAGGCTGTGACGCTAAGAAACACAGACTTACGGTTAATCCTAGGAAGGCAGAGAAGTCCTCCTGGATTTGTTCAATCTGCTACATATTTAGGTCATATGGTGGTTGGGGGGCGCTTTTTAGCCCCAGGTTCAGAGAAGTGAAAAGGCAGTTTGGAAGCTACTGCTTAAGCATACCTCGGAACACAGCTGCATGAAACACGAATTGGAGCAGCCGAGTTCTGGCCCCCAAAGTATTTATAGTCCTAACCAAACGGCATAATACCGCAAGCTGCTATATAGGTTGTGAATCTTGCATTAAAACTTGCCAACTTCAAAATGGTTGGCTCGGCTTCCTAATAAGGATTACTAAAGCCTTCCTAATGTTCTCTTGGCTACATTTTCAGACATACCTGAAATGGAAACAAAAGATCGATCTCTACAGAATTCAAGACCAAAATGAGACAGAAATTTTGTAGATACTCAATTATGGTGTTTTTGTTTTGATCCATCTGCAACAATACAAAGAAAAAGATAGAGAGCCATTGCAGGAGCAGAGATGTCACTGCAGGAGATAAAACCTTAGGCAAGCATTTCCAGGGAACGGAGAGGTTTTAGTATAAATAAAACACAAATTTGGGGGTTAAAAAAATGTAGTCAATGAGTAGAAACACTGTCATTACAAGTACATATGAGTACACTCCATATAAATGATGCATCCTCCAGCTACTCACTCGTGATAATCGAGATACTTTTTCAGCCTGCAAGTACCTTCACCTATTCCGTAACCATTTTCTAACATGAATGTTCCTTAGAGAAATCATTTGCTAGCCATGCTGCGATAAACCTACTTAATTTTCTCCCAGCTACACATGCTAAGGGCAGGTGAATAACTGTGCAATTGTTACAGGAAGTTCTTGCCTGGACTTCATGAACTGCAGTTCCCAAAGCATAAATGTCACAATAAGCAGCAGCAGATGAACATCATCCTCCTTCCCACAACACCATGCTACAGCTGTCTAATGCTCAACAGTTTTTGAAATCTTATTTGGACTATTCTGACAGTTCTGGATGCTCTGCTAGAATCAAAATCCAAAGTGGCAGCATCCTTCACCTAGTTCCAGGCTAGGCTGGCAACTAGGTTCCACTTAGTTCCAGGTTCCTAACCCATCAAATAAATATGTTTCTTTGCAAATTGCAAAGATATCATTTTAAGCTGTCTGTCAGTCAACTCTGAGGAAATCCCAAAGGGCTCTTAAAGTTTGGTGAATACTTCCCTCAGTGATTCTAGCATGCTTGGAGAAGGTATAACCCAATAAAACGTGGCCCCAAAAGACCTGCCCAAAAATTCATTTGTAAATGACTTGGAGACAGACAGAAATCTAACTTATAAGAGAGTTCTGTTCACTCCTGTACAAGCCAGTTGTCGTGATTTAATTAAAGCTGGGAAATACTTTCTATTCTTGAACAAATTCACTAAGAACCACAGTTTTGGAGACACAAACAACAGTGAAGTACTGCTAACGCTTTCAGCCAAAAATATTGGATAGGAACAAATGAGAAATGTCAGAGCTTATTCAACATTTTCTATAGGGAACTTTCCATTCCAAAAAATGATGTTCATATCTTGTTAACTTTTAGACATTGATTTGTGCTTTTAAGATAGCAATTATTTGAAAGTTACTGAATAAAAGCAAACAATCTGCCTCAACCTGAAATTCTCTCGCCCTGAATGGTGCTAAAGATGGCACAAATTTCAATTTTGACCTTTCCTCAAGGTCAAAAAGAAAACCAGTAATCCACATGTAAAAGCAAGCCCAATTTAGCAAGCCCTCTCCTCCCCCCAAAAAATGCAAATCTTCCTTAAGAAAATTCTGCAGAAAAAAAAGGAAAGGCTGCTACAATTATCTACTCTGACCCTTTGAATCATACAGGACTACAGATTTTTGCACATTTTCCTGCATTATACCTAAAACTTCTGGTTAACTTACAGTACATTTTTTTCCCACATGGACTTAGCTCCAAGGTGAAACCACTTACTGTTATATTGCAGAACTGCATTACAGAAATCAGTCACATGTAGCTACGCAGTTAATGAGTAGCATATCTAAAAGATGTAAGTTATCTTTTGTAACAATGGCCCATGTCGCACCGCGGAAGTTAAAATATTTTTAGTCAAATCAAATGCCTAGCTTTCAAATTTAATTACAACAGCTCTTCTTCGCAAGGGAAAAAATCTTTAAGATACATTCTTTAATACATTTCTGAGGAAAGCAAAATTATTTTTTAACAGTGGGCAAAAAGTCAGTCCTAAAGGGTACCTTAAATTGGCAGTTTAAGAAAAGAACATGTAAAATGAAAACGGGGCATGTGTAGTTTTACTCCCTGTGTATGCAGGAGCACTTATGCCAGAGTAAACAATCTATATGTTTTTCTGCTGCTCTTTTTTTTTTTTTAAATCAGAAAATTAATTACGCAGGAAATAGTCTCCTCTACTGGGAAGCTGAGCAGGTTTAATGTATAATTTATATATGGAAATCTAGATGTCAACACTGTGACAAATTGTCACGTAAATATTTTTCCGGTTAGATTTTTCTTCATCTGTCTTCCTCAAAGAATGAGCATAATATAGATCTCAGAACTGTAACGGTGATTTGCTATGTTAATTTGAACTCATTTTTAATTTTTTCTCAGTTACAAATCAATCAAAATAAACAAGACTTTTGCATTGCATGAGAAAAGCAATATTGACTCCATCCTTCTTAGGAGAGAGTCATTCACAGTAAAAACACTACCATGAAGAAAACAGAAATTAAACAGAATCAGGCTTTCTACTTCTGCATTGCCATCTGTCAGGGCAGCTCCTGTTACTGCTCAACAACTACGTTGCTCTAAACTTTCCCTTTATTTCAAGGCTATGACTGTGGCTTAATCTAGAGCCATTTCACAAAGGCTCTTACTTCAAGCAAGTCTCAAAGGTTAGTTTTTACTTTGGAAGACATGTTTATTCAGCCATAGTCATTGAATCGTTAACCACCCAAAGGAATATACCTGACACTTGGCAAGGCTCACAGGCTCACAAGGCTTTTGAAGTCCAGCAGCCCTCAGCTGAACCCAGAAACCCATCTTCACTGAGGTGCTCCAGGCAAACCCCTTTATTGTGGCTGTGCTTTAATATGAGCAACGCTATATATTCTGACTTCAGAACAACACAGCTGTTGGGGCACTTGCTCAAAGCCAATTACTCAGAATTATTAGTCATTTCTAATTTTCAGACTTGAGTGGATTTAAAGTAAGGATAAGGTCTTTGGTACTTCATAGGGAAAGCACTGAGATATCTGCGACATCTCATTGCCAAGTGAGGAATCATTTCAACTCCATAGCCATAATAAAAACTCTTTTCTATCCTGTACCAGCCTAATGACTTCAGCACACAGAAGCCACTCACTAAGTAACAGTATGCAAGAAAATAAATATTTCTGTTTAGTCAAAGTCAGTACGACCCAAGAAGCTTGGTGACATTTGGAGACGTTTTGATGCTTTTTCTACCATTTTATTTGCTGTTTAGGCACACACAAGCATTTAGCTTTAACATCCTCTGGAAGGAGCTCCATAATTATATTTACTACACACTGCCTGAAAACCCAGCTCATTTTGTTTTTTACATGCTTGTCCTGCTCTTCCCTAGACATCCTCTTTTGCAGCACTCACAGCACAACAGTGGGACACTTAGTCTCACACAGTCTAGCCGTTCTCACACATGTTTTAGAACCAGTCCCCTCAAAACAACCCAAATTGCATGATCACATAGAGAAGCAGTGACAAAATCAGAAAATAAATCTAGGTGCCCTGAAATTCATCTCCTGCTCTTAGAAATATGCCCACATTAAATACTTCTCCAGAGAAAGTTCTGGAGAGACCAGGAGCAGGAACACAACATTTTTGCTGTCTCAGACTCCCTTGCTGCACATAGCATCACAGCCAGTCACATGCCCAGCTCCCCCCAGTTCCCAAGTTAAGGACAGAAGGAGAGCCCCAAGCTTACTTTGTTTGCATCTCGCTGTCTTTCTCACCATAGTCTCTTCCACTCGTGCTTTCTCTTCCCTTTCCTTCCAGCGCCTCAGCTGCTCTTCTCTCATTTTGTAAAACAAGATCTGCTTTTGCTCCTCATTCAGCTCCGCCAGGAGCTCTGGGTCAATGTACATATCGCGCAGAATTTGCTGCAGCATTGTGACTCCAAAAAAGACAAACCCACAACCACCTGTGCTTGCTACAGTGACAAAATCCCACCTAGAGCACTCCAAGCAGCCTGCAAAGGAGCTCTCCCACACCTGCCTGCCCAGGAGAGCTTGGATTCTTCTTTCTCTCTTTCCTCACAGGCATTGCCTGCTCCTCTTCTCTTACACTGACAGAGTTCCCTGTTTATCTCCTCCACCAAAGGTAGCAGCAACAGGTGTCAAGTGAAAGGGGGGGGGAGAGGAAAGGTGGAAGGATAAAAGGTTAAAAAAAAGAAAAGGCCAAGAAGGGAAAGAGAAAAGATAGGTCACTTCACTCTGCCTGACTGTAAGCAGCTAAAAATAGGGAATTCTTGATAGAATCCATAATTGTTGCTCCCTTTACTAGAAGAAAATACAGTGCAAAGAGTATCAGACTTTTCACTGAAATGATTCCCCTTCAGAGCTACGCACTCCCAAGGGTCTAAGTGTTGCCCTGGGGTTTGCAGTGATGTCATGGTTAAAAGTATCATCTATACCAACAATATCCATGTCACTCTGGGAACTGATCTCTTCCGATAAAGAGGAGAAAGTCATTTGCAGTGAAAGAGACAGAAAGCAGTTTCCCAATCTAATCTATTAACTAGTTTCAACCGGGTAGGTCATATCAGAGGTCAGAGTCAGTGCTTACAAATATGGTCATTCAGCAAACCGATAGAGACGCCTTTAAAATTAAAAGCGGACACAACAAAAAACCCTCAGGAATCTCATTATCACTTTATAAATAGTAAATTAATATTAATTAAACAGGAGTTTGTTCTCAGCACTTTATGTGGACAATAACTCCTGCTGTTAATTCATTTTCCACAGATTCAGTGTTGCTCTTCAAGCAAATTGTGACCTTTCACTATTTAATAGAGTTTTACTGAGTTCAGTAAAATAGTATTATTTCACCACCAGAGCCAACAGACACTTAATTATGTGAGGAAAAACACCGGCTGGATTCCAGAGCCAGCTTCTCTCAGCATGTGCCCAGCTTCTCAAGGAAGCAGTGACACTTTGCAGGAAAGAGGCATCTTCTGAGGAAAACAGAGATGTGGCCAATCATGAGCTTTAAGAAAACCCTCAGTACATCTGCAAACTGAGCTGCATCCCACTGTGGGAAGTTTACACAACTTACCTTTTCTACACTCATTTTTGACACTGGGAGGTGGGATTCACTGTACATGGAAAAAACACATAGTGTAGTTAGAGGAATCAGGGAGTCACTTCCAGGCTCTTAAAAGCAAGATTACAGGAGGGCAGTGGAAGAAAATGAAAAAGTGGAGTCATCTTTTCTCCCATGCTTTTTAGCTAATAATTTTCAGGAAAAGGAAAAAAGATCTCACCTGTGATACCTGTAATAGCACAAGCTTTTCCATCACAGAATGGGAACACAGATGGGTCCATCTATCATTCAACCATATCATTTTTCACATAAGGTATTGCAATTTACTGCCAATATACTTATCCCCATCCTTCACCAGAAACAGTATCTTAACCAGGAGATATGACAGGTGAGATGTCTGTTTACTTAATGGACTAGCATTGTATTACTAGCACAATATTGTTTCTTCCTGCTGCATGCCTACATTGAGACCAGAGCTGAAAAATTCTGAAGCTGAACAAAAAGTTGTATCCCTAACTAACCTTTAAATGACAATATTTAGGGCAATGGTATATAATCTAAAACAGTACATTTTTACTGCAGATAAATGTCAGGGCGGGTAACGTAGATCTGCCTCCACAGAGTTTTGTCCGCGGGCTCACCCCAGCTCCTGAGCAGACACACACAAATCCAGAAGCTTCCCCTAGGCCTCTGGGTGCTCTCCTTCCCCTAGGAAAAGGCTGGATGAGGGCAACACAATCATAGAAATAGGAACAGCAGACCTAATAACCACATTTAGCCAGTAGGCAATAGGTTTCTTCCACCACTAGCTAATGCAGTTAATTCTCCAGCTCAGGCACTGACAGCCTATGCCACAAAGCCAAGTGTGCGTCTCCTGTGATTGAATGATATGAATTTTACAGTTAAAATCAAATTAAATAATAATAATATTGTTTTACACCACCTCCACCCAATCTAAGAGGCAGGCTTAGCTAGCTTTAATTCTTAAGTCTGACAAAACAGTGAAAGTAGGAATTGTCACACATTCTGTGCATCAGCTCCATATAGACCATTTGCATGCTTTAGAACAAACATCCTACAATTGTATTATAGGACTTTTCCACAGAATAAACCTGCTTTACAGATCTGTGTCTGTCATTCTTCTAACTTCCATGATACTCATATTCAAAAATATATCCTATTAATGCATCTGCTCCAATAACATTCCTTTGCAATTAAGTAAAATACGCTTTGCACAGAGCAAAGCAGGATTACGAGTTCAACTCTTCCACCACCTTCTCCTAAGCTGTCTATTCTTTTCTTATAGAAACCCACACATTCATTTAAGAGGAGCTTGTTTGCTCTTTCCATTCCTAGCTCCTTAATTCAAGTAGAAAATACCTCTGGTCTAAACTAAAATTCAGAAGTCTCTACTACCTGGAAACATAAATCCAAGATGTCTGGTTGAATGATGCCTATAGTCCCATTCTGTTCAGTCAAAGCAGAATTTAGGGTACAATCACGTGGGCTTTACAGAGTTAGGTTCAGATATAGGCTCTGAAGTTCAGGGTCTCTTAAAGCAGCAGCTTTGTCCTCTAAGACAAAATGCCTTATTTATCCCCACCCCCTTTTAAAAAAAAAAAAAAGTGTGGCAAAGAAACACACAGGGGAAGGAAGACTTCACCACTCTTCCTTCTTTCTGTTTGGTCAGGTGTAGAAAGAGGAGAGCCTGGGGGATTGGGCCTTTGCTTCTCTGCTTTTATTCAATTATATTAGAACTGTGGCTTCACATTTTGGCATTAATTGAAAGAGACTCGCCTTTGCAAAGGCTTCAGGGCAAGCAGTTTTGCTGTTCTACCCATTTGTCATCTTTCTTATTTGACTTCACAGAACAGAAATCAAATCCAGATCACAAGCTATCACAGTGCAAAGAACAAACTCTTCATCAAGGATTATGTGCATTTAAGCATGACAAGAGGCAAGAACCACCTCAGAGCTGCATTTAGATGCAGAAGCAACTCAAAAGTAGACCCTACATACAAGACCCTAACTACCACATAAGCAGTTTTCCCAGCGACTACTGATGTTTGGTGAGCAGCTATTCAACAAAACCAACAAGAACATGGAAATTAAATGAATTTATTAGGAATAACCTCTGCCTAGATGATCATTCACATAAAATATTTGAAAAAAAGGTAACCAAAAGGAAAAGTAGTTTTTGTGAAAAAATCATTGGTTAAAAACATTGGATTGATAACATCTAATCATAGAAATGATTCTGATCCATTTTCCCTGTTGCAGCCTTCCTACTTTGAATTGTAATGAAAAAGTAAAACAAAAAATTAATTAAAAAATGTTACCCTGAAAATAGTTGGGAGGAAAAAAAGAATAAATAAGAAAATTACTTTAACCTGAAAATAGTTAGGAGGAAAAAAAGGATAAATAAGAAAATTACTTTTTCTGGCATAAGCCAAAATGAGCTTTTTGACTTAAGAAGCAGAAACACACCATAAAATTTGCTATTGGTTTCTTATCCAGGATAAAAATATTCTACCACAGAACATTGGGACTTTGAACATGGGAGGCATCTGCCATCAACTTTCTTCCTCTGCTTTCCCTGCTAGCTAAGTTTGCTCTGAGCCTATGTTTCTTTACAGTATAGAAAAATCAAAGACCACCAATGGGAAGAACAAAGTGTTTTTACATATCCTTTCCTTTCCCTTGCTATTTGATAGCAATCTGAGAACGAAATAAGGAGGAGGAACAGGAGGATACCTAACTGTTGTCCCAAAGGTACAGAAAACCCTTGGTCATGTTAGTAAATAGCAGCAACACTTGAGAAGCCATTTGAGATTCTACTTACCAGCAAAGTTGAACAGTGCTCGAAGCAGTACAAACTTTCACTATGTGTTGCAAATCAAATATTTGGGTTATTAGGCCTAGACTGTTGGCTTAATAAGGAGCTGACAACACCCACCACATCTGTGCTAAGCATCTCCAGGATCACAGGGACTCTGACAGCAGCTCCACGTGTCCCAAACCCTCTTTCCAAGTGTTAAGCAGCAGCAGCCATTACCAGCTCTCAGTGAGCACCAGTCCTGCCTTGTGCAGAGCTACCCACCTCTGAGACCTTGGCCACGCCAGACGACTCAGCTCAGCTTGAGTGCAGTCAGCAGCCACTGTTCCAATATTAAAGCTCTAACAGATCCAACAAATCTTCTCTTTGAAGAAATACTCTGAAAAATGATGAGAAAACAATGAAATAACCTCACTCATATTGGCAGAACGATCCAGACTGTACAGTGCACTCTATGAAAAACCTGACTACACAAAGCAGTCACCTGCTGTCTTGTAATCACCATCATAGGTGAATGGACTACACACAAAAAAAATCCCTTTTTGCCACACCAGTTTGTGTCCAAGTCTCTCCACTTGCTTTCCTGGCCTCTGTGGTGAAGCTTCTTGAAGAATCAATCTTCTCAGTCGGCCCATCAATTTTAAAAGCCTTCCTGGCTGGCTGTGACCCTTTATCCAGCATGAAGGAATAATTGTGTAAAATCATTCACTTTCTATATTGTAGTTGTCTCACTGAGGGAAACTAAAGTTATCATTTTAGATGATAATGCCATCCTCATGTTTGACCTTCAGTGATCTTTAGAAGTCAACTGTTTTCACGCTTATACTTTAGCCTCAAACACACATAAGGCTGTGAACATGACTAATGAGACAAGCATCTGTACAGCCTTACTTTCATTTCATTCTCTTCACAGAAAAATCTAGAGCCTGGATCCTCTATGAAGAAGGATCTCTATAATGACCTAAGGTGACAATTAGCAGATTTTGATGTACAAGATATCTAACAGCCAAATATTCAAAAAAAAGTCCTATAACTCATCATAGTTATAAGTCAAAAAATAAGTTAAGGAATTTCCTGCATAACTCAGAATAGAATTTCTGACTATAAATCTATCCTATCAGAGAGAAAGAGCCTATTAGAATATTTTTTTTCCCTCCTCATTGAAAGCATAGGCCTGCTATACAGACAGAATAGCTGCTTTTCTTGACTATCTCAGTGGATCCTGTTGTCTATGTGTTTCCAGTAGCACCACTCTACAGTGGATTCATTCTCCTAACAGCTCAGCTTTCCTTAAATACTCCAAACAAATAAATAGAGTCTGAATTATTAGTCTGAATTAGAGTCTGAGAAAGCTTGGAAAATCCATGAGACCCATTTGAGAAAGCAAATTTTATTCAGCAAAAGTTTTCTCTTCCTTTCCCAGACCTGATTAAGACAGGGATGAATTAATAACTCCCTAGGGTTGTTAGTTGAAGGGAAATTTGAAGTGAGGGTGCCCGCTTCCCAACTGTGGACATTCTTTGTCTTCCCGGTCTTCAGGGGAGTACTTTGAGTTAAGAGGAGGAAAACAAATGTTCCATTGCTATTTATGGCCTCCCATGTTAGTTACCCTGCTTTGCCTGCTCTAACCAAGCTAAAACCAGTACTGCACAACACTGCATCTCAACTGCCTGTGCACAAAATAACAGACCATCGTTAGTGCAGCTTTTGGTCAGCACCTGTCACCTCACAAAAACCACCGCCCACTTTGATGCTTTAATTAGCTGTGATCTCAACAAGGACCTCAAAGCTGCTTAAAATAAGACTGGAGTTTCTTTTAATCTTTAACAAGGTCTTCTGGAGCTAGACACACTCTGTTCTGGTCTCCCCTACAGCACCTTTTGGCTAAGCAGTCCTCAGCACTGTCACTAGAAATCAACTATTGGGGAATGGAAAAGGGAACAGAAGGGAAGGAAAAACAAGGGAAACCGTTTTAGCTCCATTTTTAACACAATGGGAAAGTGCTTAATTGGCTAAGGTTGGCTCATTTCCTCACCCATTTTATTTTGAGCATATGCACCCTCCCCAAGCTGAACAGCTCACTGGCAGTGCTGAACTAGCAGAACTGCATTTCCCTTCAGATTTTACAAAACAGCCATACAACCTACTTTGCCCATGTCATTTACATAAAAATATTCTGCTACAACCTACATAATGGGCAGGGAGGAGGGAAGAGGGAAAGACTATACCTCTGTAAATACAAGGATGAAATTGAAAGAAATAACAAACAGAAAACACAGCAATCTTGCATTTCTTCCAGACTGTGAACTCTGTAGTCATAATCACTTTCTGTGTCTTTTTTTTTTTTCCTTCCCAAAAGGAGTGTTTACAGTATCTGTAATTTTTCGAGTCCTGCTGTGTCAGCAACAAAATGAGAACAGTGGAAGCTGCAAGTCAGTGGTGCTGGGGGGAGCTGACAGCATTCAAGGCCTTCTAAACACACACAAGTACACAGTTCCGCTACTAGAAAAGCAAATATTTTTAAAGCACTAACCACAGCAAACCAGTCATGCCTGATTTGTACATTGCTGTCAATTAGAAAAATGGAAAAAAGAACCGTGAATTATTCCCTCCCCAGCTCCTCTCATAAATGGAGAGCAAAAAAAAGCTGCCCGTTGTTCCCCCCAGCTCGATTGCTAAGTCTGTGGCTCCCTCTAAGGGTCAAAATGAGCTCGAACTCAAGACGAGCTCAAAATGCTGCCTCAGAGCAGGCAGCACAATCTGCAGAGGGATCAGAATGAGTAACAGATTATTTCCCTGAAGCTGCAGATTCATTGCAAACTATGAAATACAGCAGGAATGTGGATATGATTTTCCTAGACTTTTTTTTCCCCCCTTCCATATGGAGCTAGTATCAGTGATCAGCCTGTAAATGCTGTGCAGTATGGACTCTTTTGCCTGTTTGCCATCTTGTCTTGTAACAGTTCAGGACTGATGGTTTTAGGCATTGCACAAATCCAAAAAGTTAAGAAAACTAGAGCTCTGTAGAGCAAAAAAGGCACAATGAGAATTCTTAAAGAAATGAAACACAGCAAAAGAGCTACAAACCAATTAAAATGTCTTATACTGTCAGCTGAATAGCTGTAAAAGCAATGGCAAGCTAAGATTTAAATGGTGAAGTGTTGCTTTACACTGACAAGAATCTCATCAGATAGCCAGGGTTTCTTTTTGTTTGTTTGATTTTTTTTTTCTTCTCTCCTCTCTCTCTCCAAATTCAAGTGAAATGAATTCCACTTTAAGTAGTGCTGGCAATAAAGAGATGTCAAATAATCCTAATAGATTCGTAATTAAAGTCATGGACTGCAAACTATAGAATGCTCAGTGCTTATTCTACCAGCCTAAGTTAGTAAGAGTTAATTCTGTACTCTGTAACACTACTTGCCCTTCAGGAGGAGTTCCATCAGTGATCATTTTTGTCTCGTGGGGTAGCAATTCCACCCAGCAAGATTACTTTAGGTTTATCCCTTTGTGTTCTGTCTTACAGCTGTTGCACACGTGATTACACTGGAGCCTGCAGATGTCTCCATGGTTAAGCACAATTTATCAAACATTTGAGGAGCTGGGTAGAAAGGCCTACACTCCAATTTTTCTTCCAAATGGTGGTGGATATTTGGAATTCTATATCACAAAGGTCTGAGTACAAGTATTAATACAAGTTTGTTGACTTTCTTAAATCCAGTTTGTCAACTTAATTTCATTCTCCCTGTAGCTTAAGGAAGCAACCCAAATCAAAACATTACATACTTAATAGTTACTGCTATTAAAATGCTCATTCACAATAGCAAGATGCATGAAAAAGGTAGCAAGTCATGTTATATATTTTCATACCCAAAATGAAATAGCTGCCATAAAAAATAATCCAGGGTGCAGCTAGTTAAATAAAACAAAGAGTAAAAAGTCAAGACTCCTTGAGCAAGCTGCCTTGCAAAAGCATGGTGCAAGGCCTTCAAGCAGCATTTCCAGAATACTAGCACTGCAAAAATATACCTCGCAGCAGAAGGGCAAAGAAAAAACAAACACGAAACAGGAAAGTACTCACACTGCATTTAACTGGAACAGAACTCAGAGCTCCACAGTCCTCTCACTTGGACTGTGCTGCCTAATTCAATTGCATCTTTGGAGTTATGTCTCATTTACAAAGCAGTAATTTAGCTCTTCAGGTCAGACCCTCAGCTAAGAATGGGGTGTACTTGGTCAGCAGACAGCAGGCTCTATTTAGGAAGCAATTAGAGCACTCTAAGTGTCTGCAGGGATCTGCTGCTCTAGCCTTAACACAGATTAAAAGACCCACTGGCAACAGTCACCAAGGAATTTTAGTTCAAAAAGATATGCAGAATATCCTGCCCCTTGCTCCTGTTTACACTTCCTTGCTCCTGTCAGGTCCTGGTGCTATGCCTCACTGTACTGAACGCAGCATGTGCTTACACTGCAGGCTGCAGTTCAGCTCTGCACCACTTGAGCGCAAAATACAGCAGCCCTTCTGCTTCTCAGCAGGGGTCTCGGTAGCTGAGGGAGGTTCATCTGTGGCTCTAGCGAACACCGCTTGCATTTCAATTCCTAATCAATAGGCTATTTCTTAAGGCTCTTTATCTTTTCAATGATATACTTATTCACCCTTTCTCCTTGAATGTAATGACCTTTATACAGTCTTTATAATGACCTGTTAATTTTGGATTAAACTACATGCAGCAACCTCAGAATTTAACATTATCAACCTCTGGGCATAGTCTTTTTTTTTTTTTTTCTTCCTTTCACTTCAGCATAAACTTTGTCCCAAACCCAGCTATCTGCATACAATTCAGATACATATCTATTAGCAAGAATTCAACATTCTCCCTTATGTGAATTATTCGTTTTGCATATCTGGAAAGCCCTTCTGGAATCCCTTGGATTCCATGACCTAATTGCTACAGGAAATAATTCCAGAGCTTGGCATATTTCCAATGAAATTAATTACAATGAGCTACCCAAGAGATTTCATACTAAATGTGAATTGCTTTCCTCAGATATATTTTAACTTCGGAAGATGCTCAGTAGGTTCACTTTCTTCCATCTCCCTATAAATGCATCAAAATGTATCACGTGAGAGCTAATTCTTTAAAACACTCCCTGGTACAATTTAGCTGCATTACGCATAACAGCAGTCATATCATATCATCTTCATATCATATTAGACACTGCATTACAGTAGCTCAATTGATTACCGATGAAATTGAAGGCCAGTGATAGGAAAACTGTTAATCATTTAAAGGACTCGTCAGCTTTATGTACAAAATTTCTTGCTTTAGCAGCATCATGCAAGTGATTTTGTCCATTTAAGCCACTTATTTTTGTCATCTTGGTGGACAATAAAATCCTACAGATTTAAAGCCAAAGCTTATTGCGCATTTCTGTCTGCACACTGAGCAGGATTTTTTTTTTTCAGGATTGGATCTGCAATTGCAAAAACAGACTTTGGATGATTTCTGGCTTTTTATATTTCATCATAAAGAGCCATAAAAAATCTTTTCTTGTTAATAAGAGTTGGGCAGATAAATCCACAGACATTTTGACATCACCATCTCTTTTGAAATCCTTTGTAATTCTCAGCCTTACATGCTGCCCACTCCTTTTGTGGCAAAACTGTAGCCACAAAAAAAACTAACTTTCTGCTGCAGGTCATATGCAGCACTTTGTGTCTTGACACTGAGGTGCTGTTCAAAGTGTTTAGAGCTAGTACACAAAATACACTGAACAGCCTTTACTTCAGAGCCTTTTTGAGACCTTCCCTATTCCTGTCAGACACTGTGGGACAAAGAACAACCCAGGACATTGCCTAGACTGACTTTTTTTTTTTTTTTGACTCTAATCTTCACAGGCCCAACCCACCAGACCTAGTTTCAGTGTCAGACTCATCTTCACAACACAAAGCTTAGCAGCTTGGTCATTCACAGGTGAGAGCTGTCTTCCACTCACATGACAAAGAAAATTTACTCTTCAGAGCTCTTTGTGAAACTGAGATCCAAGTCTCACAATATGAATACGCCCTCCCCTTATGATAGTCATGTGAAGCAGCAACCCTGTTTCTCCCCACCCTCTCTTCCTTCACGGTATCCTCAATACTAACAGCCACCTCCTCATTTTTTCACCCCAACAAATTCCACTCAATGCTGTTCTTTATGCTCTTATTTTTCCCTGTCTTCTAAGTTTCTGCACTAAAGTTTCTACTAGTGCTTCCTGTGCCACGCTCCTGCACAGCTACATCTTAGGAACACGAGCTACAGCTCCACTCCCGTGGCATATCTACTTGCTGAGAAACAGGACCAACTTGATTAAACTCTTCCCCACTTCTCTTATTACAAAACAAGACTGTCCTATTACTGCAACACCCCATGTTTCCTCTCCCCTAACCATGAGACAAGCCTGCTCCATAATCCACATGAATAGAGCTTACAGTTTATTAGTGCATCCCTGGTTCAGCCCCACTGACATTTTCAGACTCCCAATATCTCACATCGCAGTTCACTTGCAGATCAAACAGATGAAGAGGCTTATTTGGAGAAAAATGCATATACTGAGTTCCAACATATCCTGTGGTTCAGACCAAGAAGTAGATGCAGCATTACAATAAACCAAAGGCTTCTCTGGGCTACACAGGAGATTATATGTATAACTACCCCAGCTTAACTCCAGGCCTTTCCCATAGAACTCAAGGCCCTATGTAGAACACAGCTCAGCTAAACCAGAGACTCTATGTCTAGGACTGTCATTTATTGCTTTTTTTTCTTCCTATTTACTTCAATCTTTTATATTGATTCTACATAAATATTCAGTGACCATACTGCTTTGGCTATTAGCATTCTGTTACAAGAACGCTGCATTAAAACTTTTTATTTTCTAGAAATAAAATTCATTGTAGAGCAAGATGGACAGTGTTTGCATTCTCCAGGAGTGGTGCTACAGACATTCATTATGCAAAATAGGGATTAAATAGGCTATTTAGAAAAGATCAAGCTGCAGGAAGATGCAGATGGTTGATAGGAAATCATTTTCAAGTCAGAGATGCATTTAAAAAATAGACAAAGAGGGTGAAGGGAAATGCCAACAGTGTTACGAGTTAAAAATAAAACAAAGAAAGCAGAATATATCCTGGTTTAACAAGGAAAAATCCCAGATTGTACAATAAACCAAAATGATACTGCAATCTGGAATTGCAATGCGAAAACTCTTCTACTAGAAGGATCCCTTCGTGGTGTGAGGGCTACAGGCAGCCACCAGACGGAAATTCTGAAGCCCGAATTGCAACCAAGATCCAGATGTCCACGGGCAAAGGCCTCCCAGAAATTCACAAAACTTTCAAACCTGCAGCCTTTTCTGCATTTGAGCAAATTCACTTTTTCTAATTCAATACTGGGTTGATATATGCAAATGTAAACAATTCTCAGTTATTGACATTGTTGTGTCTTATAACTGCTATATATCAAAGAAATAGTTCATAAATTGGCTTAGTTTGGCTGTCCTTAGTCCATTAAAAATACCTGATTTCAGAGTGAGCAAAACCACTTTGCGGTCTTAGATATCTGTTCAGTATGAAATCACATACCAGGATATTTCTGTGTTTATACATTCTTTTAGCATACAAACATTGTAAATATACATAGCAACTCTACTCTAAAAAAAATATATCCTAAAGTCGTAACAGCTCAAGGACAGCCCACCTAAGCCAGTCTAAAAGAAAGATTGTCCAGATGGTCCAACTGTCTCAGTTTCATAAAGTTATGACTAATTAGAAATTCTAATGGATAAAAAGGCTTTTGGTGGTAGTGGTTACCAGTCATTCTACAGATAATCATTCTCATGGTTACCAGTCATTCTACAAATAATCATTCTCATAACAAATTATAAGGGGAGCTCTAAACACAACAGTACTATCTACTAATATAGATGGTCCATCTTGGAACTTCATAATCTATTCCGGCAATAGGTCCCTGCCATCACACCTAAATCCTAGGAAGTCATGGTTTTGTATGCGATTAGTAATAGAAGATTTACTATGAACCTTAAATAACTTCATTTCCAACTCTTTCCAAAAAAATGTACTGAAGCACGATCATGGGCACTTGTTCTAGCCTCTGATGTTCTCACCCTCAGCTCTACCTCCTCCACTTTCCCTTCTGCTCCCTTAGGTCTATTTTTATCACAGTTGCAGAAATTTCATGCTGAGCTAGTAAGCTGATGATAGTTCCTTGTCTAAAACCCTTTGATTTTCCCAAAATAATTGCATTTACTAGACCTGTGAATCACACTAAAATATCCTTTCATTAGTATTCTAAGGCAGAGGATAAACCTGAGTCCATATACGGAAATAATCCATATTCCCCAGGGTAAAGCAGTTTTGCAACATGTCTTTCTGTATTTTATTATTCAGATCAACACAGGTATCCCACTGTACATCTCATTCTGAAAAGCAGCCAGTTTACTTAAAGCTGCAATAAAATGAAACACATTTGCAACTTCATAAAAAAAGAAATTAACCTTCAGAAAAGAGATGCATCACAAGGCAAAAGGCTAGATTAACTAATCTATCAAATAAAAAATAAAAGCTCTTTTATGCATAATAGATCACATCTTCTATCTTTTGCTGAAAATAAGTTCACAGGCATCTGCAGAAAAAGTGGTTCCTTTACCTTGCTCAGTCCCAGACATGCCAAGAAAAGGGGACATGAGCACAGCTCACTCCCTCAGCCAGTCCTGCTTGCCCCGTGTGAACCAGCTGCACCTGGGAAGCGGTACAGTCGGGCAGCCAGCAGCTTAGACCCGCACCAATACACTGTGAGTCTAAAGAGAGCCGACCAGCTACTGCTTCACCAAAGCGGAGCGTGGGTCTTCCTCACCTGGGGCATCTGTTTTTTTCTCTTAGTAATCACTGCAACGAGATGAATGACAAAGGAGTTCATCTGATATTTCTTACTTGCCCATTTGCTGTACATGATTGTTTCCTTTGTTGTCTTCAGTCTTTTGCAGAGAAAAGCTGTCGTTATTACTATTTTACCATTTTTACCATCCTAGAGATATCCATGATCCTGACCCAGTGTCCTTTTGAAAATTTTCAAAAAATTTCCATTGATTTAAAAAAAACATGGCAAGTGGCCCCTGTGCACAGTAAACATGCCTGGCAAACCTAATGCCACAGTAACAGTACCCATCATTCCTCCCATCCTTTATTTTCTCTCTTTTTAGACTTCAGTTTACTAAGTCTGCCCACAAAATGCTGACATTCACCTTCTCCCTTTCATCTCAGGAATTTTGCTGCCTCTGACCACACTGACAACATGGGACAGTCCTACCTGCATCTTGGTACGCACTCAGAACTCCGCAGCAGCATCTCATACCCAGAACTGGTCAAGACCAATTCAGCCTCTAAGCTCCTGACCTGGCAGGAGGCTCTCACCACCTTGCGACACCCAACTTTTTCTGTGACTGATCTTGGCTCTGTTTAAATAGACACGCCTATTATTGCTCCAGTAGCTGTAGGTCATGCTTTTTTCTAAATGTGACAGTACAAACAACTGACAAAGATGTAAGCAGTTTTTCACATGACATGGTGTGATGAAGCAATCCTCACCTCAGGACTTTCATTTTCCAATTCATTTGCAGCTTTGCAAAACCTGCTATTATGACTGGGGGAGATCCAGAAAGCATTCACCTTACTCTTCCTCTCCACAGGGACATCCGAAGGGACTAGCTTTATAATTATCTAGCAAGACAGTCAGTAAAGAGTCTCAACTTCCTTAATAGGATCCCTAGACTCCAAACTCATCATCATATTGCCTTTTTATCTTCAGGATTTTAACTCCCTTCAGTGATTATAACACAAGAGTGCAGCAAGTTTTAGAATGCTATGGATTTAGATCCCAGTGCTCCTATTACCACAAATGTTGCAACATGCAGTGACTGTTAGGCAGCACCACACTGGGAAGCTCAATCTACTTGCCAGAACAATCTTTAAATAGCATTAACTGCTCAAACACATACTACAGCAGTGCCAGGGTGTTGTAAGGGATCTTTAACAGAATGGAGCATATGTTATTTAAGTCATCATATAATTGGCTTGTATTTGTTCAAAACTCAAATAAGGTAAGGTTGGCTGAAAAGAGACAAAAACTATTTTGGAAACTGCTGGCTGAAACACAGTATTGGTCCAATAATTTCAAAGTAAAACAAAATAACATTTTGAAGATAACTACCTCATCAATGATAAAGGTAAGTTGGAGATGGTACCTCTAGATTCTATTGCTGTCTTTAGAGAATGCAAAAGACTGCCTATATATTTCAGTCACACTTTGTAGGGGAAGGTGGAGCAAAAATGATACAAATTAATTTGTATTAGACTTTCTGAAGTGCTCAGCACCCACCAGGTGAGATTCAGTGTTCATACAATTTGGAAAAAAAATGAAGGTAGATTCTGAGAGCTGCACTCCCTTTACACTTGACTAGTGTGCTTAAATGCTGATACAGGATCTGGTTGCTCTTGAAAAATCTCTCCTTATTAGGTTCAATAGTCACTCTTCAAAATACTTTATATTGGATTTCCCTTTGTCATTCAAAAGATCTGAAAGGTTCTCTCCCAGTATAATTACTGTTGCAATTTCTGTTAATGACATCTAAGAACTGGAAACAAGCAGTGGTGGAGGATTAAGTAATTATGGAGTATTAGATGCATTTGAAGAGCTGGGTCACAGAAAAAGAGAAGGAGAAAAGAACGAGCGTGCTTTGGGCTGCTCATCAGCCTGAAAGCTATAAAATATTCTCCTTTTTCACCGCTTGCCTAGCTGTAAAGGACAAACTCCCAGGGCAGATCAGCTCCTCTTCATTGTCCCTGCTCTTGAGAACTACAGCCTTTATGGGTAAGTAAAGCTCTTGTTAGATAGATAGATAGATGTGAGCTCTAATACATTATTCATTTTCTTCTCATATAGCAAAGTCAAATGTATTTGAGGATAGAAATAAGAAACTAATTTAGGATCATTTAAATATGAAAAGGTAATTATAGGATAAATGCATTACAATAACTTACCTGAAATGTGTGTCATTTTAAACAATGCTTGATAGTCACATAGAAACAAAGGTTTGTTTAAATAACATAAGCAAATTCTAAGGAGGCAAGTGATAATTAAAGCACTGACAACTTAGGAGCCTTTGTGAATTTAAATATTTGAGACAAAATTCTTAACTCTGCATTAACAGTACAACATACGTCAAAGCAGCTGCTCATGTATGGCTGTACATTCTTGCTGTGCTTTGTAAAGGGCCATAGAAAAGACTGGAGCTGCATTTAAGTGGTCTGGCCTTTGAATATGCCTCCCTATGACTCAACTATTAGCCTACATACAGATGGAGTGCAAGCCTTTAATTACAAATGTTCCACATGAAACAAGCGGTGTTCATACCAGATTTGAAATATACTTTTGAGATTACTTTCCATTCTTCAGATCAAAGACATTAGGCAGCCAGGTCACAAGACCGAGCTTTCTGCCTTCATGCACATGATGGTAAGTTGCTCCATAATTAGACCCATTGACATCAGCTGAACTAATCTCCGTATTACTCAACATGTTTAACAGTGAAATAATCTAAGTGGAGTCTGACAAGGGACCAGCTGTTTAGAATTACATTACTAGTCAAGTAAATAATTATTCAAGAGAAGTCAAACCTCTTGGTAGTTTAGGGACACTCATGAAAACCAGGTTAAAATTAAAGATTAAAAGTATCATAGCTCTTATACAAACAATATAAGAGATAGACAAAAACAAATCATCCTGTTTTGGTACCAAAAACCATAGGCATTTTGGTACTGCTTCTGGCCTAACTCAGTTCTAATTCAACAGAACTATTCGTATAGGACTGGCTGCTCCTGTTCTGGATAGAGCTGAAGACAGCAAAACTTTGCCTTGTCTTGGGGCACTATTTTCCTTCTGTTCTGATTTGATTTACATGTACCTGGCCTATTCAGCAAATAGCTCAGAGCAATGATTGTAGTTCACAGTTTACTCCTACCTGTACTGTTGTTCTTTACAGCATTGTTTCTGTTCCTCACATATGAACCCTTGAGATGAGAATAAACAAACAACAAACAGTAAACCATACATTTAGTACCTGTTTGTCAATTCCATTTCAAAACAAATATTCATGTAAAACACTAACAATTTAAGCAATTTTAGAGATAGCCTACAATAGCTATATCATACTTCAGTATTAAAACCCTCTGTGACAGTATTACTAATTCCTTGTGTGTCTGGTTCTCAGCCTTCCCTAACAACTTACTATACACCATTTGCTTCAACAGCATTAAACCTTATTACATTAAGGCCACAGGGAAATCCCAAGGTTGTTGATTTTAATTCAAGCTTTTTTTTTCCTCCTCTCTCCCCCCCCATAGATTATTAAAGCAGCATGTCAAAGGCACTTAATAAAGTAGAGTCAAAGCTTGCTGCTTACCAGTACCTGAGGGAAATTCAGCCATTCTTGTTGAGTTAGGATCTAGACAAAGTCAATGAAGTTCCCCAGACCTGTACCAGCTGAGAGGAGGAAAGACCAGATCCTGAACTAGATGGTTTCTAGCAGACTTCTCAAGGTGTCTCAGCTTCATTTCAGCTGTGTGCTCTTTATGCTTTGTGAAACACAGCTCTGACACTTCAGCAAAGACAGTGGCTGGCAGTAATACTTCACTGCCTGTGCTTTCATCTTTACTTGTTTGTTTCTAAACTCATTAACCTGTTTGTGCCGCAAGTTTTGACATTCTGAAAAACAACTCTTTCGGCTCTGTGACAATCCAGTGTTTTCATCCTCCCATTCACCTAAAACTATGATCCCTCTTCCACCCTCATACATGGCAAAATACTAACTTAAAATAGTGTTTCCTGGAAAGTTATCATTTTAGTATTCTAATAGCAAAAACCAATTTGTGTTTTATGCTTTTCTACTGAACAAGCAATTTAAAATAAAAATTACTTTATTCAGTACTCACTCCAACATATACAATAAAGCATATTCCTTTATAAAATGGCATGGGCATTTTGCTTGAGTGCTTTGTAGATCAGAGTCTAAAACTATTGCCCTCTTTAAACTGAACATACTTGGGGCTAATATGCTCAGCTTTGCTAAAAGAACTCTAGATGATCCAAAGACAACTCCCTTCTTACCTCCATATATGAGTGGATACAGTGTCAAAAAGCACATTGCATCTGTTATCTATGTTTCTAATATGGTAGATGCTCCTTTAAAATACTTATGACAATAGAGAATAGAGAATTTAGCTAGACACCCTATCTAGATAAATCCTCAAAAGAAAAAAGTAACACCTATACAAAAAGTATCTTTTTATCCGATGAGAAATTCTGCGAAACAGAAATGCCTTTGGAAAAGGCAGATAGCAACTGTCTTATAGAAATATTTAATGGATGAATAGCAGGTAAACAGTTTTCAGAAAGAAAATGGGAATGCCTAGCCACTTAAGACTGAAAAAATAGCCACTGCTCAGAAGACAGAATATTTTTAAGAGGCCAAGAAATCTATAGAATATACAGACGAAATTATAATTATATTGCCAGAATCAAATTTGCAGAGGTGTTAGATCACTTGTTCCTGTTTTCTTACATTTCTGGCTAAATATCTTTGTGAATACAACTCTTCTTGTCCAAGTGGTAACTATAAAAGTAATGGGTCATAGATATCAAAGGCAAGGTATCAAAAAGCAGATTCTCCTGAGCAATTCAGAACTGCGAGTGCAGCCCTAAAAACACAGGTCATGTTACAGCAATGTTACTTGTATTAAGCACTGAAAGATCTTGCAAGATCACAATTTTTACACGGTGTCAGCTCTCAAAGTGACCTTGTTTTCACTACCAGATGTTTTACACTGCATAATGCAGCCAGAAACCCCTAACTAGGGATTTAAAACAACAAAAAACACTCCAACAACAACCAACTAAACACACCCACTATGCAGTGAGCTTTGAGGCCATTTTCCAAGAATGTTTTTCACGTCCTTGTGAAGTGATACAATGGGGTTGAATTGCCTGTCAGTGCCAGATCAGCATGGAGTGCCTGCAAAAACTTCTGGCAGTATCCTCAGGAAAAAAGCTGCCAGAATATACCCAAGTTCCTAATACAGGGATACAGCGAGTTATTGCAGAAACTACGTAACTCATAAGGCAACTCAGTAACTTCATGGTGGATTGTGTGAGCATCCTTGCCAGTAGATATCCTTATCGGCAGTGCAGGTGCAAGATCCTTCTCTCTTGACAGGTCATTCCACATCTTGGATGGAGACATACAAGCAATTAGCAAGGACAAGACAGACGCAGACAGACCATGGGTTGCATACAAAAGTTGTCCTTTTGAGAATTACAGTAATATATATCTTCTAATAAATTACTAGAAAAGCAAGGAAGAGATTATTTTCAAGCATCACAAGGTAGTTTTACCCTCTCAATTCTATGTGATAACGCCTAAAACAAATAGCATATGCCACATACAAGCAGAACAGAGATCCCAGGCATTTGTAGTTGCCCAGTTTTCATATTTGCTGTTAGCCTCTCCTGTTGAGGCTCACTCCTCCAGTCACATCATGCGGCTGGGTCTTCCATTCTACCTAGTCCTGCTCTCTGGGCAGTGCACAGTTATGCTCTCTTCACTGCAGCAACACACATTCTGGCTTGAGCTGTGCATCTTCATGCTCCAGCAACAGCTGCAGGCCAACCAAGACTCCTGCAGCCAAGCAGGTGGGGTTCCAAGCAGTTCCTGTTCTTAACTGGATTACTAAATTCCTTGTGCCAGGGAAGAAATGGCACATCTTCCTGGTATCCACCCCTGGCACACAGGTTGGGGTCTGAATACTACTGGTCTACTATGCATTAGTCTTCAACATCCATCCATCCACACTCCAAACAGACTGTTCAGCACAGAAGTTTGAGAGTTGATACTTTTCGTGTGTGTGGGCAAGATGCGGTGCTTGTTATTTTTCCACCCACAGCTGCTCTTCTTGGCTAAGGAAGCCCTTGGAGGAGTTGTGAGCCAAAGGAAGTTAGTGTTTTCTCTGCTTTGGAGTCGAATTGGTTTTTCCTCCATTGACAGCTCTTCAAGCTAAATTTAGCGAGCCAGAGAAAATTAGAGTTAATATTATTTGGCTGAGGCTATGGCCTACTTTCCATACACATACAGTGGCCAAAGGAAAGGCTTCCTTTGCTTTATGTTGCAAAGTTAGCAAATATGAACAAATAAACATCAAGTCTTTAATCTAACAGATAGTTACCATGCATCTTATTAATGGAGTTAAGTGATCATGGGTACCTGTAGAGACCAACATGATGTGTAAGAAATACAGAAACCCAGGTATTCACCGAGCTAGTGATACAGAGCTGGGATTCTATTCATTCACATAAACAAAAACTGTCAATTTTTGCCCAGCTGTCGCAGTTTGTCCCATTACTTACCTGCTCCCACTGCTCTAGAGTCAGCACACGGCTTGGCCAATTCTATTTATCCCTACGCTTCACGATAACTGATGAAACCAGCACCTCCTAGAACCATGCAGCTACAGAAGAAGTTGAACTACAATTTAAACCAGCAACTTTCCCAACTTGTCATCAGAAAGCTTGTTGGGAAACAAAGGAAAAAAATTACAATACATTGTTGTTCATGCAAAAAAAAAAAGAAGAAGGTGTGTTACTCATTTTTAACCATAATGTATTTGTGGTTATTCCTGCATGTCTGTTTTGTAAAATTGCTTGCTGCTGTTTCCTTGCCCTGCTGTGTAGGAAATTAAAGTAGGGAGCTTGGGCTCCAATGTTAGCCTGCCACACTAGACTACATCCAACAGCCCCACTCTGTAAATAGTAAGTTATAGTCCCAATATATACATGGGCCCAACAATTAATTGGGCACATAAAAGATGCATACTTGTACACAAAGTTGCAGCAACATGTAATTTCTTAAAGTAAAATTTATTCTTATTCACCATCCCTCAAAACAATAAGAAAGCTAGCAGATTGAGATTAAGGAGCTTTTCATATTATGGGTCATCTCTCAAGCACATATGGTCTGACTGCACTCATCTGGCTTTGGTCTGACTTATCTCCCTGACCTATTTCAGGTTAACACAGTCGTATCTTTCCTCTGATCTGTTTTCAGTCTGGGTTCTGCAGTCTTTCTTCCCAAGGACCCTACAGGACATAGCATCAGTCATAGACTAGTAGCGCCTGCACCACTGCTAGCTTTTCTCTCCCACTTACCTTTCCTGTAATCCCTCACAGAAGGAACTAAATTACCTAAAAATAAGCTTATAGAAAATCAGGTATTTCTTTTCTGTTAAACTCCATTTTATAATAAATTGATATTTTTCTCACCAGGGATAATATCAATTTCTGTTAACACCAGGCATGTGCAGGGTTTTTACTTCATCTGAACCTGAATTTAGCTCTGAGTTATCACCTTCTGATCATATAATACAGAAATTTTACAGAGTGTTAAAAATAAAAATCTTGTTCATGCACTTAGTTTTGAATAAGTCACTGCACTGGGAAATGCTATTCTTCAACCCTGTAATTTCCACTCAAAAATAAGTAGCATTTCTAGAGTTCCAATAACTTGCTGTTACTATTTCCAAGTTCTTTACTCATTTATGTTATGTTTTTAAGTGAGAACTGTGCCTACTCTTTCATTACGGAGGGGCACTCCTGTTGGCAAAGTGCTCTGAAGAGAACCACTCCAGTGTCCATTTGTACTCCGACACGAGTCGGGAGTAAAGAGTCAAAGGAAAATGAAGAGTGCAGGCCAAAGAGCAGATGAACTCTTAAGAATCTCCACAGAAATGGAGGCTAAGTAGTAGTAATCTGCTCCCTGCCCCCTCACAATGCTCTCCTGTCTACTGGTTAGTGTTTAATCTTTAGAAATCCACCACACTGTATTCAGCCACAACAATCAGACACTGACCCACTTGTGTTCTTCAGCTATTTTTCCACTTCTAGGTGCTCCTATTATTCTTCACATCAATATTTGACCAAAGGTAGTGGGGGACAAAGGGAAGAAGGACAGAGATTAATGAAACAAATATGGCATCGAGTCAGCATTTGTGGCTGACCTGGCTATCTGAGAATTACACAATTCCTAGATATGGATTATATGAAATATTTTGGAACTAGCACAGAACATTAACTACTAGCCAATCAAGTTTAAACTCCTACTTTCATCCTCCCTGCACTCTGATGCTCAAGTTGAGCAGCAAAAAATATTTCCTTACACCCAGAGTAGTACAAGGTTTAAAAATGAATCCTAACAGATCACAAGCAAGGAACAGTGTGCTGGAGAGTCCTGAGTCTGCAATCCAGAAAGACTACAAAATTTCTATCTGCCTGTATGCAGTCATTTCACTATTAACAGTGAGATTAATAGTATTAACCATTGCTTAGAGATATTCATGACCAAAAGGAAAAAAATATTAGGCAGAATATGAAAAGACTATTGAGCAGAAGAGTGCTCTTTTCAGTTTCAGAGAATAAAAGGAAACCTTGACATGTCAGACAATTAAAGGTACATGCCAAATGTGCATAAATCTACTTTATAGCTACAGAACCTAAAAACACTTCACAAAGAAACAAGATTTTAAAAAGTGAGCTAAGTTGTTTGTTATTACATCCCCCTCATACTTAGAAGATTGGTTTTAAATTCTCTCCCTAACTTGGAAGTCAATGGAAGAGCCTTCTGCAATATATTAAGGTACACAACAGAAGAATAAGTTTAGCATGTGGAGGTACTGAAGGAAACAGACAATATTTAAATAAATACACATGGATAAGACATTCTGCTGGAGTAAGTTGTATCAAGCCCTTCGAACTCAAAAAATCTGTTTCTTACACCTTTACTGAATAGCGCAGGTAGATTTATACAGTGACCTCTTTTTTTTCCCCAAATAATCTAGCTCAAAAAAAGTGGTTTTGCTTCAGCTCCAGAGATCACTAGGTTGAGACCCTGCATATATCAATGAAAAGGAAAAACAAGGATTTCCAAACCAGCCCCAGAGTGTTTTCCTACTTACAGTGTCAATTACTGAAACCGATTAATAATGTTCTGTTGAAAATTGCTGATTCAAGAGAAAAAATATGGCATGAGAACACCTTTATTCTGCTGAAATTCTCCTCCGAGCAGGCAGGTGGGCATGCTGGTCGACCAGCTGGCTGGCCTGGCTGCCTGCTTTCCAGCTTGCCTACCAGGCGCCAGGCAGCCCCTCGCTGCCAGCTGGGAAACGGACAGATTTGCAAGTAACTGAAACAAATTGTTCTGTTTTGCCCAAAGTTCCAGGATGTCAACATTCTGTTCCAGCATGCAATGAAACAAAATGTCAACAACCCAGAATTTTCTACAAAACAGAAATACCCTTTTCTGGCCAATTCTAGTCATAGGCTGCATGTGTGCTGTTATAATTGCCTCTCCACAGAACAACTGTGTTTTACAGATCTTCTTTATAATTCCACTTCACATGTAAGCACTGAAAGACAGTGAGTATTGAGCAATTGGTCCCATGCTGACAATTCTAACTTACAACATGAGAAATTTCTGACCAATAGTTTTGAAAAGATGGTTCAGTATTTTAAGACCACTGTAGTTAAACACAGACTTTTACAAGACTTGCATAAAGACAGCTTGGTCAGCTAATTGGTCGCTTTTGCTGCTTATTGTACTAATTTCACAATACAGACTGTAACCAGATGGGATATTTTCAAAGAATCTGACTGCCATCACGCACATGGTGTTATTCCACTGATACACTCCCCAGAGAAATAACAAACCACCTGGATTTCTAATTAGCACTCCACCAACTTGTTGAGTGACCAGACTTACGCGGGCTCTAGCCACTGCTATTTGTACAATCGCCTCAAAGATTCTACTGGCTTTTGTTTTTAAATACCTCTAAACCAAGTTACAAAAGCAGCTGAAAATATCAAAATTGCCCTGATTAGGGGGACGGCGTATTAGATATTAAATGAATTACTGCATGTTTTTGAGGTGTTGATTCAGAATACCCAGGTATTCTGAAGATGGAAACTTCTTTAGAGCACAAAAACAAAGCTGCCATTGTTCATATTTTCCCTTCCAAAACACATTTTTTCTTCTCAAAGGTCAATAAGTCTAAAAGAGGAGTTAGTGTTATTAAAAACTGCTCAAGATATTACTACTCTCTGAGGAAGTCTATTCCTACATGTACTAAATTTATATTTTTCTAATTAAAAAAAGCTCACAATGACAAATGGACACATTAAGGAGAGAGAAAAATATTGAATCCATCAAAGAAACAATAAATTATTAATCCTAGGCAAGCACTAAGATGTTTCTAGGCCATAACTCAACTC
Organism: Nothoprocta pentlandii; assembly: GCA_013398315.1. Classification (NCBI taxonomy): domain Eukaryota; kingdom Metazoa; phylum Chordata; class Aves; order Tinamiformes; family Tinamidae; genus Nothoprocta; species Nothoprocta pentlandii. Next base: position 679,840 of record VZSG01000039.1, on the reverse strand, counting down.
TTTCAAGGTAACAGCTTATGGAACAGAAGTGTTCCACAATAGTTCTGATATCGTTCTGATAATATTTGACATTATGTCCTATTATCAGTACTTGGTTCAGTTATTGGTTTCCCAGTTATTGTTTTTCAGTGTGCATGTGTATAGGTAACTTCTAAGATTAATTTTGGTCACACTAGGTCCTCTCTCTTTCAAGAAGCTGCAGCAGCCTTCAGCTTAAAAGGGCAGAGGATAGGTTTAAAACAAATCAATAAAATAAATAGCAATGAATTACATGAACTGGATGGTATTCCCCGGAGTTTAAAAGATTCAAAAATGAATCACCAAATAAAGAACTGACACCTAGAACACCATTTAATCAACTACAGAATTAATAGGTCAGAAAGCAGTAGAAATGGCACAGATTCATGAAAACTTTTACAGAGAATTCTGGAAATTAGTCTGATCTCTTCACGTGGCAAAATGGGATAGTTGCAGAAAGAGATCTCTTCCCTGCAGAGGGAAGTGATGCTCAACTTTCTATCCTTCTCTCCTCCCCAAAATACATATTTTTAAGGAAATGGCAAGATGATGAATAAAGGAGATATAGTTAACATAGGGCATTTGGGGTTTGCAGAAAGCATTCAATAAAGTACATCTTCAAAGCTATCCTGGAATAACAGAGAAGATTATCTGGTAATGAAGGCTGAAAAGCAGAACAAAATGAATTGCCTTTGTTGGAACCTGCATCATTCAACATACTAAAACAGCCAAGAAATGGGGGAATGTGAAGAAGTTTACTGATTATTTGGACTATTAAAAATTAAAAGTGACTGTAGGAAGTTGCAGAAAAGTAACATAATCCCATATGATTTCGGATCATATCCTTCAAATTTTACCACCATAACTTTATGTTAAATTCTATTTCCAGAAAGAACTTATCTTTGCATGTTAATGGCTGTACACAAGCTATCTGTTGTACAAGCAGACCAAATACCCATTCACATACTTTTGGAGAAAATGAATTATTTAGTAAGTTTGGAACTCTTTGGAAAATGGGATTATGGTTGACCAATGCCATTGGAAAGAAATTCCAAAAATCTTAAGTATTTTTCATACTGTCTTAACGCTGTTTTTTATCCTATTCTGTTTAGAAACCCTGACCCAACATGTGGAGTGCCTCAGACTCTATGGAGGTGACACAAACGCTGAAGAGAAGATCCTTGAAAGCCTAAATGGGATTCTCCTATCTCTTGCTGAAGATAGCTAAGTATCCCCCTACACTGCTTTCCAACAACCAACCATTTACACAACCCAAAAGCATTCCCCGGTGCTTTTCATCTATCATAATAAATATCAAAACAAGTGATGATTGCTGGAAATATCAAATTCCTCAGCATTTTTTTTGTAGTTTATTTTCGTATACTCTTAAATTAAGCAGATGAAGAAAATCTTTCCTTTTTACTCTAAGGAATCTGTTCAAAATCAATTTACTGGGAGTCTAACACATTAAGAAGAACAGTAGCAAAAAACTGTGCTTTGACTTTACCTTGCTTTCCACTTTTTAAACACAGTGTCAATTTATTAGTGTTGTTCCACAGATTTGTGCAAAAAGATCTAGTCATTCCGCTCTAGTCCCAGAGCCCTTTCAGCATTTCACAGAAATCTTATTTGCAAGAGCAAATTTAGCATTTGGGAGAAGAGTAGAAGGCCTGTCAAGGAGTCGTTGTTTGTTAATTGAGAATCTGCTTAGCCTTTGAGGCAGTAATAGCTCATTTCACCTGTCAGCATTCTCATGGCAGCAGTTGTCTCTTCTTCAGGGCACAAGGACTTACTCAGCCACCACTGATGTGACTATCAGCTCAGCAGTGTGCTTCACACAGCACACATGCATATTTCAGCCCTTGGCTTTAAAACAGAATAAGACATTAACAGTTCTAACCATTTCAGAGGCAAATATTTCAGACCACAAGATGTGATTTTTCAGACTTTTACAAGTGCTTTTGGTCTTTCCTCATTAGCCATACTACTTAATCCCGACACAAAACAAGTAATTTTATGAAGTCTTCAATGATACCCAAGGAGCTAAGTAAAATAGGTGAACTATATTTACTATTTGTTAGCACACAGTAGTTGTAAAACCATGCCTGTAGTTAGACAAGTGATTGCAATATACTTAGTCTTTTTTTTTTTTTTTTTTTTTTTTTTTAAATTTTTTTTTTTTTTTTTTTTTTTTTTTTTTTTAAATGCATAAGACATAGCTGCAGATGTATTCAGCAGTCTAGGTCAGAAAGAGCAAGGCACCTTGTATAAGCAAACAAATACAGTATAAGTGTTGTGAGAAAAATCTACATTCACTAAACAAGCATTTTAGTACCAAATGAAACAAGCAAATTGCTATGCCACTGAGAGCTACAGTAATGCCAACTTTCACAACTTTCACATAAGGCAAGAATTCAGCCTCTTTTTTTTTTTTTGTAAATTTTAGTCTTAATTCCTAAGAAGATGCAGCTCTGCCATTAAAGCTTATTAACAACTTTTTACCATATCATGGTGCTACAGTATTTCCATATGTTTTCTAAAAGATGGTTTTATATCACCTACTTCAGCATCTCACTTTAAGCATGGGAAAACATCCGTATCCAATAAACAATACTCATTTAAGTCTAACCAAGGTATAGTCAGCTGATAGCAAATAGAATCATGTACATATTGGTGCTCAGACTACTGCACGAGTATGTCTGGGTTGTTTATTAGTTACAGTCAGATCATGTGCGTAGTCACAGTCAAAGAAAAACAATGAGATGTGTGGAAATGGCTTGTAGTATAGTTTTAAAGTACTGTGCACTGCAGTTTTCATACAATAATGTCTATTTGTCACCATTTAAGTAGAAAAGAATCACTATGAGCTCAGAGATGAATCTCTGCTTTGGAAGCAGGTACAACAGGGGTGTCTGTTTGGTTGGTTATCGCCTTTGCTCTCTGGAATATCAGAGATATTCCTATTGCTACACTGAAGAAACCAGTCACTTCACAATTCAAAGCGTCTGTAAACAGTTCAGATCAGCCACATGCAGACAACAAAAGGAGGAAAACAACCCTCACAGGTATTTTCAGTTTTCACTATTTAGAGTCTGGGCTTCCTTTAGTCAGTGTCTAAGTATAAAAAGTTCTCCATCAGCCAGAGAGCAACTAACAATCAGCACTTAGTGCTCTGGTGAGAAACTCCTTAAGATTTCCGCACATTTCTCCTGTGATGCTATAAACCTGCATTTATTCAAATCTCCTGGCATATGGTAATTTACTACTTTATAAGGCCAATTAGTTATGTTTTTGATAGAAAAAAAGCTAAGGGAATTGCCTGTTCTAATTAGTAGTCTAATGAAAGATATTGTGCCTACCTATAAATTAATTGCAAGGCCATACTTCAGGAACAGAATGTTAATCCCTCACTTGCCATGCCTCATGCAAGCTTCCTTTTATCCTCAGAGAAGATGAAAATGCTTTGCCACCTGTGCTTTAATTCAGCATGAATTAGCCAGAATAATCAGCTGCATAGACACTTGCTGCCATCTAAGAGTGTTCCCATATATTTTGGCTGAGACAACCTTTAAGTACTTTGTTAAATGAGGACTTTGGATCCCAAAGATACACACTGAGAACACCATTGAAGCAAAGTAACACACAAGCAGTTGCAAACCTAGTGCTGAGATTGTTAACCCTCTTATCATTGCAGAGCAGAGATGCCTCAGCCTACTCAGAGAGAGTGGGATTTTCCTGACTTTGGCACAAATCCTGAAAGGCAATCCACGGTGTGCAGTGAAGGCAGCCCAGGTGCTTTCAGAGCTAGCCAAGAATGGTACGTTGCATTAAAGCATTACTACGAGGCATGTTACGGCACATTTCCTCTACATTTCCAATCTTGAGTTCTGTTTCACAGCCAGCAGTTATTGATCATGAAATTGCATTTTTTTTCTATACCAATATCACTAAAACTCAACAGTTTGTCTTCTATCTGCACAGAGGAAATGAAGAAACCATGTATTGAAGCAGATTTGATTCTGACTTTGATACCTTTCCTGGAAAGCACTGACCAAGAAATGTTACTTCACGCTGGGAGAGCTATTGGTCGTATCTGTTATGACAATAGTAAGTATCTAGCAGAAAAGATTCTATTTTTCCTGGCTGTAAGGCATTATTTTATAAGACAATATTATGAAAAGCTCCATAGAGTGCATTTTTTGATGAGACCTGAACCCACAATGCCCTTCAATCTCCAGTTAGTTACATAAATCACACAGCTCAACTGCCAGGCTGAATGCATCTCAAACACTTTCAACACTTTGCTTCAAGGCAACACTTTTTTCTCAAAATGGAGACAAAATTCTCCTGTTCTCCAACCACAGGAGTTGCAGAGCTTCACAGATTTCAAATTGTCAACTTAGCCAGAAATGACTTGGGCTAAAATCCTGAAGAGTTTTTCTTTCAAAGCAATAACAGTATCTGTAAAAGCAAAACATTTTTAGAAATGCATGCCAGAAGAAAAAAAGCCACCACACTACACCAGGCACAACAGAGATATTTGATTCTTCTCTAAGGATTATTGCTTGCAAATAGGGAATTTCGCTTGTCCAAACTTTGGAGTCACCCAGCTTGCCAATCAGTCTCACAAGAGATATCCCTTTTCTTTTACTTGCCCACCAAAGCATATATTTTAAGATTTCTAAGTTAGAAGTCTTAGAGGTAATATGAAACTTCTCACTCAATATCTTTAATCCGCATTGTTCCTGGGAATTTCAAGAATAGGAACCTAGTACCAACCTTCTGCAATTTAGATGGATGAATTTGCCGAGGGACACAGAGCTTATGCCATTACTATATATCAATATTCATTCAGCATACGGCCACGTTAAGTCTGCTTCATTTCCATCAGAACACAGACCAGCAGGGATTTGACAAGATGACTGTGACTAAGGTCCAATAAAAACAGCAGCAGCAATAAAGATACTATGAAAAATTAACTTTAGTACTTTCCTGATTAAATTGCACTTACACATCCTACAATAGCACCTGAACACTCTTCCTAGCGTCCTTCTCACTTGCTGTCAATCTGAGCAGCAGTCAAGACCCCATTAGAAATGTCATAATATTGTTAGGCAATCTTACTGAAAAACACTACATTTATAGCTCTTGGCACCCTCAAAATGATTCTAGATATCAGGCTTCATTCATTTTAAAGTAATCTCTAAAACAATGTTTTCTCATTAATTCTGTATTTGGAGGGAGATAACACCAAGAATAGTACAAAGTATTAGGACAATTTTTTTTCATTTTGTCTTACTGGATTTTATTTATTTCTCTTGATTTGATTTTTTGATTGTTAAGGCTACCACTCTAAGTTCCCTGCAGGAAACAAGCTGACCTTGTCCCCCCTTCATTTTTCAGATACATTGATATCTATGTACAGATATCTATGATCCATCCACAAATCTGTTTTATCATAGGTACAACTGTCCAGTAGTACTTGCTCTAGAATTTGCACTACTAGCTTAAACGCTCGTTCTATTGCCCTTATATTTACAAGGCTTTAATTGCCCAAATCAAAGCAGAATTAGGAGGTCTAAGAATTTCTGTAAGCAATAAAAAACAAAACTCTAGTCTAAATCTAGATTTCCTATGCACACACATCAGCAGAATTGTGAGAGTGAAGCTGACTATCTTGCTGAACTCATCCCAGCTGTTCCCTTTTACTGATATAATTGGTCCCATCTAACCACAGAAGCCATCTTACCCATTTAACCTCTATGGCCTGCTGTTATCAGGGGATCTTCAGGAAGAGCTGGTGAAGGTGGGAGTCATCACATCCCTAGTCCGCATATTAACTGACTATGCAGAGAGTGAACCGCTTGTCCATGTTGACCTACTGGCCTTATGCAATCTTGCAGACCTTGGTAAGTAAGTGGTTCTATATCTCGCAGCAAAATGTTATTTTCACTCTGCCATTACCCTTCCCTGCACATACAGAATGCCCACAGATATTCTAATAAAGCTAATATGCAGTCATAGAGTAGCCACAGAAATTATCACCATACTTCACGTTAGGCCTTACTATATAAGCTCATCTATTGCCCCATACCTTATGGAGGAGAGGTAGGGAAGGAGGGTAGCATCACATTTGTTATCTTCCAGCCAACTACCTCCTGCATAGGTTTCTTACATTACTGAATACCATTTTCTATTCAAATTTTATTCATTTTCTGTTGTACAGTAGTGAGCTTTAAAAATGTGTGCTTAAAAAGATGCATCTTGTAGATGTTTACAATTCCAGGTAGTTTAGAACCACGTGATCTTAGACAGAATCATGTAATCAATCAAAGCAGGAAATATACTAGTACAGCAAAGCAGTATGTGACACGTGCCATTTTGATGAATGAAATGATCCTATTGTGGTTAAATTTACAAGAATCAATGGAATTAAACCAGCATGAATTTGACAGCTACTATAGGGTCATAGCTAGAAGAATTAAAATGCATTAAAGAGAAATTCAAATACAGAAACATTCTAAATTCTTACTTTATACCATATATAGACACAGCTAAGGAAGCTCTAAGCAAGACAAAGGTGGCCGAACAGCTGGTGAAGCAACTGAGAAGAGCAGAGAACCATGAGAGGTTAGAAATGGTCTTTGAGGTCCTTCAGACACTTGCAGAAAATGGTAAGGCTTCTGAGGACAAGGTGGGAAAGGGTACTAGTACTGAGTTTAAGCTGAACATTTTGATTTTGATGTGGAATCCCTTTAATGGAACCAGCAACCCCTTCCAGGGAAATAAACCCCCTAGTATATATGAAATCCTGGTCTGTTTAAGGCTACAAATCTATCAAGGAAGGCAATTAAGGACGGAGACAAGAGCATTTTAGTTATTTTCTTGAATCTGTGACAAAGCAGATCTTTATCACGAGAGAGCACAAGTTTGAAACTGAAAAGCAGTGCAGACCAGTTTGTTTGTACAAAGCAATTTGCTACACTAGGCATCTTCTAATAGATGATTGTCAAAAACTGACAAGAATCCATCAAGAAAAGCAAGACAACTCACCCAGTCTGCAAAGTACGAAAATTTATGACTGCCAATACAAGAAATAAAGATCAATGCAGAAGTTTTACTTGTTATGCTTGTGGTATTTTCCTAATAACAATGTTTGTTACAAACAAAACAGAAAAAAAAAAAGGAAAGAAAACATCTTAAATTCAAGGATTCCGCTTCCTAGTTTAAAACATTTTGGCAAGGACGAAAGTTGTTGGTGAGCTCTTACTGTGATCTCCACAGATGCTTTGAAAGTACAGTTGGTGGACGCAGGTGTGCAAGAGGTGCTGTCCGAGATCCTGCTGAGGCTCCAGGGTAGTTCACAAGCTGAAGACACATGCATTGTGAAGGCTGCATCGGATCTCATTGTCTCTCTGCTTCTTGGAGGTAAAAAAAATTAAAATTAAAAAAATATATTGAAAGGCCAGATACATAAAGAACGAACAACAGAGTTCCTTTGACAGAGGAGTTGCTCTGCTCCATTGCTTTCATTTCCTTAATAGGGACACACCTGCAACCAGTTTCATAATAATCCTTAAGAGATTATGTCCAGAATAATCCTTAAGGGATTACTATGTCCTTCTCAGACAGTGCATTTTTTTTTCATTTACTGTAAAAATGTAGTGCTTATGTTGCCATGTTTTCCTTCAAGCATACACATACTTTGCCTCAGGCAATCTAATACATCTGTGATTGCTCCTGTGTAGAAAATACACATAGGTGCAAAAGCTTCATGCTATTATAGCTGTACCTACAGTTGGGGCGGTCCAGACCCAACTTCCATAACTATTTGCAGCACTGGCTTGAATGCCAGTTTTAAAATCAAAAGCTAATTAATAAATTAAATAAAAAGTTGACAGGGTATTTGACAACCCATACTTTATTTTCTTTTCCAAAACTATGTACATAATCCAGGTGCTTGGATTAATAGATGAAATAAGAACCATTTTATAGTGCAATTTGTCCTTCAATCTATTATGAAGAGCACCATCCTTCCAGAGGACACATACTGCTCTTGTGTCTTACTTAGTCTCCTGTGTTGTTCCTGAAATCTGCCAAAGGCCAAAGACCTTCAAAAGTAACTTAAGTTGGTGCTATTATATTTGAACACAGAAAACAGCTTCAAGAACTGAACATTTACACCCCATCCCTAAAATCTCAGAGAAATTACAGAAATTAAATTACAGAAAATTAAAGCAATTGACATCTCAAAGGTCCTAATAATTACAGCAACAATCCTTAAATTCCATCATAGATTGGAATTCCCTGCCTGCCCCCCCCAAAAAAAAAAAAAACACACAACAGTTCATTATTTGGGGTCACAATTATCACCAGAGGTGATATGTACTTCTCACATTCTCTCCATTTATAAAACCAAAGATAGGTCTGTAAGGAACTTTGCTAAAGGATTTAGTGTTATCCACCAGAATGTTCACACCTGGCTTGCATCTAAACGTATGCAACTAAAGACAAAAAAATGACTACTGCTAGTTTCAGCAGAAATAGTTAAGATTGTTTACTCGCTACTCACCCAAGCTGGAAGAGAATATAGCACTGTTAGGTTCCATTGCTCCGTGCCTCTGAAACAGAAACTCTCTTGCTTTTTTGTAGACCACAGACTTGCATAGCTTGAAGAAAGGCAGGCTATGAGTTCTAATCTGTGGGTTCTAATTGTCATAAAAATGGGATAAGTCAGCTACACAAGCTTTCATACTTCATTTTGCCTTGTTCATACAATATTGGAGGTGAGACTCTGGAAACGTTTCATGCCAAATACATTTGCTATAAACACAAACTTCTCTGCCACCTCAGATATCCTTTTTAGACTTCCATTCTTCATTAAAGAATTACCTAGCTCTGAATCTGCCACTGTGCATCTCAGCTCTACAAAGGCAACAGAAATGTTTTGTGCCTTTAAACTTACTATCTTCAATTTATTCAATCGAACATCTGGCTTTGTCACTCCCTATTCTCCCTTTTCCTCTCCCTCAACCCCATTAGATACTTCATAGAGCAGAATAAACTTTCAGGTCCCAGCATGTGCCACCGATGTATGCACAACCTTTAATCTAAGAAAGGAAATCCTATGGAAATCTGATCTCAGCATCAAATAACTTCTGAGACAGTAAAAAAGATGAGAGCTTTTGCAGCTAGGGATGTGGCTGTTCCTAGCAGGCTTTTAACTATGAGCTATTGAATTGAAGGTTCTGCTGCTATCCAAGCAAAAATTCATTGGAGAGAACACCAGTGTGAAGCTCTGTGGCAATCAAAGCAAGGCAGCCACTAATGTATTCTGCCCATTTACACATTACTAGAGGAGGAAAAAAGCTCTGCCATTCTTGGGCTTGAAAGGAGGGAAAGAGAGAGGAAAAATTAAGTTCAATTAAAGTTAGGCTATACTAAGATCAAAGTATTTTTCCAGTACCAAGATAACCTATTCCTCGAGAGAACTAGGTAACTTACTTGATATCTTCTGATATAATAAATAAGCAAAAACATTGCCTTCAAGAAACACATGTGTAAACGTAAATCAAAAGAGTCTTGCATGAGTAAAATTTGAGCTATTGCAGACTGACAGTTTTCTCACAAAAATATCCTTTAAGCAATTGACAAATTCTTATTTAGGGACAGGGAAAAAAATACACTACCAGATAAAATGCAATAGCAGTAAGAGTGCTAACAAAAATGACAACATCAGTCAAATGGGAATGTGGAAGAGTTTCTAAATCTCTGGGATAGAAAAATAATCAAATCAGTGCAGTTAACACCTATTAAATATGGCCATTCATATTTAAGTATTTTTACACAAAAGGCATTAGAAATCTACCAATTTTCACACAGCTAATACCACATAAAGCTACTTCCATTTGAATTCTGTATTGATATACACTTGTGTAGTTCCACGGATAATTGTTTGTCCCAGCTGAAGATGTGGTCTCCCTATACAGCTTTCACAACTTTTGCCATGTTTTAACATGAAACAGCATTAAAACTGCCATACCAGAGCAGTGACAGACTGTTAAATGGTGTCAGAAAGATTCTCTTGAGATATAATAAACCATATGAAATAATGCGTTCACCAAATGGCAACTTTAAAACATTTTATTCCAGAAAGGGGGAGACTGTAATAGAGAGTTTCCTTCCGGTCCTGAGAGCACATTTTCTCTCAGAGAGTGCTAAGGAATCTCCAACAACAAAAGTAGTTATCAGCACAGCAAGATCTCAAAGAGAAAGGGATACACAGACAAGATAACCAGTACTCCAGAGACACCTCATTTCAGAAAGAGGGCTCCTCAGAGCAGGCAGGAAAAGTCTAGGTTATTGTTTGTTGATTAGGTAATGATAAGCAATTCTATTGTCCAACAAGAACAGTACAAAATTAGTAATATCAGACTCACCATTGCTAGATTAGATCTCCAGTCTTGCAATAATCTGATTTCTGCATTCTATGATTCTTTGTGTGATTTTATAATCTCTTGGACCAGTTTAAAAAAAAAAGGCAGACCTAGAGAATTAAAGACACCCTGTAGAGATACCAAAAATCCACCCAGTATTCTGGCATGTGTATGGTAGAAAATGCAGCAGTACTGAGGAGGAAATTGTCTGAAGATAAGGCTCTGAGTCTGTCTGGCCCTAGAAAGTTATCTGAAGCTTAATCAGAGTTTATCAGAGAATATATATCTCTACCAGTTCACAGGTGGTTAGCATCCACTTTATTATCTCTAGAGTGCTGACATTTAATAAAGACCAGAGCTATAGTATCACTCCTGTGAGAAAGAGCCTAGGCAAAGGTTCCCTGCACTCTAGGTTCACATGCCTAATTTCTGTCACTGTGCTCTTATCCACCTCCACTCCTACCTGCATGCCTCCCTCCTCTTCCTTCAGATGGCAACTGTGAAAGAATGGTACAGGTGGGAGTCATACATCAGCTTCTGGACCTTCTGGAGAAGCACGTGGAGAGTGCGGATGTCTCCGTTCAACATGCTGCACTCAGCGCACTTCGAAACCTCGCTATTCCAGGTACAGACACAATTTACTGAGATGCTTGGTAAAGATGGGACACACAGCTAAACCCTAAGTCACCAGTTTCAGCCCCCTGTACTCTGAGGGAGAATTGACCTTTTTCCCCCTGCAGAAACATATGCATTTGAATTATTCATCAGGACTTCTCAGCTACATAAGGAATCATAAATATCATAGTGTGATCTAATTAGCAGCTGCTGACACTGGTTTCCTGCTAACAGGGTAGAGCAATACAAGACAAGATGCATAGGACAGAATTTATAGCTTAAGAGGGCAGGATGGAAATTGTCACATGACAACTGATAGGGATTTTACAAATCTGCTCTTCTCCTCCTACAAAGATAATGTTTATTGCAAATTTGGCCTGCATAGCAGTTAAACTGCATTCTTGTGAGCTCTAAATTCACATCAGGAAATTGTTACTTCCAATCTCAAATTTATTCCTTTTGGAAGAAAACACAATACATACCAAAAATTTTTGATAGAGAAAGTGCAGTACCTTTTAATGCAGTTCCCACTGCTGTGTAACACTACTCAGATGACACTATTTTCTGAAAATAGAAATCTTGGAAGTTGCCTGCCAATTTCATTGTGTATGCTAGTCAGCCTCATACAGCCATTTCATATATGTGTTCATATATGTGTGTATATACACACACGTTTAGTCATTGCTTTGAGCAAATGAGCACCTCAGATGCCAGGTCCTACTTCATGTCCATTGCTTCCTTCTAAAGTCCAAATTATCCCAGTTTCTCCCTACAGGTAATTGCCCAATAGCATTAACATTGGATGTTATGTCTGGATCAAAATAGCCAGCCATGCCTATTCAGTATTTTATTCAACATATTTCACATCCTAAGTATTCTAATTGATCCTGTACAAATGCATTTTGGCGCTAAGAGAGAATACAGAGATTTCTACCATAAGGGCAAACAATAATATAACAGATACATCCTAATACGCATAGATGTTAGAAGTTTCTGAAAATTTTGTAGTCATATGTACACGTCTAGGTTAGCTTCAAGCTGGTCATAACACACAGGGACATGGATCTAACTTGTGTGATGCCTACACAAAATTAGGTTGTAACGTAGACTGGAGAAAGCAGCTCAGAGACGTACGTGCCATTAGCAGAGGAAAGTGCTTTGCCAGCACCCTGTAAAAGGGGCAAGTGGCCCGCACTATTTCTGGTTCTAGGGAGTCCCGCAGCATTCATTTCAGAGGTCCCTTTCTGAGGGAAATACCAGGTTACACTCACTGCTACAAGTATTCATTGAACAAGGTACTTACAGGGAAACACAGCATGCTTAAATAACTGAGCACTGGTTTCCAGTCTAATCTGGAGTTTCTCCAGTTTTCTGGGCCAGCCTTCTACTATTTCATTTCCTAACTACAAACACTAGTCCCTTCAGTACCTATTAGGCAATCCTCTGAACTTATCCTACATAAAGTTAACTTCCCTCAGCTTCAAAACACTTTCAATAGGCAAAGAACAAAGCACTTTCGAGCACTGAACTTGAAATGCAGACTTGAAATGTTTCTGTAAGCAGAAACACAACTGTTCTTTAACAGCAAGCAGTTGTGACACATAACATTAAGACAGGAAAAGAAAGCCATCCTGCTGAAGCTGAGTGTAATTTACATAAGCAAAATGTAACTACCTTCTTCAGAATGTCAATGTGTGTTTTTTCTATAGAGCCAGGTGCTGAGCTCAATATCTCATTGATTCTACTCTTACAATATGCACAATGAGAATTGCCATCAATGAGATATTCAATAGTTACAAGGAGCAAAGATGCTACTCAATTTTGTTTGCAAGATAGCACCTTTGATGTAGTTTCCCTTGGCAGCAGCAGCAACAGATCTCTTTCCAAAACCTGCTACAAACCATCTATGATCTTTAAAAATGTATGTGTCTTCCACAGATTTTTAGTCAATATAATCAGAACATGAAACAAAAAGAACCCAAAACCTCAAATACAAAACCATGCAGCATGAAAGAAACCAATTAAAGAAACAGAAGCATTTAAAAAAGCAAACTGAACAAAACAGAATAGGCACAATTTAAAACTAATGTGGACAAGACACAGCATTTGCATCTTAAAATCCTGATCCTAAACTGTGCTTTTCCTTATCAACTCACACACATATATGGAAGCCATAAAGTCAGGCCTGCATAATAGTACAGCACTTCTAGCAATATACAAAAAGTGCACAGCCTGTCACTTGGAAAAAAATGCTTACCAAATGTAATTTTAAGTAAATCATAAATCAAAAACGAATTAAGTGTGCTCCAACATTTGCACAAGAGATGCCTTTAATTCAAGCAGTGATCTTAGAACATTTGTAAAAAAAGTAGAAAAAGAAGTTATACTTTAGTAGCTAGAGAGTCTGTCCTGCCTGAATAAAAACAAGTTAACCTATAGTGTTTGCTTCTCAATCTGTCAAAAGGAAGGAAGAAGGGATACAAATATCTTGCCTAATATTTCACTTTCAAAAGAAAGAAAAGGCATACAGGTGATTGAAGGAAAATTGTTCTTGGAGAAAGCAGCAATTGGTAGTATAGTTAAGCCACATTCAACATTAGGACTCTTTCCAGACAAGTTTCTGATCATTCTCAGATAATTATTTCTGCAATAGGGGCTGGTGCCAAGACATAAAATTTAGAAGTAGAGAAAAATCACAGCAGGAAAGGCACAAACATCAGCAAGCTCAACTATCAAAAGAAATTTAATTCTCAGGAAATTAGGTTGTCTCACGGTTCTGTAGAGACAAGCAAGCACATTAAAGCGTTCAGAACTTTGGCTAATTGGCTAATGTGGGTTGCTGCATGGAAGGATGATCTCTTACAATTATAAAAGCAAGCAATAACAATGCTTCCTTTATTCTCTTATCACCTCATTTTGGGCAGGACTAAGATCGTAAGCTTGCAAAATACTGTAACCGCAGTTTGCAGAAAAATTTTAGCTCAGAAGACAGACCTAAACAGGTACATTGTTCCAAATTCATGTCAGAATGCTCTCAAGCTAGACTACCTGCAAGCATTAAGAGTGAAATATTCAGAACAAGATAAGTCACCTCAATACATTCATGTAGCTGAACAATTTAACATCCTTTTTTTCCCCCGGTTCCATTTTCTAGTTGTTAACAAGGTTCAAATGCTGGAGGAACGTGTGGCAGAAAGAATTCAGGCACTTCTAAGGTCAGAGATGCCTCCTGTGCAGTTTAAACTTCTTGGAACACTACGAATGCTGGCAGATGGTCAAGGTAGGGAATCGCTAACTTTTACTAATGTCACCCTATCCTTTCTCCTCATTCCTGACTCTACAGAACAAGAGTTGTGTGAGGTGACAACAGGCTCAGTATTCTGCTACTTAATTCCACTCACTCTAGAGAGATGCTCCAACAAAAGTGATTGATGCCTCAAAGCTTTCCATTCAAGCCCCCACTAACTTCAGAAATAGATGAGTAATTGAGAAAAGAACTAGATAAAATTATCTGTAATAGCCAGTAGGGAACAGCAGAGGCTTAAAAGAAGACATTTCCAATGCAGACACACCAGCAAAGCACAAGTACAATGGAAGAGAGTCAGGCTGCAGACTTACAAGGCCAATAAGCAGAAAGCAAATAAGTAACATAACTGGAAAATATAAAAGATTCAAGTGAGCTAGGGTTGAGAGGGAAGAGAAGAGAAATGAATTTCTCCTCTTGTCTAGTCATCCAGTCTCTTCACACACACTTGTTTCCAGATTTGTCCAACTACTTGCTTAAATGCTGAATCTACTCTGAGCTTTGAAATAGTTTTACCTACTTACCCATCTTTGTGCGAAACTGAAAGACAAGAAGCACATGCAAATGCAACAGTACTCATTTTATGCATATAGCTGCATTGAGAGAACAACAGTGCAATATTTAGGTACTAAAAGGAAATAAACACCTTACAAGTGCTTTAAAATCCACAATATTCTATTTCACCCTTAGACAAGCATATTACCTGATTGTAAGATCTGAAAACAAGTGTTTTATGATACAATGCCCTGATCTTTTCAAACCACAACAGCAACAGCTCTAGAATACTAGTCAATAGATACTATGTTGATATGCATGAATATTAAGCCAGAAAGAGTTATAAGCATTTTGAGATGGGAATTGGCAGCTGGTACAGAACAAGTGCTAAATTATGAATTTAGCAGTTATACGGAAAGGGAAAAAGCTCGTTCTCTCATACTCCATGCTGCAGTCGCTTAAAACCATTTCAGACACCACTTTGATTTGACAGCAACTTGCATCTCTTTTCAATACACAAGATACTAAATTAAGATTTTGAGCTTTTGTATGAATCAGCAGTCAAAAAAGACCAAAACACACTTGCATTTTAACAGAAGATGCTGCAACATATACAGAAATCCAGCCTTTTTCTCCTGTCAAGCTTTAAACTAAATCATTAAATACCGGTACAAAGACCTTGGTATAAAGAAAGTCAGAATTTTGCACTAAAAATTACAAGTGCTATAGGTATCAAAACGCAGAGCAGAAAAAAAAAAGTAATATTTAATGTTTACCCTTTACGCCTGTGGGCACAAAGTCTCCCCCTTTTAATTACTTTCTGTTTATCCAGGAACCACAGCTCATTGCTCTTAATTAACTCAGCCTGAAACTCTCATGAAGACGTATCTACTAACAAGTCCAACCAAGCTCAATTTGTAGATTGCATTTCCTAGTGTAAATTCATTACTTAGTCACTGGACATGCTGTAACCTACAGAACAGAAAAGGTAGTTTTCTTTCTAATTATGGAAAAAACACACTCAGACTTATATCAGCTCCTTTACACTAAGATGTTAACAATGACCAATTCCCTGCTTTGCTTCAGAGAAGTAACTCACCACAAAGCCAAAGGACTTTTAGCTAACGAAAAGTTTAGTCATATGCATAACTCGAGCTTCATCATTAAAAGATACTTCTGTTCCTCTAACAAATGACACTTGGGCTTTGTCTCACAGACATCTATTGTTAGTAGGCCTCAGGAAGTCCTCTTGAGAACTGGATCAAGACTCCTTCTTTGAACAAACCTCTTAAACCAGTATCATTTGCCATCCCTTCACCTCTTTTTAGCTTTCCGGACTAAATTGGATTACCATGATCTCCTCAGACAAACACGTAACATCTGACCTAGAAACAGCAGCCTTTGTCACACAAGCCGACACATGGATTGCAGCCAACTATTTCAAAAAAACCACACCCAACATTCAATTAGGCTAGAAGCTCCCAGATCATTGAGACCTTATCTTGTGGCATCTCAGGATTGTGGAAAGAACAAAAAGGAAGTACCAGTGCTTTCTCATCCCTCTCCTAAAGAGGAGAAGGCTAACTTTGCATTTCTGTGAAATATGCAGAGTAGTCGCATTGTTTTCTGACAAGCTTTCTGATGCTCTCTCTGATCCTTCTCAATCTCAAAACAAATGCATCTTAACATCAGTTCTGCTTCAAGTCAACTTTACTTCACCAAAACTCTGAGAAACTTCAGAACTTAAGTTCGGAGCCTATAAGCACACAGTACTTTTGCAAATAAAATAATTAGGATAACAAAAAGATATATACAATATGTGTAACTACCTTGCTGAGAGAGACAGAAACTCTGTCTGAGGGGCAAGTCAGAAGTGCTGTGTGTTTATATACTCTACTTGCACAGCACTAGGAAGGTAGAGATATAGGGATATAATGGCTTGGTATTTTACCCAACTGCTGTTCTAAATGTTCTCAAAACCAAATGGGTAAACACTCAACTCCTACAAAAAGGAGAGGTAGTAATGTGCATTAATTTAAGCTTATCTTTCTCCTGCATCCCTTTTGTAGTTACAACTGTACATCCTGCTTACAGGTGAAGCAAAAGGTCCAACTTCAAAGTACTGAATCAACTAACTGAATCCAGTGAAGCAGTAAATATTTACAAAGATGGTCTCAAGGCTGGATCCTTGTTTACCATACTTAAATTAGTGTATTTCACAGTCCTTGGTGTCTTATATTAGTATTTTTTCCTTTGCTTAGGAAACAACTTTAGTATTCAGTCACTTTTGATTTAGTTACTTCTGATTCACTTCGAAAACGTTATTAAATTGCACTAAGATTTACATGGAACCATGCGTTAGACCAACACAAGATTAAAAGTTTCTTTGGCATTATTAATGTTCCTTTTGCTGTTGAACTTAAGAGCTTTGGGAGCCATTTCCTACAAACCGAGCAGTTTATCAGCACACACTACGTTACAGCAGTTCATTAGTTTCAGTTCCTTAGAAGTTACTTGGGCAAGGCAAAATTGCTAGGTATCAAACAGAGATTAGTATTAGCCAGGTCCTAAAACAAGGCCCCTGCAACCCAGGGCAATTTAACCGAGGGGAAGGCAATTTAACAGGCTCCTTCAAACTTTGGAGGAAGTTTTAATGACACCTAAAAAGCAGTTCTACACAAATATGCATTCTTAAGACATAAGAATAATTACAGACATGCTGCAAATCAGTACTAAGACTTGTTCTCACACATGCTACCTGCAGTAATCTTCACCGCTACTAACAATACTGAAAGTGCAAGGACACATTCTGAAGAGCTCATTCTTGCTTTCATGCAGTCTCAGAGCAAATGCAAGTAAAAAGACTCATAGGAAGACTTCAATAGAGCAATAGAATATAAGCTTTCAAAGATTTTTATGCCACCCTTTATTAAGCCCTGCTTCAGGCTTCCAATATTGACATGCACTTGAAAATTTCAGAAGGGAAAAAAAAACTTGCCTCTGGTACAAAACTGCTAGGTCTGAGGAAGCAGCTTAATTTGTTCTTGACCTCCAAAACAGGCCCTAAAAATATCTGCTTTACAGAGGACATCCAAGAACACTCAAGTCCAATGCTTTAGTCATTGCTCCTGAAGAATACTGGGCTAGAAAACAGGCAGTCCTGGCTATTTTACACTCCCATTTCTTTGAATGCAAAAGCGGAATGCAAGTGTTTCCTGATCACGCTTTCCTCTTCAGCTGATGCAGCTGAAATCTTGGGCCAAGACCCCATGCTGCTCAACAGACTTGTGCAATGGTGCGATGCTAACGACAACTCTGGCATTCGCGGGGAAGCACATCGGCTGCTGGCATCAATCTTGCAGCACAACAGGTCTCAGGTATGAGAACTACCGCTATGTTTTTATTTTACCTTTCTTGAGTATTTGTAAGACACTTCCATTTGATTAGAGATTCAGTGTCAGACATTACTGTATCATATTAAAATAGCTTAAATCATATTTAAAAAGCTTCCAACAAAAACCCTGTAACCTAACTAACTAGGGGAAGAGGAATAGGAAAGCACAGTGCCATCTACCACCACAGATCTGGCACCAGCAACATTTTACTATCATTTATCAAATCTTACCCAGCACAAGTAATACTTAACAAGTGGCAAGCATAAGTAAAACAAGTGGTAAAACTTTATTTCAATAAACATAATTGCTTCAAATTAAAATCACAAAGATGATACAAACCTATCATGACCGTCAATCATTGAGATTTAAGCAACTTGCTTAAAGTGATGGATGAATTCAGTAGTCTATCAGATGGCACTGGTGGCGTAACTAACTTTTGTTTCTTATAAGTCATAATTTTATAAAGGCAGACCGAGTGTGTTTTTATTTTTAAGTGGTGATAAGATATGTAGATACTATTTGCACAGGTTTTGATAAAGTACAACTAAATCTTTGCTAATTTAAAGGCTCAAGTAAGATCAAAAACTCATTAAGAGATGAAAAACTACATAAGGTAAGAATATATGCAAGTACCTCCAGGTAAACCAGACCAGCCTTAAGTTGATAAGACACACCATCAGTGCCACAGGGGGAAAAAGCCTCTAGTCATAAGATTCATTCACTTAAAAATCAGCTTACACAGCAGCAGGTGAATCATTTCAACCTTTTCAAAGACTGAAGAGCATAACCTCAATTCCTTTTATTCTGCTGTTATAACTCAGAGCTGAAGGTGTGATATTTTACCTTTGCTTTAACAGGAAGTGGTCAAAGCCATCCAGGAGGCCCACGGAGTCAAGTACCTGGTTTCCATGACAACAAGCGAACACCCTGCTCTGCAGAATGAGGCTCTGAATGCCCTGACAATAGCATCTGCTACTAACCTAGGTATCTTTTCTTCTAGAAGCATTTATCTAAGATCCCTGATAAGGCAAACCACTGTCATGCTTTTAACTCCACGCATCACATAAGAAAATTCAAGGGTCATGTCTAAATTCAATTTGTGGCATTACAAAAGGGAGACCAGACATCCAGAAAAATCACAAAAGCAATAGGATTCAGAAACTGCCTGAAAAGTGTCTTTTGGGTGTTTTTCTTTTCATCCCCTTTTAAAGATACAGTCAAATGACCAGGTTCTTGGAGAGGGAAAATCCATTGGCCAACATGATTAAATGCAGGAAACTGGTAAGGTGGCAAAACAGGAAGAGCTGATGAAGATTTGGGATAAAAGGAGAGAAAAGGTCGAGATAAAGACAAAACTAAACAGAAACATACTAAGGAACTGAACGGAATTCAACCAAAACTAAAAGGAAGAAACAATCTTTGAAGATATACAGAATACAGGAGAGAATAAAGGGGAAGTGTAAAATTGTGTACACTTGTGGGAGCTACAAATGAGGGGGAACAGGTTTAAAAATATATATTTTATTTTGCAGAAACCCTTGAAGAATCTTTTAAGGAGTCTCAGCTAGTTCAAAGCTTACACAAACTACTACAAGATGTCAATACAAGTCCTGAGGTGATATATAATTCAATGGGTCTTTTGTGCAGTCTTCTTAAATCAGGTAACTCTTATGTAGTATCTGATGACAGGACAATTATGATGAAGATAAGTGTTTTGTATATGACAAACATGTCACTGGGGATGCTGCAGTCACTGAACAATGAAAGACAACATTAAGAGGATCATTCTTTATCAGTCACTAAAAATCCCACTCTCATCAAGTTGTTCCTTTCTTCATGAAAAGAAGATTAAACCATCAGTTAAAAAAAGGCCTTATTCCAGCAAGAGTCAGTGGTATAATCAGATCCTGAAATAGCAAAAATCACAACCCTGAAATAAAAGCTTCTTTGTCAAAACTCACCACGTGCAAATATATTGCTGTCTCAGGCCTTAAACATTCCACAGCAATTCTCTGTTCAAGGAAATAAAAGAGCCTGCATCATATTTCACAAACAAGCATATACTTGTTCTGCCTGTGCTATAAGCAAGCCAGGCATGGAGATAAAACAGTATCTCTAGCAATGCTGGATTCAAGGCACAGCAACATCAGCACTGCATGTACTCTAAAACATCTGAAGGACCCGGGTTCAATTTCTTTCGCTCTGTTGTTAAGGAAGACTTACAATACTTACAGCAAGATGAGACTCCTTTTGGAAAAGGTGTCTACTGAAAATAACCATCTTGAAGCCAGCAGTCCAGATGTTCTGTGCTACAGTTCCCCATAGTCTAGCATTAAAGCCAAGGAAATTAAAACTTTCCAGCAAAGGCTTAAAGGGGGAAATTGATTTTTCAGATTCTGGAGGCATCCTCTACTAGCATCCAGACATACTGGAGTTTATATTGCAGCATATTTGCCCTCGTAGTTACACTCATTTTAGAATTGGCATAAACATTTGCTTCCTTTTATAAATCATCCAATAATTCTCTATCTGATTTCCAGGACAGATTTTAAGTCTCTATTCACTGAGCTGACAATTATCACCCCTCATATTTGCAACTTCTTCCTTTGTCTGCTAGTACTAACAGATCATTTTCTATTGCAGTGTATGTATTTTTAAATAGCCTAATACTAGCGTAGAGTGCAACAGCTCTAAAAAACCTCCTAGGCATGTTTTGCACTAGTAATGAGTATGTGGGGGTTAGATCCTTGCATATTTTTATAGTATGAAAGCAACAAAAGCATTTCAGTGCAACTATGCAGTATTCCCAGAGATCTGACCTGCAAGATACTTTTTCCAGAGTTATCTCAATAGTACTCTACAGACTAACAATAAGAGCTTATTCTTACCCATACGACAGACTAAAAAATATACCATAAAGGGCAAAAAGGTCAGAGCATCTCTTGTTGCATATATCTTGTCATATATTCCTTCTGTTCAATTAGTTCTTCTTGGCGGTCAATCAAAGGAAAAAAGTTCTTATGTAGCTCAATACTTTCAATGTGTTAAATAGTATCTGTTGAGAGAAAGGTGTTTAAGTCACAGCAACTGATTTCAAACAGCAACTTAAAATTCATACCTTAAAACAATTGAGGCACATGCTTTTGCATGCTATTAAAACTCAATATTCAATCTCCCATACAGGTGATCTGAGACAAGTAATTGAGGAAGAGAAGATTAAGGAAAGCCTGGAACAGCTCCGCAATCACAGCAATGCAGATGTGGTCAAGAGAGCTGTTACAACATTACAGATTCTGGGTGGAGAGCCACCCCACTAGCCTCCTTCCCCTCCTCACAGCAACCCTGCACTGTTGTTCAAACAACTGCAATAAAACACCAGCTTTGCCAACACAACCTTCCAGTTGTCACCCTGCTGCACAACAAACACTAGTGAATCTCTGGGATAGCTCCCACTTTCAAACTTACATTAATAGAATTACATACTTGGCTATTTGACCTACAGATTATTGCTATTATTACTGTTCTTAGAACTAATGCCATACATAGCAGTAGAAATAAGACTCATGAAAAAAGTGGTCTTAACTTGGTGTCATTTGAGAGGCATGAGGCAGTTACCAATTCTTTAAGCTATATTTTAAGCTGCTTAGCTTTATCACCCCAGGATGCCATTTGCATTTTCTTCTGCTATCAATGGAAAGTAAAAATTACTACAAAAAAAAAAAAATGAAGAGCTTATTATCCTGCAGCCTAAAACAGCAAATCTTTAGAGAGGCTGCAGGTAAAAAACCCCACACAATCGAGCAATTAGCCGTTATTCCATCTCTGTACCTGCTCTTTTAGTCTGTACGGTCAGTTAATTGAACACAGCCTCCTTCTGCTCCAAACTTTGAAAGAACAGCTCCCACTTTTTCTACTTCCCGTTTAAAACAAGGCACACACACAAAAAAACTCACATCAGTTTGTTTGTGCACAGGCTATATTCCTAAATATCCAAGTTGAACATCACACCAGGCTTTTTATACCTGCATTAGAAGCATAGATGGCAGTAAACTTGTGGTTGGTGTCTGCATAGTACTCAGCCAGGATATAGATTAAAGCCTGTTAGATTGGAATCTTTGCACTCCTCTTGCCCTAAGTGGCTGACATTAAGTTATCTCCCATAACCTGGGTTTAGCTTCCAATAATGAACTGTTATAGTAAATTCAGTGCCTCTGAACATTTCTCTAACAACTTGACATACTTAATTCTCACTTGATAAAAGGTTAAAAACAAAACAAAACCAGGATTTATTCCACAGCTTTAACAGGGAATTTTGAAATAGCCATAGACAGTAGTCTTCATGCAGAGTTACACTGGCAAGACCCAAAGACCCCATTAAAAAAAACAAAAGCAACAGTATTGGATTCTGAAAAACCAGGACATTCATGTAAACCTTCAGTAAAAATTATTTTTAGAAAAACAAAGTGTTGTCCTTTAAAAAAATAATAAAACCAGGAATATTTAAAAGTCAATAAGGCTTCCTATTCTCAAAAAATTTGAGCGTGACTAGTTTAGGCCTACATAAAAGCCATTGCAACTTCTTGTTGAAGCTTGTTTCAACAAAAGCTTTCCAATTTGCAAAGCTCTTTAAAACTAGTTAGCCTGCTCCAGCTGCAATTAACCCTCACCAACTATCATGATCAGGAATACTCTTAAGAAAGGATACTCTCCAAAACCACTGCAGACAAGTCACATACGTGAGCAGGTTTTGATTACATACTGGATAAAAGGATAAAACAGCTAATGTGCTGGCTGCGACTCCCTCTTTCGTAAAGCGCACAACAGCATCGGTATGTCCCTTTTTCCTCAAGGGAAAGAATAGCTTCAGTCAATCTCAGATTGTGAATAAGATAGTTGTAACCATAGACATTAGTAATGAGATATTTTTGGGACGTGTTACAAAGTATACACTTGCAACAACCACGTTCAAGTTATCACACTAACAAAAACAAGAAAGCATCCAGCCTTAACATTCTACAGTGAGAAGTATTTTTTACTTGCTTAAAAATCTCACTTTAAAATTAAGGACAAATGTTATGCATTACAAAAATGTAGAAGTCGTAGACGAAGGAGACACGTATTTCTGCAAGATGCCTCCTGCAAACCTCTAACTTTTACTCTGCCTTCTTACAGTAATTTCAGGAGCCTTGCTCAGACACAACAAACCAACTGTGCAAATCACAAGAGATAATGGACAGTAGTAGCCACAGTGCAAATAGCTCTTATGTAATGCTTTGGGTATTTAGATTTAATGATTATATCTCTATACTGTTCTGCAGATCTTTAACAGCTTTCTTTTTTTCAGAATTTATTAATAAAACAAAAGCATCTAAGGATTGTAATATTCAGAAAACAGGAGGACAAAAATAAAGCAACAATCACTTGCAGCAAAATACACACATGAACATTTACAGATTTTTACCATTTCTGTAGTCAGAATGCAGTGTCAGCAGCCAGTTTACATGTCCAAAAAATACTAGTGACAGTATACAAATCTTAGAAATCAACTCCCAGCAGTATAAAACATTAAATTTTATTTAATTAAATTTAAGGTTTGACAAAAAATATACTGAAAGTCACTCATAAAGAGCAGTCACAGAAGAAAAGACAGAACCTCGCCTTCTAAACACCATTCAAGCTGCATGACGACTCATGGGGAAAGGGATGAGTGTGGAAACAAAAAACAATTCTCCGTATATTAAACAAGTCAATGCATCAGCCTCAATAGAGTCGGAGCACAAATCAATCCATATGCCATGGCACAGAGGAGTCACCAAAACTCAAGATCCTTTGGAAGAAACATTCAGGTTTTCATGAGGAGACTAGGGCCTCCTTTTGTCATTTCATTTGGTTCAGCACCCAAGATTCAACCCTTCTCTTCAGCTCCAGGGAAACTTTGTCCAAATTCAGGCATATTAACAGAAACAAAAAAGCAGTGGCATTGTCAAATATACTGCTAAATAAATACATTGATTCACAAAAATCAACTGTGCTTATTTCTGAGAAATAAAGTAATCACATTGAACGAAGATTCCTTCTCTCAGTACAGTCATCTCAAGTCCAATCTCCTATTTGACACTGTCATTAAAAATTTTGTTTCTATTGTAGTGTTAGTGAAGATGTTCCAGATGCAACCACTGAAGTCTCACACTTACCAACATCTCCCTTGGAAAGCAGTTGATTTGCTTTTCCTTCAGGTGTGAGCCTGCTTCTATTGCCCTAACTGCTTTTGCTGACAGGACTTGTTTAAAGCTAGCCTAAATCTTCAGCATGAGGTCACTGCAGGCTCATTTTAAAAAAGGCACTAAAATAACTTTAAGTAGAAAACAAGAAAACTGTCCAAGTCTGAAATTATATTAGCTATGTATATCACCAATGGAGGCACACATTAAAATATGCTAGGACAAAAAAGTCTTGATTGTTGTTATTTTAAAAAGTGATACTGAATGAACACAGCTTATCCAGAGTGAAAAATGGAAAAGCCTGTGAATTTAAGGACCCTGAAATACACTGAGCTTGCTTTCTTGAATTAGGTTCAAAAACCACTGAAGCTCTGATACATTGCTGCTGCTAACAGGGCCAGGGCCAATAAGAAATGGTGGAAAGGTAATGCTTCAAATAAACTGTTTTGCATTTAAATTGTATCTCAAAAAGGATCTGAATAGTCATTTGTCTTCAAGCAACTTGGTGGTATTTGTGGAGACAGCTGAATTCTGATCACTGACATTGGCCCTTGTCAGTAATTAATTTTAGTGCATGAACTCCACTGGCATTTGTGAAGCTATAAAGATTTATAGCAACAGTGGAAATGACTTCACAGCATTAGGAGCTGTCTAGGTCCAAAAAATGACAAAGAAACATATTCCCTAAATACTAATTTTCAGTCAACCATGATACAAATATATAACATCCTCTAATTTTACATGCATCAGATTACTATACATAACCTAAACACAACAAGTCGCATGATGAGGCTTTACAAAATTTCAAGCAAATTAAAGCAAAGGTTACTGGACACTGCCTTGTTGCTTGAAAAGCAGCAGCACCAGCAGCAGCAAGTTTTTGGCTGTTCCTAGTGGAGTAAATAGGCTCAAATTCAAGGCTCTAAAGAAGTGTATCTTGCGCTCTTCCCCATGACCTTGCAACCTCTTGCAAACTACTGCTTTTACCTTGTTGCATATCAAAACTTAGATCACAGTGCACTTTTGCAGCTTGTACTTTCAGTTTTTTTAGATGAGTAATAACAGACTGTTCACTGCTACTCTACGGAAATCAGCCATCCTTAAACAGGCTTCCTTCACCTGTTGTGCCCTCAATCACTGGCCAAGAAAAAGAAATCCTGTAAAAGCTCAAATGAAATATACATGCAGAATACAGCACTGTGCAAGGTGTTTCACCGATTAAAAGCTGGAAGAATGTCTGGACGCTCAATAGAGACCAAAAATTCTTGCTCTAGGTCAGCTTTTGCCAGTGAAATGTTCACTATCTCATGCATAATGCAAATAAAGGTATTTATAGAGATGCTTGTAGAAGTCTGGATTCCTAATAAAGTCATAGGTCCTTTGGAAATACAAGCATTAAATCCTTCAGGCAGACTATAGGTAGTAAAATACCATTATAAAAATATATACTTTTCTAGAATTTATACTATGTTAGGCACTGTAAATAAATCTGCTCTCCCTGAAAAACACAGCTGTCATCAGAAGCAGTAAACAATTTGTTAGTATACAGCCCACAGTAAAATTGACATCTACAACTATTTCCAGGCCTTTTCAGTCACATACTCCTATCTTTTAAAGCTGAAGATACTATGCCAAACATGGCAAGGAAAACAGATGAGGAACACTTTCGCAGCCACTATAATTCTGACTCAAAGGCTTCTAAGCAAAGAATTCTTGATAAGTTCAAAAAACTCTTGATAGATCTTCAGATCAAGCCCCAGGAATGGAGGGTGGGGGCAAAAGAATGCTTAGTTTTCTTCCAGTAAAGCCAAAAAAATCTTAACTTCAACAGGAATAGTTCAGTTTGAGGAAGTGGTTCTGAGAAAATGGTTCTAGTCACCATATCATTGTGATTGGACTGGCAATCGAACCATGCATTAGAAAAACAGAACCAAAGACTCAACTGTATAAAGGCTGCGTTTCAAAAAGCACAGCTCTAATATTCCACCAGATTTATACTCCCTGACAGAGAAAGTTCAAATGGGATTAGTGTTGATTATGTTTTAGGTCAACATGCTGACCATATTTGGAGTTTTTGACTCAAGTCTTGGTATTAGCAATTTTGGATTTGTGATGATCAGACAGATTGGCCTACAAGAAACTAAAGAAAAACTACCTCTTTAAACAGATGCATTTTGAAATTTCTGCTTGCCTCACTTTCAAAGATGTTATTGATCAAGAAAAAAGCTAAGCAGTTTTTCTTCCTCTAAAAATAAAGAGCTAGTAACAAGCTTTACAGAAAGGAAATGCTGCATCAGGAATTCTCCCCCTCACTCCCAAATAAAGGTATTTGTAACATATAATGCTACGGATAGCAGTCAGAATTTTCCCCTCAAGAAAATGCTTGATCTTTCTGAAATCTCTGGGTTACTCCATCTCTCTGAAGTTGAACGCAAGTCCCTGGCTCCCAAAACATCTATGCTATTCCTAGTCAGAGGAAAACATCCTCTACTTCGGCACAATTGAAAATTCAACAAACTAGAAAATTAGTCTTCTTTTCTCTCCTTTCCAATACCATGACCATTACAGCTCCTGAGTATCTTGCCACACTGACAACATGGGTCTTCATAGATAATTAAAACATTTTCAAGACTGGAGATCAGCATGTCTTCAGGAGCAATTACAATACTGAGATCGATGACAACAGTTGGGAGTAAAAACTGAAAAATCTTCAAGACAGTTCAAGGAAGTTTATAGCAGTTGTATTTCTCCTTGTTACATTCTTTAAAAATCTGTTCCTGTGATATTTCATTTCTTCCACAGCAAAGAGCAACTCCGGTGCAGTTAAGTTATCCCTTTGGTAAAAAGGCAGACAGGTGTGTGTATTCAAGATCCGTTTTTGTACCAGTGTGTAAAAGTACAAGTGAGAGCCACATATGGCATTTAATAACAGGCATTTTTCATGGTCTGCGTGCTTTTCGCCTTGAAGTTCCATCAACAGTAGTAAAAGATACTTCTCTCGCAACAGGTGTGTGCTTTTTTTTTTTTTTTTTAGTATTCAGAAGGCATTACCTGCCTTTACAGCTTCAATATCAGAAATCAATGTCCTGGCTAGGAAAATCCCAAAAATCTAAAAAGACAAGAAAAACACAAGCTGAGATGAAGCATTCTGATTGTATCAGTCTAAGACGACTTGAAAAATTAGAGTATGTTGCCACTAGCCATTACCACAGAATGAAAACCTACTTTTTGCAGGGTCCAGTCACACTATACTGAATTTAGCGCTACTGTTGTTGTGAATAAGGACGGACATTCATCAAGTGTTTGCTGATCTGGATACCTTTTTTAGGCAGAATTATCTGTCAAGAGCAGGGCCCTCACAAAAGGCTATTTAAACACCTAGAAGGACAGCAGAATCTAGTAGAAGAGATAATGGATGATAAAAAGATATTTAATGCTTCAAGAGCATTCCAAGTAAACTTTCGTATGTTCCACAGAAAAGAATAATCTTCATAGAGTACTTGCATCTAACACTAGCACTTACATATCACTAAGATTACAAGTCTCACTTGCATGCAATTCTGAACTGATTTATCTAGTCTATTTTCTGCATTTAGTTATATACACAATGTGCACACTGTGTACACTTTTAGCTATGCTAAAAAAGTGAAACTCTTATAAAGGGTCATTAAAGAGGCCCAGATCATGGAGACACCAAACTTGAAAATTTCCTGGAAAAGCTGAATTATGAAATTTCAATTTGTAAATTGAAAATAAACTCTTAACTCAGCATATTTCCTGAAAAATATTATTGCACAGGAATAAAAAAATGCAGGGAAGTTTTGGGAAAGCTTGAAGATTTTTCTTTTTTTAATACAAGTAGACAAATCATGTCCGAGTCCTACCATGAAACAGCTTAGCACCCAAATAAAGATCCTGTTTGAAAATCCAAATGAAATTTGTCTCAGCAGCTCAGTTAACACATTGCCAGATTAAGCTTTGTATCTTGAACATCTTCCTGACTGGAGATGTTGCTTTCAGGACAGTAGCACTCTACTAGCCAGGGAAGCACTACCAACAGATAGAGAAAATATATCAAAAAGAGCCATAAGGTAAAGTGTTGCAAGACTAGGAAAAATGTGCTGTGTCTGTTTGCTAGGGCCACGGTCAATACATTCTTCCAGTTACAAGAAAAATTTTGTTGTAAAGTTTAATTTTCCACCCCAAAACAGCATCATAGGATTGCAACTTACCTAAATGTAAACAACTGCACAGTAAAAGCAGGATCCACTTTGAAAGAGGAGATCAGCTATGTTTCACACTTCAGTTCATTTTCTCTAATATACCAAGTGAAGACTGCAAGAGGCTACAGCAATTCCCTCAATTCTGCTAATATTTTCACAACTTGTTCACTAATTTCCCTGCTGTTCAATTTTTGACTTCCTGAGCAGTTTGATACTAACCTGCAACAGTGAGATAGCTATGAAGACACCTGCAACAATGTAGATATTTCGAGGTAACCAGGCTTCAAGAGCAAGAATACAGCCTTTGATGAAGATCTGATCATCCCACTGGCTCTTGCTCTGAACACAGAGAAAAAATCGGAAGTGTCACTTTTTCAGTCAGGTTTGTTACAGCACCACCATTTGATACCATGGCAAGCTATAATGCTTTCACATATGCTACTAATGTTTCTATCCAAGCTCCAGACATAGATATGCCTAATTAACTCAGGGAATACCAGGATAATGATGTTAGTATCTTACAGCAAATTCTACTATTAATACGTTTTAGAATTAACACAGAACAGAATTCAGAAGAGATATTAAGAATAACTGAGACATCGGAATGCAAGTTTTATCCCTTTCAACAACTTTTTATCTCTACTTGTTCCATCATTTGCTTTTTCCACCTTCCCATAGGCAAGACAAACTTGCTTTAAACAGAAGAACTTTCCCCCATCTACTGGCATAATGCAGCACTATTAATTAGCTTTCAAAGCTTCTGGCTACTGACAGTACCAGTTCCACATAATTTTAATTATGAGTACTAAAAATGCAACTTGATAGACAGTTAACTCTACACATCTACTAGCAAACAGTAACATCCCAGGGTCTTACCTTTTTTCTTACATCATAGCCACACTGCGTATTCACAACTTTTTGCTGCAAAACGACATTGAAAAATATATCCATTTATTTCGAAGCACTTGTGATCACAGATTTTTCTATTTGCTAGTTTCACAGACAAGTAAAAACTGCTAAAACCAGCATTCTTCTAAAAGCATTTGGCAAAGCAGTAGCAAATTGCTAACGCTTTCAGATCAAGATCATACAAAATTTGTCATGACAATACACTCCCAGCTGTATGACAGTTGCCACAGTAAGATACTAAGAAGAAATGGAATAGACAGCTTCTTTTGTTTCCACCATGACAGTATTTTTTGATAGTTTAAAAGGTCTTTTAAAGTTCCAGGCATCACGCCATATTCAGGAAGTGCTTCCTTTCATAATTCCACAACAACATCACAGCAATACAAAGCCAGGAAATAACTTACAGCAGGATCAGGTATACAACAGGAAAAAGGAACACCACACTTCTCTCGACTCTTGCTTTCACTGCTACAGTTGAAGTATATGTTAAGATCCCAGTCATCTGGGCCCTGGGCACCACAGCAATGGTTCTGCAACAAAGAGACAAACACTTAGCATTCAGGGTTATTTTAAGACAATACAGCCATTGAACACGGCTAAAATGGTATCTGCGGATCTTCATTTTCCAAAGGCTTTGCAGATTCATTTTCTTACTGTAGCACTGCCAGTGAATAGCATATACTAGCATATATAGCTATAGCTATATATAGTGTATAGCTATATATGTATGTATATACGTATAGCGTATAGCTATATACGTTGACCTCTACGAGATCAACAAAGCTAGCTTGGCACACTGCTCCTGGAAGCAAGCGTCAACATGACATTATAAGAATTGTCACTGGAAATGCAACTGCCATTTGTCAATTCTTGGTGTACCGTTTACGGATTTATTATAATTAAATGTTGTTTTTCATTATTTCCAAGTCAACCCAAAACAGAAGTATGGGGAAAGTTTCCTGAAATTTGTGACTGGAACTTTAAATCTTCATGAATCAACAAGTTTTCCCCTTCCTAGTTACTGCAAAACAATGATCAAACATTTATTTGTGAACATGCTCTTTTAAATTAAGGTTGTCGTGTTCAAATTAACTGATTAAGTCAGTCAGCTCTAGAAGTATTTCATATACATTTCTTTACCTAAACAGTGCAATTACTATAATTTCAGACTCTTCAGTCAACATCCGAGTTCTGGAATTAATGTAACCTAGGTTCCACCTAAATGAGGCCTTGCAGTTGACTGACCTCAATATTTAGCCTTTCACCATAATTCAAGAATTTAAGATGTACAGTCACAGAGATTTCCCCGGCACCTAATATAATTCCCTCTTCTATCAAAAGGTCTCTAGCTTTAGTTTGTTCAGAGCTACTCTTCACAAAACATTTATTATCTTCATTATCCTGAAGATGTGTTTAATTCACTGCCTTTCCCCCTCCTTTGGCTGGCTGTGAGGTTTGTCTTGGAAGATAAGAGGCCTAGTACACTACTAACATCTCCTAAAATAGTACAGACTAGAGATTGTTTTACTTAAAGGTTTTTTTGATCAAGATAAAAGCGTTTTGTTGCTACTTTAAGCTGCTGCAACATCAGGATCAGAAAAAGGAAGCAACTCAAAGGCATCAAAAAGCAGAAGTCTGTTGGGCAGACCCACACTACATTAGCGCTTAGAGCAAGGTAGCTCAGAAGCCTTGCCTCTCTAAGGCTTCCAATACAGAAAGAGCAGAATACCATATCTGGCACCATTAACTACCGGGAACGATAAATCTGTAAAATAAACAGAGGGAAAAAGACACAAAAATAACATGGATATTAACTTACAATTTTCTGTAGTGAATCAATGAGGTTCTGAAGGTCAATATCATCTCGGTAGGATTTAATGTTATTCTCAAAGAATTCTTTGACCCTGTCCCTCACCCAGTCCTGAAACAGGAAAGCCAGAACTGCCACTGCCATCTCCAGAAGAAATATAAACATGATTGCTCCACAGAACTGCAAAAACAAAGTCACAAATTAGAAAAGATAAATCTACTTTCAATGTATGCCTACTCCAGCTCTGCCAACAAAGGCTTCACTGGTCACCTCTCATAGGAGTACTGTGTGAGGATTTTAATCTCAGTAAGATAACACTAAAAAAAACTGGTTAACTGAATTACAGAGCAAATAAAAGCATTACACCAGTCACTTCATACACACGTGAAAATACTAAAGCAAGAGGCTATAAAACACAAGTCTAAAAAAAATCCTGACAAAGTGCTGCTTAGATTGTTTGAATCTTCATTGCTTTATTCCAGGTTGTTTCTAAATCTAAAGTAAAAAAATGCCAGTACCAAAAAGAAATGTTTGACAAAATTTCGTGTTAATCATTTAAGTTTCCTAGCTTCGCTTACCAAACACACCAAAGATTCACACTTTTAAGAGATTTCATTTTCCTCAGGAATTACCAAAAAGAATCATAATGCCTTCACTGACTACATTTGTTCCAGAATATCTTGAGATAATAAAGTCATTATCTTACATTCTGAGATACATACTATAAAGGTACTGTAATAGCACAACAAATTAAATAATGCAAGAAGCATTTGCTAGAAGGAAGGTAAAAAGGATTTAAATCTACACTACTTTAAATGCCATTTCGCAGTGAGGCTTGTCAGGACAACAGGTCTACCATGTGTATTATAACATTCAAGCTCTATAAATTCACTGTCTGGTTTTGCTTTCCAGTCTCATCTATCATATGCTGCTCTCATACGCATAATCATCTACTAGTATAATGAAGTTACTTACAAACTTTAAAAGGCAGATGTTTTCCCTCAGTGCTCCCACACAACCAGCAAATCCCAAAGTAAACATCACTATTCCCACCAGCAGGACAAGTACCACTGGGTCCAGACCATGAAGACCAGTCACTTTCGTTAGATCAGACAATACACCCTGAAAAAAGCAAACAGCATAACAGAAAAAGGTTACTGCCATACACATGTTTTTCTTTGAACTTTTTTCATTTAACATGTTATTTCCATATGAATTCCTTTTGAGTCTACTTGTACACCTTCCGACCAAAAAAATTCCCCTTTCATAAGCATGTTTAATAAGCAAATTCAATACGGTTATTTTGTCATAGAGATGTTTTTCGACAAGATATATAAAAATTCTAGAAGTAACTGGCACAGCGAACTCACAAATGCCTCCTATGGTTTTACATGAAGTTTTACAACAGGACCGTGGTACACAGATGAACAACAACATGCAACTTCCACAATTTCATAGTTAGCTTTCCTAGGTGACCCTCCAGAAAAGTCTATAGCAATAGTTATTTGAAGTACTATTTTTCTTCACTCCAGTGGAGGAATATGACTGAAGGCAAGGCTAGAGTTACTAAGCCTTACTAAAAAGAGAAAAAAGAAAAGTCCATCTGGCAAGCAAGCTTCCACAAGATGGTGCCAAAAGCTTAATGCTCTCACAAAATACTTGGATAGTTTTGGGACAGAAGATTTAATATTTTAAGTTACTTGTAATGAGCCAGTTGGAATAAAGTCACACCAGTTTAAATCTTAAAAAAATATGAAGTGCTGAACACCAACATTACATCCATATCAACCATTTAAATACTCATAGTGGAAAGACATAATAGTCTAGCTACAAAACACTTTATGGATAATGTGTTAAGAAAGGTGAGCAAAATTTTCATTTGGTTTTCAAGGGGAATAAGGGAATTTCAGTTGTACCTTTTCTGTCACTCAACACACTTAAGACTATTCCTCTAAAATCTTTCAAAATGCCAAATAGTCTTGTTATTCCACCCCAAATAGTTCTCATGCCACAAAGTTACTATTGCCTAAGGGATACCTTGCCATCTTAAATAACATCCATTTTTATTAACTATCCTAGGACACTTCATTTTACTTATCAAGCTTCTCTGCCTAGATCTTGGGTCAGATTTCTGAGTCTCTGTAAAGGTAGGGCTAATGCAATGAAGCCCTCATTCTTTCCAATTTAGGGTTTTAAGAAATTAACAAAAATAGCCTGTAGGGACATACAGGTAGGCATGCAATAGTATGAGTGTTTCTCACTTCGCAGTAGAGAACCATTTTAGTAACAGAAAAACTATCCTTTAGAAACCACAAAAGGAATGGAGCTTCACACAGCAAGATAAGCTCTGCAGAAGACCAATGGTTAAACACATCCTGCAACTAATGGATATATATATTCTCAGTCTGGTTATATTCACTACAAAAAGCTGTCAAATAAACATCTACAGGGCACAGTTCATACAAGCAACTTATTACATTAAAAACAAAATCATTTTACTATTCAGGTATTTGAGCTAAATTAGAAGTGTAAGGAACACACATCCCAAAGGAATACCATAGAAAAAATGCATGCCACTTTATACTTACATCCATACATAAACTAAGTACCATCTTAGAAATACTGCATGAGAAAATTGACATGGAATAACTTTATTAGCTGATGAAAATCCACTGACAGTATCTTAGCAACACCTGCAGTTTCCCCCCTCACCCCAATGTGCTCCTTATCAATTTTGTTAGTCATTAACTTAACAATGAGACAATAAGTGTTATGATCAACACTGAATGAAAGGATGAAAAAACACTTCAGAACTGAAAAATCACCTTGCAGCAGCTGGTAACAAAGAGTTGGAATACTCCCTAAGAAGGTGATGTGGCTATGATCTAGTCTTCCTCTCTACTCAAAAAGAGTGAGACAACAAAATGTCACTGGTCGCTTTCTTACAACTACAAAAGCTAACTGCTGACTTTATCAAATTTCACCTACCAGGACGTTTTCCAGAGTCTCACCTAACCAAGTTCCTGTATCGTAACAGGGATTCAATCAACAATGCCAGGAGCATCTAGAGTAATTTTCAGTGTATTCTACAGCCAGCAAGCTGTGAAACCAGCCAGTCTGTGAACAGGATGTTGAAGTTTCACAATTGTTTCCAGTCATCTCCTTCCCACACTGAAACATAAGCTTTTTACAGTCTCTTGCTCAAGCAACATCTCTTGGAAAAAACTTCCTCTGATCAAAGCATGTTATAAAGAAAAGCTCACATAAACAGGGCTCTATCATCCACTTGCAGATACAGCTGGTTCACAACGCTTTAAATGTTCACATTTGATGTTCATAGATTTTTCTGAAACATGATTTCCTATTGACCTAACCAAAGTAAAAAACTGACAAAACACAGGTGAGCAACAAGAAAAAATAATCTAAGAGATTGTCTCCTTTCATCTCCAAAGATGCCTTTCCCCTGTGCCATCCACAGCAAGGTATTGAGGCTCCAGAACAGAACAGCCAGAAACAGCCAGAAATTCAAAGCATCATTGACATTGATTATAAAGGTTGCAGCTGAAATGAATTTGTGGAGTTTTTTTTCCCCTTCCTTTAAGGAAGAAAATTCTCTGAATGACCAGACTAATAAACTGAGCAACTGAATACAATTGTATTCCAATATATATCTTTTGTATTTCAATCTCTGGTCCCACCTTCCATATACCCTCCAAATCAGGAGGGGAATGACAATAAAACTTCCCCTCAGCTGTCTCTCAAGACTGAAGAAACCTAGCTCTAAACCTCTGCTCATGTATCGCGTTCCAGTTCTGGTCATCATGACAATCCTCTCGAACTCACCACAGTGTCTTCTACAGGGAAGCCCAAAGCTGGACCCAGTACCCTAGACTTAGTCTCAAGAGTGTTGCAAGCGGTTGGAAGAATCTCTCACCTTGCTCACTGGACACACTACTAACATAGCCCAGTTTGCAGGTGGCCATCTTTGTCACAGCTGACACATATTTAAAATCCACCCACCAGGCACCAAACCACTTATTTTACAAAGCAGCTTTCTAAGTAGTCAAGCCAAAAAACTGTACTGGTGAATCAGATTATTCGAATTCAGACACAGAACAATTTGCTATTTTGCTTCCCTAAGTTTGTCAACTCATTTCTAAAGCACAATGATGTCTCCCTGAGTAACAGTCCTATTTTCCAGTATACACAAGGTTTAAATACAGACAAATCACCACTGAGAAGTCAAAATCAAGATGAGTTTAATTTTTCAGCTCTTTCTCCTTCTGATAAAAAGTAGTACCATGCAACTCCCAAGATACATTACAATTTAGGACGTTCCAGTGATCTCCAGGAATCAAACTTATCTTTAGGTTTACAGCTATAGCAGGGCTTCTAGAATTCAGAAATCTTTTTACTTCTCATCTACTGTTCACCAAGACATTCATCTGTAATATGGCATATTCCCACAAATGCACTAGCACTGATGGACAGCATTAATATGATAGACTGTCTGCACTGCATAGAAAAACCTAAAGTGAGACGGCATAGATTTTATAAACCATTCAAAAGACTAAAACTGCAAAGTTTAAGCATTTTTTAAAAATAATGCAGATAGCAGAAACAATCCAGGCAGATATTAAAAGATAAAGATAAAAGGAGACAACAAACTGGACAATATATTTCCTTTCAGGAGTTTAGTGTACCACAAAGGCTACTGAACAAATGGAAGCAATTACAAGCCACATATCTGAGGTGCTTCTTTAGCAGAAAATATTACATAAAAGACAAATTGAATATAAGTTTAACTTCCCCTCTGAAGAAATGGACAGAAAATCCTGTTTAACAGCATAGATGAACATATTTCTGCATGCAATTAAATTACTGTATAACAAGGATTTATTTGCTTGTATATGTGTAACTTATCTGTTTGTGCAAATATGTGTACACAGGCACAGGAAAAGGGAGAAGAAAAATATCTCAGCATTAATTTTTAATATATTCTTTCATTTTTAACAAATGGAGAAATCCAAGGCTTCTCTATACAAAGGTAGCTTTGTACAGTCATTCTGAATGAGGAAATCACACACTTAAATAAGTTTGTAATGAAAACATACCTCGCAACACAGCTTCACAGCAAGGGCAATGCTCTTCACTGTTAACTATAGTGCAGATCAGTAAATCTTCTAGCAATTGTCACTTTTTCCTACTGCACACAGGGACGTTAAGTACATGGGTTTACATCTAAATCAAGGGGGTAAACCATTCATTTTCACATATATATATATTGCCTCTTGTCCTGTACGAGAAACATGTAGGTATGTGTTTGCACAGACTTCCAATTGAAGTTGTTCAGTTGAATAACAGACTATTTTTGGACAAGTTTTTTTTTTTTCCCAGCTGGATAATGTTCCCCAATTCTGTTCCTCTACATAGTCAATCACTTATGCAGCTCCTTGGAGAGAAAGGTAGCAGACTACAGGTGTCTTTAGGCTGGCATTTCTTCAGAAAGCTGGCTCTAACAGCCCAAAAAGAAAATAAGTGATACTAAAGTTCTCAAGCATGCCTTTATAGTAATATAAACTCTAAAGTTGGATTTTAAATTCTAAGCTGAAATAAGACTCGTTTTTTCTTAGCAAATTGACAACTATCAAGCTAGATCTTTACACTTAGGACTTGTTTTGCTTTAGATTGCTGTGAATAGAAGTAGACAAATTGGTTAGCAGCAGAATAAGCAGAAGGAAGAAGTCCGAAAATCATAAAATCAACACAGAGAAAGGCTAGTCATACTTGTTCTCAGTTCTGCCAGGAAAAAAAACACCACGGTATCTTTCAAGACTGGATCATTTTCCATTCTTGTGCTTTTCACACAAGAAATTACCAAGAGAATCTGTGTAGTTCAGCACACCCTACATTAGTATGCAGAAAGTACCATCAACATTTTTGAAGACATTTTTCCCAGTCTTCAAAAGAGGAATAAAGTAACACCAGAAGGCTAAATACTACACTCCTGAAGTCTGTCACATTTATTACTGTGTGTCCTTTTCCTGTTATGTGTATATATACATACATTTTAAATTCTTCTCAAACTATTCCTTTCTAGAAGAGAACAAATTGGGTCATTAGTATATTTTTAAAATGTATTTTCTAAAATAACTAGTCTATAAACACTAGACAGACTAAATTCTCACTAACATCCTTCTCTCAGTTTACAAAGCTGTCTAAGCATCAAGGGCCACAACTTAATCTATTTGGAACTAGAACAAGACTCCAACTAATTTCAGTTTAGACCATCTGAACACAATCCTTTGTTTAGACACTATTTTTAATCCTTGTTGCTTTCCGAGTGGAAAAAACAGGTTTTAGCTGGGGCAGGAAAAGCAGGTGGATCAACCAGAGTAACATCATATCTATGCTTACCTTTTCACTCCATGCCCACAGACCAGCTGCAAGGAAGGCCACTCCAGCTAGCTGGAGAGGAAAAAAAGAAAAAAACAATAAGAAAACACACACACAATCACACCCAGTAGGACTCTTGCTCAGAAAGAAAACAAATTTTGCCTCTAATCTCAGTCAATAGTAATGAGAGATTCTCCTCCGCTCTAGAAAAGGAGATTTCAAGTTTTCATCGCACAGTACTCCCAGATTTTAAGAACTGAATATTTTTTCTGAAAATATTTCAAGCTGATCATGTAAGAAGCACACACTGCTAAACTAAGTTTGACCTGTTCATGTGCAGGTAGAATTACCTTTGGCTCATTAGCTTGTTTTAAACCCCTGTACACCAATGAAAAAAGATAATTTAATGCACTATATGAAGCTTATTCCCTATTTAATTCCTCTGTACCACCCCAGACTGAAGGTAACCACGGCAGATTTTTCATAACTTCAGTGTTGAGATGATCATTACATTATCATCTATTACAGAATTTCTCTTCCACTTCCTAACCTTAAGCTCCATTCAATTAAGCTTGGTAAGTGGATACACCATCACTTATGCAACAAATTTAACAATGGACAAACTCTGCATCAATTTGAATGTTCATACAATTAATATTTCTGAATCAAATTCATTCAACTGAAACCAGAGATCATTGTTCTAATCTTTCATACTCTTTCTCCATTTTCAATTATCTTTAATGCAATTTAAATAAGCTAAAATTACCTCTTACCTACTTCTTGAAGAAATCTTCACAGATTTCTTGAAACTACTAACCTTCAACACAAGCATCAGCTGCTATAGGACAGTTCTCTCTTTAGTATTTAGGAAAGTTTTGGGGTTTTTTTTCAGGATGCATCTGGAAACAGAAGTCACTCCTCTTTCCTAAGGATATATTCCAGATGCATGCTCATTAGAAATAGTTAGCCTAAAGCAGCTTTCACACCTTTTGCAAGAAATGCTGCACAAATAGTCCATTTCTTCCACAAAGTACAATACAAGGCTCTGCTGGCTCAGAGTTTCAGGGACCACTACTTGAGGTGTTTCAGGTAACCATCCTCTATTTGAATTCTTTGCTTCCTACTAGATTTCCCTACTATACTGAAATGTTTGCCAATTTGAGAGCCAGGCAGTTAGTAGTTCTTCATGACTGATTACTAATGACTGCTGAGAGAAAAGAATTATGCTCGACACTACTGCTCCATTGATCTGTGAAAGCCAATGTTCCTTCTCCCAGTCATTTCTTTAAATGACATTCTAGCCTGACATGACTATATAAACAAGTCTTTCTTAACCACATGAAGAACCAAAATTTTCCCCTCGCTGATTTCAAACCAAGATTCTATGTCCACTGACAACTCAGGTTCAGCAATTGCAAAAGGACACCCTGAAAAAGGGGTTCTTTTCTCTAACAAAATGCAGTACCAGATGCTGCTTAATAAGCAACAGCACAGTGACTCCTCAAGACTTATGCAGCTAAACACATTTAAACTTCGAACTAAATCAAAGTGACTGTAAAACTGGTGTAAAAGAAAACAAAACACATCAGATCATCCCTAAGTAACCACAGTGACTTCTCCAAAAGCAAACAAGTAGTAATCAATAAATTAATTTCTTGTATACCACGTATTACATAGTACATGGAGTAGTGTCTCTTTCTGCTCTTCCTCATTCCCAAATACACCAAGAATGATGGAAGGCAGGGCAAGGCTCAACTATTATAGTTAGCAGTAAACAGGATAATTCATACTATTACAGTTAAATTTTTCCTTTTCTTAAATAGATGGATCTTGAGAAATAACTCCTAGCAAAATTAAAAAATGAGAACACAGATACTGTTTTCCACATTCCACATGCTAACACTGTTTCCAAATAAACAGATCGTCCTCTTCAGAGTGTCTTTCACTTTTACCACCTGGGATAAATTGAAATTGGTTATGGAGTAGATTTGCACTAGCATGCTTTATCCTTGCCTACTGAGCAGGAGGCTTCAGGTATCCAAATAGACAACGGTAGCTCATGCTCTTCAAAAACACCTACTTGAAGATTTGAGAAGATGTCTGTAAACTTTCCACTCCTCAAGTTTGAGGAAAAATAACTGCAACATCAGTAAAGAGTAATGAGTAAAGAGCTACACAATTCTTTGCAAAGCCAAAAACATGAAGACACTCAGGAGTCTTAAATAAGTAAGAAATAAAAGAAGAATAAAAAAGAATCCTATTCCTTATAAAGGAATAGTAGTTCTTTACTGCTTCTCCAGCCCCAAGAGGAGATATCAACCTGTACTGGACAAATTGCTCTTTCTCATGATTTCTTCCAAACCACAACTCAACATAAAAAAAGTTACAAGTAACAGCAAAGGGAGGGATGACAGGTACACAAGGGGGATATACAACATCTCTTTACATTCAAAGAAAGCCACATTTAAATCAGAGCAGTAACATGAACATTGCTTCCTTTTTTTAAACAGTGCTCAGGAGCATCAAGGACACCGACAATTTACTGATACTTTAAACAATGTCAGGATAGGTCAAGGATCAGTGTTCATGACCCTTGACCAGGATACTTCATTTTGCAGCATTATTTTTGAGGACCTATGGAAAATACCTGCAAATACAACTGAATTAACCAGCAGAAAAATTAACTTCATAGAATCAACATAAACAAACTTATTTCAATTGACTTAAATGAATCCAAATTCTCACTAGCAGCAGCCAAACTACATGCATTAAGTTTTTTTTCCAGCAAACTTACAAGAGTTAGTCATGCAATGTATTTGAAAAATATATACAATGTGCAATTATATGGTGTGAAATTATAGGTATGATTACCAAGAGTGCTAATTTGCAAGGGACCAAAATGCCAGCTATTTAACTGAGCACACAAGCTCAGTTTTAAACCTTTAAGCCACTGCCTGACAGGGTGGGTGGAAACATACATGACATCACCGCAGCCCTTCAAATGGGAAACTAAACCCAGTAACCAACATTTGGGCATTTCCTGCTTTTGAATTGAAAGCCCACAGTATTAACATACTGCACTACTCTTTAAGCTCTGCTCAGGAGAGGCAGAAGCCAAAACCTTCAACTACAGAGAACCTACGAAAGATTAGGTTTCTCACATCTAACTTGCAGCTGAACATCACTCTTGCAATAGAACCATTGCACACAAACTACTTGCATGCCAGATCGCTGATTAGAAGCTACGGGAATGTATTCCCACTGACAGTTAAGATTTGGCAGGTGCAAAACTTAATACATAAGGAGAACACTCTCTACTCCCTGGACAATCCTATGCAACATTAACTCCACCCATGCTGACATATCAATAACAACCCCCCCCATCTTTCCTCTTTGTTGACTTTTCCTCTTGCATTAAGCAAACTATGTGCTGGTGAATACTTTCGCCTTTCTGACACAACCTCACCAGAGGTTCCTGAATGACCACATGAATCGCAAAAGTCAAGAAAATCTTATACTACTGTTTCTTCGTATTGCTCGATAAGGAGCCCAAAATTCTGTTCCAGAGTTTAAGAGATATTTACCTTGTTATCACATTCAGAGAAGAAAGGTTTGCTATGAGTCTTCTATAGCGTGAGTGAAAATTTTAGCTTCTCCCGAACCCTGAAGAGCCACACACAAACTGCACAGATAGAATTAGAAATTACTATGTCCTCTCAGTTTATCTGAGAAACAGTGATCTTGCATCTTACTTAAGGGCTTTGTCAGGGTACACATGCCATCCTTCACTTGGATAAATAGATGGACTGGAATAGTCACTTTCTGACTTAAAAAAACAACTCTTGGACTACCTCAAAAAGATACCTGGAGACAAAGGGTGAGCACAAAAGACAAGAGCTGACTGAGATCCTTCCACTCAGAGCTTTCAAACTGAGGACTTGAGGATTTAGAGCACTATATGGCTGTGACAAGCTACAGTACAACACAGTACTCCACCCTGGGTCAGTCAAAACCATCACTGATCTCCAGACACAGAATGAGTCTTTCAAGTGCAATCTGACTTTGCACAGAAAGGTGCCAGAATCAACCTTTTCATCTTTTATTACTACATTACTACATTAATTATTGTGCCAAATTTCTTATAGTGCCTCCATTCCTTTCTTGTGAAAAGACAAGCACAAAGACTGGAGAAAGAGCTTCATAAACCAATCATAAGCACACAATCACAGCTGATAAACCAGCTGAACTGAACAGTGCATTGTCACACTGCTCACATGACAGAAGCTTTGGAGAAAATTGAAGATTTACATATTATTTTTAAAGGCTGGTTAGGCTCTGGGCTTTCCATTATTAAAATACAACTATAGAAAAACAACCTTTAAGCTTTGAGTTCAGCATTTTGTTACTTCTACATCTTCATGAACCACATTTGAAGCTCTAAGCAAACTGTAAAGAAAAGCCACCATTCACTTAAAAGTTTACATCTTTTGTAAACCAGTCAATAAAAGATACAATGTGTTTTAATTTCAAAGTTTACAGAGCCAGTGATGTTATCTTTAGGGCAACAGCAAGGGAAGTCAGAAGTCTGACATCTGACATCTTTAGTAAGCACAGCAGAAGAACCACCTTTATTTACAAACAAGCAGATCATCCGGCCAGTGGATAAACTGCTCCACGAGTTAAGACTGACAAGCTCCAGTCATACTTCTAACACGGGTCTAAACAAGGAAAAGGCTGCATGGGTGAAGATAAAAATCTGTTTCATACACATTATAGTGGTTGTCCTTGTTCAGAGGCAAGCAGCCACAAAAAAAACTCAAAGCTGAGAACATTTAAGAGTAATCTTTAAGAGATGTGTTTTAGGCAGGATCCATTTCTTGATCCATTTTGCTACACATACACATGGCCACTCAAACAACCTGAGAGGAAAATGCTTCAGACAGAGGGAAATGGCAGGGCCACTTCCAGCCACAACTAGAGACAACACATACAGCAGGATTCCTAGACACAATTCTGTACCCTGAAAACCCAGCTCTGCTGCTTCTATGGGCAGCCCAGCTACTGGAGCACTCACTTCAGAACCCAGCAAATCAGACATCTGAGCAGTTTATTGACAGGAGCTCATGAGTACCTGCCCTGCAGGCCAGAAGTAGTAATAAGCCAAACTAGTATTTCCTCCTTAAACATCTTCTCAAATTATGGTTACACCTTCCTTTTCATTTTAAATTTTTTAAAGCATGTAGAAACTTACTTAGGTCTGTCCAATTCACATGCCTACCTTCTCAGTTCACATGCTTGTTCTAAACCTACAGAGTCACTTAAAAAGCTGTGGTTACACACATTTACTAGGCCACCTTTATGCTAACTTCTCAGCACAAACCTCAGAATATTAAAAAGCCAGCAAGACTACTACAACCTGTTCAGAAAGGCAATTCTTCTATTCAAGAAATGAGCTGAAGCAAACTATTTCAAACTCTCCCTAGTTTCTCTACATCTTT
Organism: Nothoprocta pentlandii; assembly: GCA_013398315.1. NCBI lineage: Eukaryota > Metazoa > Chordata > Aves > Tinamiformes > Tinamidae > Nothoprocta > Nothoprocta pentlandii. Next base: position 636,520 of record VZSG01000039.1, on the reverse strand, counting down.
CATTTTTAAAGGTTCTTTATGGCAAAGACAGACACACTGAGCTTCAATTTTGGAAAAAAACAATAGCTTTCAGTGGGGAATGAAAAAAAGGAAAGAAGAAAACAAAGATGAAATGTATTGCTGTAAAAAAGATAGAGACAAACTGCTGACAGTCCTCCTAGTAAAGACATGAAGAAACTTTTTTTTAAATAAAGGCTGTTTAATCAACAGGAACAGTAATGCTGCTTCACAATAAATTCACTAGAAAGGAACTTGAGTCCTAGAACAATACTACACTATTCATGAACAAGTGTCTATTTTTCTATATAACTGAACAGAGTATCTGCTTAAGAGCACCTGTTCAAATGAGTTATTTCTCTGACAGACAAAACATTAAAGGAAGTACAACATACATTGCTACTCATCACACCACATTTCACTATAGATACAGTGAAACCACACTATTAGTAGAAGAAAAGTAAGTATAGAACTAGCAGCTTGTGGACACTGACATGTGAGGCTATGATAAAATCCTCAGTTGCTAGAGGAAAAAAAATTGTCACTAACATTCAAAGATTTGCTTTATGTCAAATATTGTGGCCAATTGATCTTTACTGAAATAAATACTCTACACAAAGTACACAGCTTTACTGCTGCTCTGATTTAGAGCTGCCAGACACTGGGCAACTTGCTACATGTGCACTTCATCACTGCCTATGTCCTTCCATGATTTTAGGCTTGACTACAAATTCTGAAGAAAAAAGCTCTAACCAACAGCCTCACCTTCACTCCTCTCACTAATGTGGCACTATTTCCAATGCAATGCTGTAGTCACCCTAAAATACTCTTTTGCATGGTAATTAGGTGCTTCAGTGACCTTCACTGTCTGTTAAACACACCTAAAAATCACACATCTGATTTCCACATTCACAATAGTAAAGGAACTCTACAGGCAGGCTAGTTACTACCTTCAGATTTCAAGGCCTTCAGACAACTTTGCTGCTCCAAGCATGATCTTTAAGATCTTAACTGCACTGTAGAGACAGCTGTTGACACATCTCTGGGCAATTTCCCTCATCTCTTCTGCATAATACATTTACAACTGCATCGCTCTAACAGAAAGATCAAAAGGTCTGAGACTTCCTTTAAAATGCAAACAACCTATCAGCTGAGAGCAGGAAAGGAAGCTTTAACCTTCCTGTGACCAAAATATAAATAATATTTAATGGCTTGCATCATTTAAGAGATAGACCTGGTCAGCAACAGCACAAACTATACTTTTTCTTTTGACAAATCCTCAAAGCAGCCATTCTCCATAAGGAGAATAAGGCAAAGTTTTTGCTGCTTTTTTCCTTTATCTTCATTCAAAAGCGGAAGAAAAAGGTTGAGAAATTAGTATCTGCATCATTTTCAGTAATAGTTACTTCAGACTTCAATTCCAAAATAGAATTGAATTCAATTCCAGACTTCAATTCCAAAATTCCAATACAGACTTCAATTCCAAAATACACACCCCAAATATATATACACTATATACTCATTTCTCTTGTAAATAATTTAATCCACTTTTTACAGGAGCTTGCAGGAAGCTAATGAAATTGAGGTATGCCCTATAATCAAAGTATTTTGATTTCTACATTTCGTACTCACCCAGAACACAATGTTGTAGCTGAAGAGTAGGTATTTGTACCAACAGCTGACCTCTGCATTAGAGTATCGGTAATAGTGCATCTTCTACAGTGGTGTCTGCACAGGAGAGAAGATAAGAAGTCAGTGAAATATTTTTCTATAACTAAAGAGTTGGAGTTTTTTGTCCCTAGAGCTCCATACTATGTACTGTGTTTTCCTGCTATAAGATGTTAGTGGAAAGTTTGTAATAGAAAAATAAACAGATTTTTCAAACACCTGAAAACAGACTTTATGGACTGTGTTGACTTGAACATTTGCAAACAGGCTAAAAAACAAGCCTAGCTAGCAGAGCCTTAGGAATAGTTAACAGAAGAAAACTCCACAGAGCTCCCTCCTGAGGTCTTCCCAAGCTTAAAGCTTTTAAGGCAAGCTTAAAGCTTGGCTTCCACTCAGAAGCAGACTAAGAGTCCTTCTTTGAGTCCAGATAGTCCTTCTCCCATCTTCAAACTCGGTCAGGAAATTTCTCTGCCTCCCAATCAAATGGGGTCAGTTTTCAGAATTTCCAAGACTGCAGAAAGTTTAAAGGAATATTCAACACCTTTAGTTATGAGAAAGAAATGGGAAATCATATGCCTCCAAGTACAGAAGGCTGAAAAGTTTCTTGATAGGATAATTCTCTCTTTTTCTTCAAATTGAGATGGCCTACAGGTGCAGGATAAAGCAAATTTTCAATTCCTACTTAAAATTAACACCAATTATATTTCTAAGACTGATTCATGCAAACTAGACATACAGGATGATCTGTGACTTGGCAGCATATTTCAGTACTTAAGGGTACAGTAAAACAGAAATTTACAGAACAGTTACACCTTTAAGGTACAGGGATTCACAGAAAGATATTCACACCCAACATTCTTCTCCATTATCAGCTTCTACCACTGAATCTCAACTCCTACCCCTCCATAAACAAAGGCTTATTCACACTAACAAGACAGAATTCACATTCTGTCAACTGTACGTGTTAAAACACCCTCCCTTTTTCCAGTTATTAGCACAACCATAACTTCCATGAATTCCTTAGATTAACAGGTACATCATTTGCAGCCCTCCAAAGCCTGCTGAGTATCAGTTCTGTTGCTGTCAGTAAGAGTTACAAGTGCACATGGAGAAACAGGAGGGGCTGCCCACCATATTTTGATACCATTCTGTACAAAACTACTCAAAGTAGCCGTTTAAGTTCAAGCACTGAAACAGAAAAGGCTGCTTAAAAACAACAAGAATTTGACAAAACACCACAGGAGATAGAGTAAAACTGAGTCTAAACCAGAATTAAAGCACTGTTTCCTCAACAGATCTAGTAAAAAGTCTAGAACACACAAAATTAACTATTTGGCTGGGCTTGGAGAAAGAGTAAGGCAATAGAAAGATTACAGGCTATACTGCACATTTGTTTGACAAGTCTTATTCCTGAACTTTAGTCTGGAAAGTGTGAAGATTCACCACGGCACAGAAGAACCCTACTGAATTTTAAACAAATACTGAAAACAAGCTTTTACACTTTCCTAAAACTCCCACAAGGTTCTAATGCTCACAGTTCATTTATGGCAAATGAGAGACAGCCTCTGTTGAAACAAACACAATTCTACTTCATAGCTGTATAGGCAGTGACTGGAAAGCATTTTTACATGTAAACCTGTCATACAGCTCAGCTGAGTCTTGCAACATGCATTGTTCAAATGTAGACAGTTTTGTTTCCTCACACCCAGCTTTAGTTTAAGTCACTGACCTTTTCAACCCATGCAAGCTTTGCTTCAAATATTTAGAAATCTTTACTATGAGACACAAAAAAAGGAATACTTATTCAAAGACTTTTATAGTATCCTAAACCCATAACGGAGAATATTAGAAAATGAACAAATGGTAGGTTATTCCAACTTGGTTCTATACTATAAATGAATTGAAATAAAGTCTCAAGCACCAAAGAGCAACCTATCTGCATAAAAAATGGGTTGACTTGTCCAAGACAGTAAGCCTGCTGGATCTGGGAGAAACAAGGGAAAGAGGAAACACTAGAAAACAATAACAGAACCTCACTTATCTAAAGAGTCTAAGCCTCGATTTGAATCAGCAGAATTACAGCAATACAGCGGGTGCCAGTGCAAGCACATTCTTTAGACACAGGCATGCTGAGGCTTTCATTGCTCCTCATCCCCCAATCCTCCTCCACGAAAATTAGAATTCTGGCAAGAGACACGAGCAGCAGTTTTAAAACTACAAACAAGAATTGTTGCTTTCTCTGCTGCTACCACTAGCAAAGAGGAAGGAGCAGATGGCATTTAGCTAACCAAGTGCTTCACATCATTAAATTCTGTAACAATGAGGTTCCACCGAACAGATGAAGCCTTAAAAAATAATTTGAAGCAAAAAAGCAAGCATTTTGGGATCTAAATCAAAAACAGCCTCAAGTCCTTATGTTAGGTTGCCCTTCTTGGCATTGAAACAACTGAAGGCAAGTCTCCACCTCACAGAAACATCAGCACTTATTTTGACCAATGGTTGATAAAACACTTCTCCCCACTTCCCTACACAATCAGCAAGATGCCAGTCATTACTAAAGAGAGGACTGTAACAACGCAAAAGCAGAGCAAAAGTGCATACCCTGAAATGGCAAGGCGTCTAGCACTAGCAACGGTTCTTTACTGCAGGAGGCTGTCCTACAGCACGAGGGGCCTCCCAAGACAGATACTGCCCTCTGAAATGCATATGTTAAGAGTAGATTTGACCTTTGACTGCCTTTGCTGATCCCCTTCAAGAAGCCTTTCTGTTTGTCTTGCTGAACCATGAAATGTCACATGCAACAGTATAATTGCTATTAATATGTAAGTGATATTCTGACATACTAAATGCAAATGTAGATAGTCTCCCTCCTAAGGTGGGAGACACTCAGCCACCTGTTACCAATCTAGAAGTGTGGTACATCACTACTTCATTTAATTCACATCATAGGCTACATACGGTTAGCCAAGACTGCAGAGCACTTTGAAGATTTGAGTATGCATCCGCAGCCTTGACTAGCAACTTTCCCTTCCATATTTCCACTTAAGTCACATTGAATCAGCTGATGGTTATCACTCAAGATAACAGGAATTTCTGAAAGTTAGAGCCCTGTGGTTTGGCAGAATATAGAATTTTGTCTTGGCATTTACAGCTGCAGTGAGGGAGGGGGGGAAGCCATTTGGCAAGAGAATACTGATACTTCAAAAGCATTTCTATACCTGCTGATTCTACTCTTGCCTCAAAAAATGTTATAGCAGTGATATTCACAGTGTATAGACCAACTCTTGTAACAGAGCTGTGATCTACTGTTCAATCTAAGATATGCAGAAAAATACTCAAAGATAAGATACAGGAAAAGAACTCCTGGAATATGAATGTACATCTGTAGATCTAAACAATCCTTTGACTGAAGTGATCAAAAGAAGTATAGGAACTCATGTGGCATGAGCTTTACAAAGCACACTTAAATCACACTGAAATCTCACAGCTTAAGCCAATATTGTCACCACAAGAAGCTGTGCTTCAACTCCCTGCCTCCCCCCATTCCCCTTCCTCACAAAATATCCAATCATTAATCACTCTACTCTTGTAGAGATGCAGACAATCACTTAAGTCAGGTAGCAAAAGCCAAATCACATTAAGGAAATAGTTGACCTGAATCAGTCTTCCTAATTCACCTCACTATAGGCAGATAAATGCTAGACATGAATATAGTCAGGAGATGATTAAACAGGGAAAAGGGAAAGGGCATGAAGCTCTGACGAGCCAATTCATTTCTTCAGAGATAGAAGCAAGTTTGCATCATCTCCACGTCTACAATTTAGCCTCCAAACAACTCTGAGACCTCATACAAAATACAAGTTTTAAGAAATAACAGCATAGTGTATTCACACCAACTACAGTCCAAAAGCACACAGAAACAGAAGCTTATTCCAAGATAGAAGAAAAGTTTAGCCTGAGAAGAAAAAAAACTAAAAAAATTTTAAAAAAAGGAGGTTTAATCTGAAACACTCAGTGCAAGACACTGCTAATAGGATATCCTTATCTTAGCATAAAAGGAACAGCAGGTAACAGATCTCTGAAGCCAAAAAATAGGACCAAAGACAGATTTCTTAAAAGGGTGTCTCAGCCCCTTCAACTACTTCAGAAACTATTTCCAGCACAAGTTGGTACATTGCAAATTGTAGCAAACAAACCCTCAGGGCAGATGCTTTACACAGACTAGTTTAGGAAAACCCTCAATTCAGACCAACATTAATACACACATCTTCAATCCAGAAAAACTGATATAGATGAGCACCAAAAAGTACCATCTCAACCTCTTAAGCTGCCCACATGACTAAAAGTCACCAGTATTTAGGCATAAAAGCTCTATATTATGCAGCTGCAATTCAAGGTGCCAAACTCTTACTCATTTCTTAAACTAATGGACTAAAGCAAGACTTGAAAAAGGCAAGTAAAATTAGGGAGCATTGCCACAAAAAAACAACAATGGAAGACAACATTGTCACCCTTTCCAATTGTTCATGGAGAAGTTCACAAGATGAGGCCAGCCTCAGTTTCACATATTAGTAGCCTTTACTCCTATTCAGCTTCCAAAACACTACCAGCTACACTAAAAAACAGAAAAGTAGAAAATTCAATTTATCTAAGCTCATCCTAATTATAGTATATGTAGTACACAAGTATTGACCCTCTAAATCTAATCTGCAAATATTAGTCACTGACACTTAAGAAACATACAAACTCAGCTATCCATTAAATTTTACTAGGTTTATGCTACTTCCACTCCATTGACTTGAGGTTCACCAACAAGTAAGCAAGCACTTAGAGTATTTTGCTTCAGAATACATATAGTGAAGAAAGTCTTGAAGTCCTTTAGTTTTTGCTTTACTACTATACTTCATAATATAAACCAACCAAAAGGGCACATATCTGACCCAGTTTCCAGAATATTCTGTTTCTCAAAGTAGATGACTGCAAATAAAGTACACTTTGACTTAAAGCAAGAGACAGCAAGGGAGGCAGAAAAAAAAAAAGACAGGTCACATGTAAACCAATCTGAGAATCAGTGATTTCCCAAACATGGGCAAGAGAACCAGAGAAAAACAACTGTATCAGAGGACTTTATTTGTAAGGTTGAGATTCTGTAGTGTAATTTGAGAATTGGAGACAGCAGTAAAAGTACAGGATGGAAGGATTTTGAGTTTAATGTATAAACACCATGATGTTTCCCATAGTCATGCAAGTTAAAACTCAGTTGGATTACACCAAGAAAACCAAAATGGACACTACAGACATTCACTAAAATTCAGTGAATGCTTGTTAACATCTTTGGTAAAGTTTAGAAAAATATTTCCCTTAAAACTTAAAGCTAGCAACAATTTCATCTGAACAACAACTTGCCTATGTACTAGAAGTCTGGTATACAAACCATAAGGCATGATCTTTACTTCGCAGAAAGTTCAGACATTGTGAAACACGTGGAAGTGTGCCAGGCATTCTGATCAGGAGTTTACTCACAACAGAGAGTAACTCCTGTTGAAACAAGTTCCAGAATAACCTTAGCTAATCAAAGCTCTTCAGTTATTTTCTACTACCTCTTATAAGAGCAAGTATATTTCCACTCCCTGTAAGGCCAAAGCCAGCACATCAAAACTCTGGGCTCAAACTAAAGCAAACATGTAATTCTCCCTCCATTTTCCATAGATGATCGTGGAACTCTTATGAAGTACACACTTTATTTGAGGTGACAGAACTCTCAGCTGAGAGAATAATTTTATCATTTAGTGACCCCCGCAGTTGTAGCACACATTCTGGATACATTGCTCAGTCCGTTACCTCCAGGCAAAAGTGTTTCAAAGGCAAAATTGGCCCTCCACCTTTTTGTTGTCATAGAAAGAAAGAACTTAGATGAGAAGACAGGAAGCCACCAACTTTCTTTGCTTGCACATCTATTCTTTCTTCAGAGAGCATCTGCTCTAACCCTTTCAGGCATATTGTGGCTTTCCTTCATTTTCAGACATGTCACTTGTTCTAGTTTCACGTTACACTTCAACCAAAAAGGATACCCCCTCATTTTCTTCCTACAACTAGACAAGATTATCATCATAAAAATGACTATTATACTGTATCTTCTTTCTTAGCTATGTCCTTTGCTTCAAGTACAACAGGCTCTCCATCTGCATTGCATTTCTTAGCCTTCATACCAAATATTCTAATATACTATTTTTTACAATTTAAACCAGACCAAACTAAATTAAGAAAATTCCAACATGGTCAGCTGTTCCTTTACAATAAGCATGTTCAGAAACGATGATGCATCTGCACAACACTAGTTATGCTCTATTTGTTCAGCTTAAACAATGCTGTATCCACATCCCAGGGACATGAGATGGAGCTGAATCCAAAATTCTGTTTTTCTTCACAGGACACATGCTTTCAAATACAGAAATATTCTTATTCCAAGTCCTACCCCTCCCAAGCACCACAGGATACAGCTTCTTCAGAGCAAAAGCAGCAGTAGACTTACGAGTCATTTATTCAGAGCTTGCATTCTCTCTCCACCCACTCTGCATAATATGGGTTGCATTCAAAACAAGAGGAGAGCCTTGTTTTGCTTGTCATTTGCAAGGATCTCAAGTCCACGGTCTACAACAAAAATTGCTCTTCACGGGCTCAGGAATTGTATGACAATTATTCACCCGACCAAATGACTCTTTGATAAGGAAATGGACTTGAGTAACTTTCAAGAAGACCAACATGTGGACCTGTAACAAAACACTGGAAAATATTAGCAAGAAAAGCAATAAAATGGCATTCATAAGTCTGTTCAGTTAAGCAACTACATTCCTCAGTCCAAGGATGTAGAAATAAAGCTAATGCTTCAGGAAACACTGCAAAAAGTTTTGCTGAGCACCCTGCGCAAGCTGCAGCAACACAAAGGAAAAACGAAACAAAAAAAACTATCATAAATTAGTCCAGGCTGCCCAGGGACTCTTACAAAGCTGGGGCTCCTCCCCACAGGCAACAGGTCATGAGAATGCAGCGATCATTTCACTGGCAGCCTCAGCACCCTCCCTGGGGACCCAGCAAAAACAAGTTCCCCACCTCAGGAGGAGGATGCCAAGAACAACATGGTGCAACTACAACGTCAACGCAAAGACTATGAAATGATATTGTCAGAGTTCCTTATAATACAGACTTCAGTTGCTGCAATAACTTAGGGCAAATTCTTTGGCAAAATGAGAAAACACAAAGGTTAGCAGAGATCAGAAAACGTGCATCTAAAGAGAAAAATCTATTTCTAGGGAAAAAACCTGTGTCAACACAGGAAACTTACTATCATAACAGGCTAACAGCATTGCTAGTTACACAAGCAGCACAGCCCTGAAAGAAAACCAGAGCAGGAAGACACCTTCCCTTAATTGTCTAAGTTGGACCAGGTTTTACAGCTGAACTCCCTTCCGCTCTGCAGGAGTTGCTGTTCTGACCACTGTCAAATATGCTTTTCAGGCTCAGTGTTTCAGTCTCAGAAAACTTCAATTTTCTCACTTGGGGGAAAAAAAGTAGTTCACTCATTGCTTTCCATGAGTCCTTTCACATTAATTCATTAGTTTTAGAAGGCAAACTTACTTAGGTGCAACTCATTCCTCCACAGCCTTGCAATGCAGTCAAACTTAAGTAAATTAATCCTCATGAAGAGTAGTAGGCTATTATGTTTAGAACCCTTTATTATATGCTATTCCACTTCTGTATTCATACCCTACATGAATAAAGTGTTTCCCTGAGTGCCATTTAATGGAAAGTTGAGGAAATTAATATCAGCAGAATCAACTCCATATATCCTGGCAATCAGCCATGTGCTGTTACACAAGAGACCAAAGTCAAAAACGTGCCTTCACATACAAGTTAGTTGATGTTATTCTCTATTCTAGTGATCTCTAGATGACAAACTAGAAGTTTCAGCACTAATTTTATGTCCAAAAACAAAAACAGACAACTCTTGTTAAGCAGACCTGGAACAAACCACACTTAGTGAAATGTTAAAAATTCATTTTTTCAGCTGCCTCTGCAAGTACATTCCGCCTTCTATAAGTTACAACAGCAGCAAAAAGCTGCTGCCTTCTCTCCAAGTCTACACATTATTTACAGAAAACACCTTTCCCAGAGAAACAAATACCAAATACTTCATCTTCAAGCAGAAAACAAAAGCATTTAAATAAGGAAAAACAAAAACAAAAAAAAAATACTGCTGAGAAAGTTTATTTATTGAACTCAAATAAATTTGAGTTCAGACAATCTGTCTGAAACAGAACAAAAAAATCAAAGGAAAAAAATCACAAAACAGTCAAATTCTCATACATAAGCACCCTTGCAGCAAGTGCCTTGGCCTAGAAGGGCCAAGGGGAGGGTTAACTAACTCCTGGGTCTCTAGAAGAAGGAATCATCATTCTTTGCTAGAAATGCAAGCTCTCTATATTGAGAACATGCCCATACACCAGGAAAGCTCCTTTGTAACACCAGGAAAATATTCAACAATGTCTGTTAGAAATAATAAGAGGTAGCAAAGATCTGTTTCTTATACACTTGCCTGGGGCATTCAGGTTCAGTTTAAGAATAAAGACAGCACTAAAACTTTTAGCTGCACATACTTCAGCCAAGATACAGAAACAATTCTCACTTATAAGTAGGCACTCTGAATAAAAGATCAATACTTACTATGAGCTTTACTACCAGTAAGGGAAAACAAACAACTCCTCTCCTACCCCTCAGTGACACTGCTGCTTTACTCCCCCCAAAACAGCAAGAGAAACAAAGCTGAAGAAAAACAAGTGATTGATCCTAACACTCTTTGGTCAGGTGCTTTTGGCCAAATGTGATCCAAAGGGTCAAGAAGCATGCTCAAGCAGCACTAGAGAATGGAAAGCTATTAACTCTCCTGACATGACCTACCATCACTATTCTTCTAAAAGTGGGCTATTACTATTATTTGGCAGGTACAGACCAAAGTCACCCCCCCCCCCCAAAAAAAAAAAAAAAAAAAGAAAAATGCCCTCTGAGTAGATTGCAATACTCCTTCCAGGCTAAAAAAAAAGTTCTAGTTTGGCTCTTTTTTTTTTTTTTAGGTTCTTCTGTGAAAAAGCTTAAAAAATGAGATTAAAATTACGTTTTTTTTATTCATTTTTTAAACTGTAGCATGTTAGTTGTCTGAAAAGACACCACAGATGCCAAAGCGAGAAAGTCTAGAGGCCCCTTCTATGAGAAACAGGAAGTTTTGACCCAGGAAGCCACAGTGCAAAGCAGCATGGCACAAAAACTGTAAAAAGCATTCTTGACACACTCAAGCTTGCACATAAGCAACTCAGTTCTTTGCATGTGCGATCCACATAGTTTACCATATGCCAGGCAAGTGGATTTTTTTCACAAAAGACAAGACATCTACACAAAGGATCCTACTTTGACAACAGTCCTGGGAACTCTGCTCTCCTCCCCACCAATAGCATTTCATTGATCTAAACATCATAGGATTAGATTAAGAACTTATTCATGCTCAACAGTTCTCAAATTTGGCCACACCTAATACAGCACAGACAACTTGATGGAAGAGTAAGGAGATTTACCATAGCAGAACCTTGAGAAAAGTTTTTCCCCTCTTCCCAAATCACATACTTAGAGCTAATGACTGATTACTACTCAGACAGTGCTTCACAAACTACAATTATATATGATATCCAGGCAAAAGTGGTATAAGGGACAAATCTCTCAGATACCCACTAGAACTTGGCCTACTTAGCTTTCTCATACAAATTATCTACACATTTAATTGGATATGAATAAATTCATAATGTTCCATTATGAACATCTATTCACTGCACTTACTATGAGAGTCATCCCTTAAAAGAGAAGGGGTCTCAAATACACTGCACTTCAGGACTCAGAGTAAGGACTTGTATGATCTCTTAACAGGATATAAAACCGGTAAAGAGGTAGTCCGGAATATACCGAGGTTTAGCCCTGTCAGGGAGGCTATGCAAGAGTCTTGCACTGACATTGCTTCCACATATCTTACAAAATATAAGTTACTTTTGCTTTTTTCCCTCCACTCCAACAGGGCAGAGGAAGATGGAGGTCAGAAACTAGAAAATCAGCATAAGGTGAATTATTTTACATTGCACAAACAGCAAGAAAAAAAAAACTACATTACTACCCAGAAATGAGAATAAGACTTCAGATTCAAGTAAGGGTTCTGATTTGCTCTTATCTGGGGAGCACAGGCAATACTTTGACACAGAAATTTATCAATATAGACTGAATGAAAGTCACATTTAAAGCATAAAACAGACAGACAGCAACCTTCAATGCTTGACTTAGTTCTGGACCTCCACTTTAGCAAGCTACCTACCTAGAAATTACACCATGCACTAAAATACAGAAAAAGACAGAGATGCAGCTTCTTTGTACTGTGTTTTTCCAAAACTATTATAAATCATTCACATACTTTTAGGAAGATATTTCTAAAACTCGCTTGTTTATTAATATCATACACCTTTGACCACTAAGATTTTTTAATGAAAAGGAATTCTTTTCCCTACCCTTCCTAAATAAAAGAAGGTATGGTTGCCTTATAGCATCTTCCTTCAGCGTCACTAGCCACACTGCAAAGAACATCACATATAGATGTCCTGGAATTTTTTTTAAGCCACCAACCTGTTCAATCACATTTCATACCAGTGAACAGATTGTTGAAGTCCCAGCTGCACCTTTCCCTCTCCATACAAACTCTCTGCCAAGCAGATAACTGAAGCAGTCTCCCATAAATACCCATCCATACAAACGCATAAATTTTCACACATTTATTGTTACTGTATGAAGTAGCCCAAGGTACCACAAAAGCAAGTGCTGACATCTACCTCACTGACAGATTCTTGAAAGGAGATCATCATCCTGCATCTAATCATCATTTTTGAAAAAGAAATACTCCGCACTTCCATCCTCGAAGACCCACTTCCCTTCCATTTTAGCTAGAGTTGTGTCACAAACTGCATGTCCTCCCTCCCCCACAAGAAGAGTGTGGTACTAGGAAAATCTTACCCTGCCAGACATCTTAAAATATCTCTTCCCGCATGTCCTCCCACCAAGACATATAAAAGTTAAAAAAAAAAAAAAAACACACACAAGTAATTTACTTTTGCTGTATTCTTCATTTAAACAGATTCCAAACAAAACCATTCATCCTCACACTTGACTTAGTTCAAGTTAGACATGTGCTCAACAAGATGCAAAATTATAGTCTATTCTACAGTCAGGACAATTCCAGTATGGATATTTAACATGTGTAACACCAAGGAGCTTGCCCTTTTCCTGCACATTGGCAAATCTTTTTCAATTTAGCTTAACCTTTCTCAAGAAAATGAGAAGGCAAGTAAAAAGTGCTTTTCCTCCATTGAAAAGCATGCATCAAAAAAATGCTCCCCCCTCAAACAGTGCAAAATACTTGGACTCTCTTCTTAGAAACTCGAAGTAGTAATTTCTCAGCAATGCTCTAACACTAGCACAAGGCAGCAAAATAATATTCAGCTAAAACTACAAGGTTAATTTAATTAGGCAGAATATAAATGAGCAGACTAGAACTGGTGATTAATACTGTGCTAGGTAACCTGGGAAGCCAAAAAAGCAAAATGTGATGCCATTTCTAATGATCCTAAATGACTGCCTACAATACTCCCAAGTCCCAAACAACAGAAAAGCAAGTTTTCCTGCTTTTCCCTCTCCTATTTAAATACACCATTGTAGATGCAGCAAGAGCCAAAACAGGCCCACAGCTGAGAGGTGAAAGGGTTCACCCACACAGAGCAGCACAGTGAGGAAGCTCAAAGCATTTCTGAGACCCTGTGCCAAGACACCTTACATATGTTTAAAGACTGTTACCTAAAGAGGGCCCCTCGATCCTCACACACCGAGCCACAGGTAATTTCTGTTTACAACAGCCTGGCCTCAGCCCCGGCCGGGCAGGGCGGGTCGGTGCGGGAGCTCGCGGCGCTGGAAGCACCTGGTGCAACGCGGAGGAAGGGGCCGGTGACCGCGGCCCCGCGCAGCCCTGCCCGGGAAGGCCTCTGCTCCATGGAACACCTCGCCCAACAACAACCCCGTGGGAGCTCCCGCAGGAAGCCTCTCCCAGCTCCTCCGGCTTCCTTTCATGGAAGTGGACAATGGCAGAGCCTCCCAGGGAATCGCTGTATTCCCTCTTTTCCCAAACTCCCGCAGCCGAGGGGGCTGTTGTACCTTTCGCACTCGGGGAGCACGGCTAGGGAGCACTTGCTCTCTGCCCGTCTAGTGAAACCGAGCTTTACCAAGCCGTCCCGAGAAAGCAGCACACACCCAATGCCGGCGCCTTGCGTACACGCGCTTAAATGGCTGCCAGCTCGCAGAGGATATCGCGGCGCAGAGCCCCGTGCTCATTCATATTCGCGACTGGGGTGCCCGGAGCGCAGACGTTTCAGAGGGCAGCGAGGAGCGGGCGCTGCGCCCCGCCTGAGGGCCGCGGCGGCGGGGGGAGCGGACCGGGGGGCACGAGGGCCACTCACCCGGGCAGCAGCTGCTCGCGGAGTTTCGCCAAGTTGAGGGCGAGGCGGCGGCGCGCTCCGGAGTCCCTCTGCTGCCCAGCTCAGTCCATGGAGCGGCGGCAGGGGCGGCCGCGCAGCTCGGCAGCACCGCGGCGAGGCGCTGCCCGGCACCTTCCGTGCTCGCCGGGCAAGCGAGAGCGAGGAAATGCACCCAGCGCCTCAGGCCACGCCTGCCGCCGCGCGGCTGCGTGCTCCACACAAAGGCGGCTCGCAGGAAGCCCCGCTCCGCCGCCCGGCTCGCGGCTGCTCCGGGCCCCGCTTGCCCCTCGCCGCCCGGCCCTCCGCGCGGCTCCGCTCCGCTGACCCCCGCTGGGGGTCGTTGCGCTCCAGCTCGGTCGCCCTACGCGTCACTTGGGTTTCAGCGGCCTCCGTCGCTTCGTCCCCTCCTCCCTGGCGGCGGGAACGGCCGCCCCTCGCCCTCCAACCGTTGCTCCTCAACGGTCGCCCGGCCGCCCCTCGCCCTCCAACCGTTGCTCCTCAACGGTCGCCCGGCCGCCCCTCGCCCTCCAACCGTTGCTCCTCAACGGTCGCCCGGCCGCCC
>VZSG01000039.1:604392-621238 GCA_013398315.1 Nothoprocta pentlandii | reverse complement strand
CCCTCAACGGCCGCCCCGGCCGCTCCCCCACGGCCACCTCAGCCGCACGAGGGCAGGGACACCCGCTCAGGGAAACCCGCAGTGAGTCACTGACTCTCTTGGCCGCCCCAGCATTTGTTTCTAGTGGAGATAACAGCGTCAGCCAGACTCTGGAGGACGCTTCGGAAGCTGCCGGCGCCCTGCACGTACCGCTCTCTCCAGCCTGGGTCCTGCCTTGCCCCACGGCGAGGGTCTTGCAGTTGGGCAGCACTCCCTCCTCAGGGACTTGCTGAAAAAGAATAAGCCCACTGGGAACAGCAATTTCAGGACAGCCATGGAGCGCAATCCAAGCTTACCTGAAAGGCTGGAACACCAGAAGGGAATAGAGAAGAAGAAAAATAATAATAATAATAAAATAAACCCACCTCTTTCACCCCCACACAAATCTAAAAGAGTATCTTGAGTCAGCAGGATTTCCCAGACTTTTTAATCTCCTTTCAAGGTGCAGGCAGGAAAAGGAAGGAGGAGCTGACTCATGTCTTTTAAAGCTGGGTGGTGAGCTAGGGAGAGCTCACACCTGGGGTGAGTTCACACCTCAGGACATCGTGGAGCCTGGCACGTGAGGAGATGCTCTCCTTCTGCTCAGCCTTCTGCACACCTGTGGGAGATTGGCCCCCCCCAGGTTCCTACAAACCCATCCTTATGTTGAGCTACCCAGGAAATGCTTTCTGGCCTCCTGCCATCAGTGCTACCTGCTGGATACTTCAGCCTCTGTCTCAATCTATCTTTTCCTTGGTGAGCCTCCCTTTCTTAAACTGTGGAAGAAAGGCCCTACCTCGTAAGTCCTCATAAGCCTCAAGCTCACTGATCAAAAGCAGTAAGGCCTGCTTTGGTAAGGGATTTCGGGAAGCAGTCTGGATGTGGATGAGGATATACACTGAGTAACTAGCTATAAAGCCATGGCCATGGACAGGAAAACAAAGCTTTCTTCAGGGATGATGCTTTGTACCCCAGTTGGTTTGCAGTGTAGCCAGTAACTCACTGTTTCCGTTGAGTTTCTCATTCCTTTCTCCTCCATGTCTTATGATCACTTTGATCACAAGACAAGGAAAGGCCTGTGTTAGCCTCTTTCTATTCCTTAATGATAAAGTAAAAAAGTATTTTCTTTAGTGTCTCACTAACTATGAAAACTACTGCACATTTATGTGCAGTAAGGCAAAATTAAGGAGGGTAGCCCAAGGCCAGAGGCATCATGACAGTCTCTACACTTCATCAGTTACAGGCCTAGAGATTTGAGGCTTACTTTTCATTCCTAGATGAGTAGCAGCAGCTCCTCGTGGAGATGGTCACAGTATCATTGAAAGTTTGGCTAGAGGGTGAGAATAGTTGAGGGAATAAAGCGAGCTCAGTGCTTCACATATGTGATCATCCTCCACTGGGTGAAGGCTGACAACTAAAACAGTGCTGCTTAGAATACACCCTAGTAATAATAATAAATACCCCATAAATATGCCATAAATGCACAATTCCCTCCCTCACATCTATTTGATGAGGTTTAAGGATGCAGACAGATAGCATAGATAGTGCAGCAACCACGCGCTGGTCACATTATCAAGATTCCTTCTTAATCTTTGCCTGCAATTGTTAAAAGAAATGTAAATAAAGAGGTTTTGTTTACTTCTTCAAAGCTCAGATTCTGACACAACCTCATGATTGGAAGAGATTACATTTGTGAATGTCATGCACAAGTGTCATCACTAGTGCCTTAAACCAAAGGCAGGAAAGGCTGAACATTTCCACGAGCACAGCTAGATTCCACTAGCTTCCTTTGCCCCCCAACACTCTTGCAGGTCTCCTTTGAGGCTGGAGAAATGCACCTTATTCGGAAGATTGTTGCCCTGTAGCAGCTCCCCTCGGCTCCTCTGTTGTGGGCCTTCCTGAGCTTGCTAAAGGCTTTTTAGTAGCCAAAACAAAAATGAATTGACTGGCAAACCTGAAAGAAGAAGCTAAAAGATGCTAGAAGAGGCATCTGAATTTGGGGCAGGCTATAAGTGAGCAAGGGGAGCTAGGAAATTTCACTTTAAGTATTAAGGTGATAAAAATAGCTGGAAGGGCTAACTCTCTATCTCAGAAGTTGCTGCTTCAGTCACCTATCAAGAGTATTGCGCTGCATCCCTAGTGAAGTCCAGAGCCAAGGCAGAAAGCTCCAGGATGCTCTTTCTGTAGGAGACAGAAGGATGTCATATCCTTCTGTCACAGAAGACAAAGGATGCAATAGTAGTGTCTACGATTTGGCAAGGGAGACAGTTTTGTTGATTTAAGGACTGCAGACTTAGGGAGTAGCTCCCCTTTAGGAAAAGTAAGTGTACAAGCCTCCACTATCACCTTCTTTATTAACTTGCTCTGGCTTTGCATCACCAGCACAACCAACATTCCACGTACTAGTTTGGTATAACCTAGTCAGTAGATTAGGGATCTCTTGCAGTTTAAAACAGTCTTGCAAAATGGTCTGTGTTAATAATTCACAGAGTAGTTGAATTGATTGTATTCAGTGTTAAAATGGCGATGGCTGGAACGAACTATCTCCATGCAAATTTCCAAATTATTTACCTTTGCCACTGGCGCTATCTCTGTTCTGTATGCCTCACTTTGATGCTAAGGAAGTTAGGGTAAAAATCTCATCCATCACAGAAACACAAACATTGTAAGTGTGAGAGCAAGTGATTTAAAGACAGTCACTTCAGCAGTTAAAGAGTGTAATGGTACTGCAAAAGCAAAAATGGAAAATTTGATTTTTGAATGAACTTGTACAGGCCTAAGTTCATAATTTGTCACTGCTGTTTCCTCTGGCCATTACAAAACATTTCCTGAAATTAAGGAGGAGTAGTAATGAAAAGTGCCAAGTTCACAGCTATTCACTAATTCCACTGTATATTTGATAGCATTATCAGCAGCAAACACAACCTTGCAGTGGAGGAAATCCTTATTTATGCAGAAAGGTTTCTGGAAATCTGAAGTTACTCTTGGAATTAACCGTGTGGAGGTTAACAGAGATATGGGTGTGGGGATGAAAAGCCCAGACAAGCTAATGAGGAACTTTAAACAGTCTTAGATACTACAAACTCAGTAGAACGAAAGCAATTAATTGAAAGCTAAAGCTTTTGGGGAAAGACTGTTATAAAACTGCAAAGAGCAGCTAGGAAAAAAAAAAAAGCATACATTTGGATAGAATTATTCAAGAATTAAGTAAATTTAGATTGGACCCCTCCTTTTAGGTTAGAAACTGTGATTTAACTTAGTTCATCACATTTGCACATTTTCTCAATTTTCCCCACTCCCTCTACTGTTAAGAAGCGGCCATTGCACTTCTCTACTCCACTGAATAAGCTTCTGACAGAAGTGCTTTTAGAATAGAGGAAACCACTGAGGTACTGGCTGTATCCAAAAGGAGTATTATCAAAACATCAATGAGGATTACAATGGGTTTAATGTTTTTTTTCCCCACCATACTCCTTTATATAGCACAGAGTGTACCACTAAAAATAGCATATTTTTTACTTTTCTTAATTTAAGGAGGTGAATGTCCACATGAGTAATAAGTTTGCTGCAATAGATGCATTTCCCAAAAGCTTGAGGATAGCATAGCAGTAATGTATGATGTTCAGCTTCTGGTATCTTCATTATACAAACTTCCTACTGCAGAAAAAAGCTCAGATATACTACCCACCTTCAGTTAGGCTGGGGAAGTAATGCCATCCAGTGGTTCAGATATAGAAAGAAATAGTTCATTTCTTTTATTTCTAACAAAATGCATCACAGAAAACACTTGGAAAATGGCACAGACCCTTTGGCATTCTTCTCTCTATGGATATTTGCAAATGGTACAATTTGCAGGCGGTTTAACAGCAGCGGGAATGCATAATCTACACAGTAAAACAAATTGCAGGAGAGGAAATAAAAACACCCTCTGAGACAGACCATCTTTCTAATGCATTTTAAATGACAGTACAGATGGGAAACAATTTATATTTTTAAAGGGACAAGTAAAAACCATCTTTCTCTATTACATTTAGTCCACTGATTTCACAGCATTTTCTATTTTTTTCCTTAACTTTTTTTTTTTGGGGGGGGGAGGGGGGGAATAAAAACAAAGAAAGAAAGGAACAGAATGCTATGAAGAAAGTTGATTTTAAAGAAAAGACTATAAGGGAGTTTGTTGCTGATTTTTTCTCTCAGGCCCAGCATACACAAACTTTCAATTATTAGAGCTGCTTAATGCAAGCAGCTTCTGGGAGCCAACTGAGTGCTGAATGTGATGTCATATTTAATGTAATTCTGGAATGGTTAAGATTTTGCAAATATATTGTGTTAAAATAATTTTTAAAATTAATGTATATAACTATTAAGAAACTGGGCCAGCAGAGGTAGCTGTTGCTACATCAAAAATCAATAACTGTTAAAAAAACATTTTTAAGGAATATTCTGCTTTTAAAGTAGAAAATACCTTCTTAGACCAGCTAATTCCAATCTTGTACTTTCCAACCTTGTACTTCTCAGCACTGATGTTCATCCAGAGTTCATTTATTTTTCATTTACTATTTTTCATTCATTTTCATTCCCTTAAAGACTGCACATCTCAAATTTCTATTAATGGTTCCTAAGAGTTTTCCATCATCGTTACTTGTATTTTATTCACATGGAGTTCAAAAGGGGGGGTGAATCCACTCCAAATAATCCAAAAGTAAGCTTGGAAAGTCATATTATCAATAATAATAATTCTGATTTTTAAAATGCTATTTTGACAATTTGTGGCTCCAAATTTTGAGTTAATCTGTGAAAGACAGGTAACAAAACTGTGAAGTTTGGGTTATGTAACTCGAGAATTGGGAAGAAATACACTGTTCCTGCAGCTGTTTACATGAACTGTCACTGTTAACAGTCACAAAACACACTCTCCCAGTTCCCGGGCTCTCCCGTGGTTACCCTGTGCGTGCCATTGCTGCCACTGCTGAAACTGGCAGGGCACACAGAACTCACAGGCTTCACAAGTATTTTAACAAACACTTCACAAAATGAATTCAGGAGCCTTTTTTTAAAAAAAAAAAATGTTTTTACACCAAAGGTAGGTTTAGCTTTGTTGAAGCATTAAAATGCTGGGTACAATGGCTTCCTGCCTCTATTTCCAGGATAACAAAACACTTGATAAAACCATTACTGCTTTAAGTGGCCATGGCAACCTTATCTTAGATCTTCAGCAGGCTGATTTAAGAGAACCAGAGGCCAATTCAGTCAGACCAGATAGAAGCCAATTGCACACTGAAAATCCATAATGTCAGGTTGCTTTCAAGATTTACTAAGTTATAACAGCACTTCACTTTATCTTAAATTTAAAATTCATGGGACTTCCATTCCACGCACCAAGGACTGTTTCTGCATTTCACATTTCATGTTTACGTGAAATGCATAAACAGCCCTTGAAACAAGGCCACAAATGCAGATTTCACTGAGACCAGTTTCTTTTTAGCAAAGTGTCTTTGCAAAGACATTTTACAAATGTCTTTGTGCAAGGGCTCTGCTCTGCAAGTGACAAAGCCCTCTAGGTCCTACTAGAAGGAAATCTCATGACTCAGCAGGAGTTGTGATTCACATATCTCCTCCCTTTAGAAATGAGATTTTATTCATAGCTGCTTGCAACTATAAGAAACAGTAGCTCCCAGACATTTCCTTCAGCACCTCGTTTCCCTCCACTTGCACTCCAGGTCACAATATGACAGCTGCAAACAAGCAGGCATTTACATAACGTTTCGCACATTACAGCTTCATAAAGGAAGAGTTTTGGGAGCTAGTCATCAAGCAAGGCCTCATGACATGGACATTTCCTTTCAATCATGGGACTCTGATGAGGACAAAAGCCCTCAGACCCTTACTTCTTGGAATGAACTCTTGGTAGCTCTCTGTCTTTTCTGGAACTCAAAGAAGTCCAATTCCACTCAGGTGTTTTGTACCTGTAAGCACCCAGTGGCTTTTCTGGACATCATTACAAACACCAGGAACTTAAAAACTAGGAACACTAAGGAACACTACACAAACTCTTATTGCATTTAGCCCCCAAACTGGGTGGGGGGAAACCACAGCTGATTTAAGATGTCTCACCTAGAAATATTGGAACAAAGCCTCTTCATTTTTCAGAGGGGAAAAAAAATAACTACAAACAGATAGTGGGGAAGAATGTAATTTCTACTATGCTACTCATTAAAATGGCATACCTCTCCAGTAGGAAAAATTGTCTTAATATTTGCACATGCACAGCAATCTAATGCATTCTTATGGTTTATAGTCTGCCACATCAGATACCTTTATGTAACACCAGGACAGTCAAGCAGCTATACTACAGAGCACCAGTATATTAGAGCAAAAACATACAAGCATCTAGTTGAATTTTCTAAGGCAAAGGTGGGAAGAGACACAGATGTGTGTAGATTTTGTCACTTCAAGAAGACCGGCCGGAGTCAAAAAGTTGTCTTTTTTAAACCCAGAAGAAGACAGAATAGCTGCTTAGTCTGATCTTCTGCCAGGACGGAATTCTAATTCTAGCTTAATGGTTTTGCTAGTTCAATGTGGTCTACCTCTGGCATTTTCCCAAAGACACCAAGCTCTTCATATGCTATTCCTCAACTACTGAGGTATGTGCTGGGTCACTTGATAATCTGCCCCAATTTAAACAAGCACATTTTTAAAATTACGTTTAGACTTTGAAACATCAGCACACTTGCAAAACTCATGCTGTCCTTCAATGTTTTTATACTAACAATTTTAACACTTCAATCTACATATATATCTGGTTGTGTCTGCAGTGGTTCTCAAGGATCCTGTTGTGCAACACTCCGTATGTTTCTAGAAGCAACACCCCAGCCACTCTACTACAGAAATTAAGCCTTCTATGCTCTCTCATATTGTTCCCCTTGCTTTTACAATCTCACCACACATAAGTAACTCACCTTGATATCACAATTACATTTTCAGTCAACCTCATAAGTCTTTTATCTTCGTTACAGGGAATCACACAATGAACTGAAAACCCAGAGCTAAAACTTAACCACCACGAAACTTACTGGGTGGATACAGTGCAGAATCTCAGAATAATCTAGGCTGTCAGAATTCAGCTTCCTGGAAATAGATGCATTTACAGGTTCACGAACAAGTGAAAAGCAACAACTTTTCATTTACATAAGTCTTTATTATCCTTTGACCTCAGTTGATACTCAATTACTCGCTTTAACAGTGTTTTGTTCCCCTAGATAGACAAGTTTCAACTGATTGTCTCTAACTGAAAATATCTAGGCTACGTCAGATTTTAGACCCAGCCTTTCATTAATACAGTCAGATCCAAAAGACAAGTTGAAATCCTGACCACCTGAAGGGGAGAAAAAAATCCATGAGGGTTTTCATTAGTTATTACATTTTAATGGAGAATCTTCCCACTGTATTGATGACTGAATAGTTAAGCAGCAATTAAATTGCACGTTCAAGATGCAGATACACTCTACATTTCAAGCCGCAATCAGAAACATATGCAACTGTTTTCCAGCTTATGAAGCTTGTGGTTTTATCTTCTCAGCAGCTTCAAGCACAGATGGAAGACTGACTTTGTCTCCAAATTCCTTCTCACGATGCTCCAGTATCACACCCTAGTCGGAGACAAAAAGAAGAAAATTTATTCGCTGATCTTAGTATCTCTCCACAGCAGGAGGAGTTCAAATGATCAATAACTGAACAACTCCACCAAAGCTGCCTTTGGGCTCTCGGGAAACATGAAAGGCTTTTAAAAGGCCTGCAGTACCTGTCTTCCTGCCCCAATCACATATACTCCTCCCAGCGTGAATCCTTCTCCTTCCAGGTTACCGCTAAATCCATTTCTCCAAGCACGGAAGAAATTCTGCCAGACTCCAAAGCGGAAGAAGCCGGACATCATCATTTTTCGCCTGCGAGGGCCATAGAAGCCTTTCTGCAGTGAAACAGGAAAATCTCAGCAAGCAAAACCAATTAAAAAGACTTTTCCCTCACAAATTAAATTCATGAAACCAGCAAACCCCATATCCAAGAAGGGTTCCAACAAAGGAAAGCAAATAGGCAAACAGCTAAAAATAAACTGCATCTGAACAGATACCTAACAGACTACAGGGCAACTCACTTTCCGCACACCCACAGCCTTATCTTCCATGGCATTGGTGGAACACATTTTTAAATAAACTCATCTTTATCTATGCTAGTATTGTATTCTTTCAAACATGCAGGGCGGGGACAGAAAACAAAGTTCTTTCCAACTGCTTTTAAATATTAGATACTCTTTTTCCTTCAGAAGCCTAATAATTTCTAAACCTCCCTTCTAATATAAGGATTGGAGCAGGCCCAAGATTTTGTGGGACAAGCCACAGCACTGCAATTTGGGCTGTACATGATGAACTAATTACACCTTCAACATTAGACACACATCATAAACACCAGCAAGTCACACTGCTAGTGGAAGCAAGGAATACCTGCTAAGAGGTCAAACTGTTTGCCTATTCAAGGGGAGGGGAAGAATAATCCTGCAGCAACATGTTATCAGCACACGGCTACAGAACTGCTTGTAAGCCATGTATGATATATAAATATAGAAAAGCAAAGCTTATTAACTTCTTAACAATGCTACTAAATCCTGTTCCATTTAGACCACACTCTATCTATATTATACAAATTCTTCAAAGAGAGCATCCATAAGCTTTTCTAATTTTACTTATTTTTACACAGAAAGATATGGAACACTAACTTCATGATACCTTTTCATCCAGAAAGATTTCTCCTTTGAAATAATGCTGAAAATCCTCCACTTCAGTCCCTATCTTCTCTTTCACAACAGCATAGAGAGGGACACCCAGCTTGGAAAGCTGAGGTTTCAGAGAGGAGAGCTCAGAAGCCTCCTGAGACAGGAGAAAAAAAAATATATATATATATATCAGTCAATGGACAGAAACTGAAAGCATCACCTTGAATTTCAGAGTGTCAGAAATATATGTGTGAGGTGCAAAACAAATGCAGAAGAAGTGTAAATCAGATATTCAACCTAGCTCTGCTCCTAGACACACCTTCATCAGGTTTGCTGGAATTTTCTTTATTTGCAGAGAGAAAGAAGATTTTTTGAATACTTACTTGATAACAGTAAAATCCTAGAGAAATTGTGGAGAAATTGTAGTTCTAACTCAAAGCTCAATTTATCTTGCCTGTGCTGGGCTTTCAATTTTTTTTTAAGTATTTACAGGACAGTGAGAGATACTGCCTGCATATCATTTAACTTGACACTTTGCCAGGCTACAATTCCACATCCCACCCCCCACCCCCAAGCAAAAATACATCATTATCAGCCTCTTTGCAAAGCATTGAGGGTTTTATGCCACAACACACTATAGAAGAGATACAGGAGTGAAGATGCATTTTCCTTCCAAGATTGCCTCGTGAAAATGATCAAAAAATTTCGTTATATGTCTTCAGTACCCACAGGAACAATATTGCCTAAATAAATCAAAGACTGGCCATGGTAGATATGTTTCTTCTCACCTTAAATGGAGAGAGATCATTTTAAACTGGAGAGAATTCCCCTCAGAGAGCACCACAGGCACACGAAAAAGGACACAGTTTACGCAAATGCCATGCACAAACACCAGTCGGGTAGGGAAATGCCTTCACAGGCTTGCCATGCATCTAGAATTGACTGAGTACGGGTAGCGACACATAGCGGGTAACGGGTAAGAGAGGCCATTAGAGAAAGTCATCAATAGGTGAAAGGGTAAAAGCTGCATTCCAAAATTGGTGACGTTTCTAGAGGATATGGAAAAGTATGAATCACCATCATAAGCAAGCACTGAGTAGTGGCTGCTTCAAGCAAGCACGAGCCTTCAAGCATCATAGCTTAACAGATCTTTCCCTTCTATTTATATAGATATGCTATTTTTTTCTTCTCTCATTTTTCTCTCCCCTATTCCCCTGAACAAAATGCCTTATAATCATTTCTAAAGGGTTTTAACTACAAATTTGTCCCCTTGTTATTTGGATGGTGTTTCCTGTCTGCAGTCAGATGGGTTGGTAGCACATTCTCTGCCTGCCTATGCTATTCCTGTTCAAATAAGCAGAGAACTTTAATCTTGCACCTTCCATGGGCTTTACACATACTTATGGAATTATTACTGATAGGAACAGATTACTTAACTGACTACAATATTACTCCACATCATAGAGTAGTGAACAACAAGATAATAGCTACTTTTCCCCCATAGCTATATTAAAAAAAAAGCTAAGGTGCAAATTATGGTGCTGGTCTTGGAAACCTTTAACATTCAAATCATACTTTTAAGTGTCTCTTCCCACATACACTCAAGAACCTCAATAACAAGCTTTGTTTCCCAACCTGCCTTGTGATGGAGCTGGAACAGTTTGAAGAGACTGTGAGGAATCAGTGATTTTATGTAACACATTCTCATTGACTTCTTATTTCTCACATTTCTGCCTCCAATAAAGCATCCAGAAGGGCAAGGGACTCTGCTTTATGCTCCCTTCTCTGCAGAGTTTTGCAGATAAGCTTTGTCTGTTGGATTTCTGCCAAGCTAAATGTGGGCTACTTTTGACCAGAGATTACCCAGCTCGCAGAGTTATTTTGAACATGTGGAACAGCTAGGTCACACCAAGCACCACCAATCTTAACTGGGTAGTCTCTACCCCAAATTACCTGGGCAGATGAAAAAAGCCCTGGCAGATGTAAAGATCAGATATCAATGTTTTCAGTAGGAAAAGGCTCTGGACCTAGACCAGCTGCAAAGAAAAAACTAAAACTAAGTAGGTTGTGAGCTGCAATCCAGTTTGGACTAGAAAACAAGATCTTTCAGATATCTCCAATGTATTTGATGAACGTCCTAGTTACCACCTGCCTTTATGGGGAACAATGTGAGTAGAGTTCAGCTCTTCCTGCTTAATCCCCAAGCCCAAGTACCTCTCTGCACAAAAATCATCCAGGTCTTCGCACAGCCATGATCACTGCACCATTCTTCTTCCATAGTTCACCAGCTTTGAATGTTCTTTGTTCTGCTTATATGAGAAAAACAGCATTAAAAATAATACCAGCCACTCTTGCTTACAGTGATTAATGCTTTAAGGATGAACACAAAGCATCACAGAGCATTCCCCATTCACATAATGCTATTATGTATGACAAAGTGCTCCTTTTTAACAATTATATTTCTATTTAAAAATAGGATCTTCCAGAAATGACAGTATTAGTGGCTTTTCCTTTACCAAAAATATCTCCTATCAAGGATACTTAACCACTTCCTCTAACTGCAAAAAACCCTTGAGACAACCAATCTGACCCCCACAAAATTCTGTCTCCTTTACAGATAACCCTCACATAGGGAAAAAATAACCCTTCTAAACATACTTCCCTAGAGTTTCCAACTCTGCTCTTAGAAAAGTTCTTAAACAAACCCAATCATCAAAGAAGGAGGGCTCAAATGTCCAGAACCTTACCTGGTTCCAAAGTTTTTAGTTCTATCTCCTCTAAGAATTCCAGCGTAGCCTTCTCTGGCTTGGACAAAAACAAGTCGGTGTTAGCAAGGACGATGCCCGTTACAGCTGCACCGATTGCTCCAAGGCCAACAGACCACATGCCCATAGCGAAGAGCCCGATGTCAGACACGAAGGACATTTCTGCAAAGTAAAACAAAAACGCAGCTCTGTCTACTGAGCGTGGTTGGAGGTAGAGAAGAAGGAACTGGCTTAAACCCCACACAGGAAATGGACCTTGTTGGGTTCACTGCAGATGTTCTGTGAACTTCTGCACTGAACTGGGAGCTGGGAAAAGATGTCCATTTCATTTCAGTTCTGCTCCTGACCTACATCAAGATATCACAAGATACCTGCTACTGCACTGATAAAAACATTCATGACTTAAGTGCTCAAATACAATGGTGTGGAAGGGGATAGAAGTTTATGCATTAAGATACAACCCATAACAAGGTTTTATTATTAAACCAGATTATTACATTAAAAAAAATGAATTCTTTAAAAATGTATCTGCAGAGTAAAAGAGTTTCTTTCTCAGCTGAGGTATGCAGTAAATTTTACAAATATACAGCAGAAGACTTTAAAAACCCATATATACACACAGAGACTCAGATTTTGGCTTCTCTCTCCTATATTTATACATAAATAAATATATTAGTGTAACAGGCAATATTTTTTCTTACAACTCCACATTATAAACAAGACAGTACAGAGCCAACAACTGAGCAGCATCCATCCCCACAGGCAGAAATAACAGGCTTTTCACCAAGCTGACATTATTAGGCACAGCAGCCCAACATCACAGATATCCTGGACAGCAACTCCTAAAAAAAACAGTTGGTTTCTATTTTTACTGAAGCATTTTCTTTTCAGAAATCACATCAGGAACAAACCACTTTAACTCACACCCAGCAGTCAATAACAACAAGCAATGTTGCAATGAAAGATATTACATGTGGTGGCTCCTACCACTTGTTAGTGCCCCACATTTGGTAGCAGTTTTATTAATGACTAGCCCCGCTACTCCAAGAAAGCTCCCAAAGGCCTATCTTGACCCTTGTGCTTGTTTCACAAGCCCCGAGAGGGCTGACAGCCACATTCCTCTGAGATAGCATCACTTCTGAGGATGCAGGAAAGCAAGCTTGGCCCTGCAGCATGGGCAAATTTCAAGATCCAACTGCAAGCAATATTTGCTATAAAAGTCACCAATGTTTGCACAGTTAAAAAAAATTACTGTGCATTTACAGCACAACAGTTGTGTGTTACAAAGGGTTATAGATTTGTGAAGTGGCTCTACTTTCAACTTAAGCAACATGAAGAATTGATCTTTTTTCTAGAGCCATGTGCAAAATTCTGCTCCTTGATATGCTGTTTTGGCAGCTATTGCCATCTGCGTATACTTTTGTACAAGAGAGAATTTTTCCTATATGTATACACAGGAAAAATGTAACTTATTTGAACTGCACCTGGCAGCAAACCCTGGACACTGCCACACTTCATCCTCACAGGCAGCTGTGGTTAGAAAGAAAAGAAAGAACCAGCCAGAACTAGATCAGATGTCAGAGCCACACTGTTCAAAACTTTCAGGGAAGAAATCCCTTTCCACTGCCACGTTCAAAAGGAGCAACCCAGTAGCTTAGTTATCTGGAAACACACATAATCCAAGAACTTGAGCAGGAAACATGCGTAATAATAATGCAGATAAGAGAATCTACCCCATTTCCCTGCCTGTCTCTAACACAGGGACATTCCTTGTCATTATCTGCTTTCTCTACATACTTTCTAAACACAACATCACATCGCAGTGAGAACTCTTGGATACTTCGTTCTAACTCATACCAGAGGCCACCCTGACACCAGCCTTTGTAACGACCAAGACATAACTCAAAATTTATTGCTGTAATGCAGCATTAACACTTAAAATGTCCCTGACATACCTGAGGGCTATCGCCCTGTTCCCTCCCAGCCCTTCCGGCTATTATGCAGCTATTCTTTGGGCTTGACTCTTGTCTGGTCCAGACCTGTTTTTCTCTGAATTCTTAGTTGTGGAGGGGAAAGGGAGGAGAAGAGCCAGGGGACAAAACCAAGTACTAAGCCTTTGTGCAGTTCCGTGCACTTAGAAGGTCTTCCAAATTTTTTGACTGATTAATGAGTAAGTTCTCACGTAGCTCTTACTATTGTTATTGGCATTGCTGCAGGCCAACGTCACTGCAATATTTCTCGCCCCACTCCATTTTAGTGTTGACAGAGATCACTAAACTCAGTCAACCGGGCTCTTTAGTCTAACTGGATTCTTTGTTTTCTGCTCAGTGACAGAAAACAACTCCAAAGCCTGTGCCTGCTCGGCTACTAAATGCACAGGGACATTAAAAAAGGCAATTCTGAAGGAGGGTACTGAAATGCCCCCCTGCTAAGCAATAACCATACAAGGAGCCACTCTGGATGATCCAGGTGGGCAACAACAGCCAGGATTATTCAAACACTCACTTGCAACCCAAGCTGAGCGCAGGCACTGCTGGTTCATTGAAATGCAAGCGAAGAGACTATACAGAATCCAGCAGAGCATTTGCAACAGGCGGCTTCATTTCTTCTTAGGGGCAGTTTATTAATGCAACTTGAAGCTCCAAAAACAAACAGAAAGCCTCTACATCCCTCCTTTACACACCAGCCCTACCATCCCTCCTTTACACACCAGCCCTACCATCCCTCCTTTACACACCAGCCCTACCATCCCTCCTTTACACACCAGCCCTACCATCCCTCCTTTAGACACCAGCCCTACTGCTTTCTGATCAGCATCCCGGAATTTTCAAACCCCAAATGATATGGCCACAAGGAACGACAGGACCCGGCACCCCAGCAGCGCCCACCGCCTGGCTCAGCACACTCACCAGCGCCCATGGAGCCGGGGGCCGGGCGGAGGTGCCGGAGCGCCCCGGGCCGTGTCCGTGTGCGTGATGGGGAGCGCGGGGCGAGCGCGGCCAGGCAGGAGGCCAGCGCCGCAACTCGCAGCCTCTCAGAGCGCTGCAGTTTGTGCCACGCTCTCCCTGCAGGGGCGTCATCAACAAGCAGCTGCCCAATCCACCGCAGCACCGTCTTAAACATTTACATATTCATTTAAATGCTTAATTAGTCAACTTTAATTTTTTTTTCTTTTTATTTAAACACATGGTTACCCTCTATGCTGGGGTGTAATGAGCAGAAACTATGGAAGCCATCCATGTAGCTGAGAACGTGGCAGTAAACCGAAACTTCTGTGTGTCTTGTACATTTTTATAATTAGCATTTTCCCCATGTTTCAGCCCATTCTACTTCTAAGCCCCTCACACTGCATTCAAAAACAACACACACAATCCTGGAAACAATTAAGGAGCCATCACAATGTTGGAAAACAGTTTCCAATTAAAGAACTGTTTCTGTCTCTGTCACCAGAGAACTGGTGAGACTGGTTAGATTAATCCAGTGTTTATATGGTAATTTATCAGCTTTACTGATGACACCTTTCACTAAAGGGCATGATTTTTTCAGGGACTCCCAGATTTGCAAGCTCTCAAACTTGCTAAAATCTCCACTCATGCAAACCTCCAGACGTGAGTGGACACTTCTCTTTACAGATAACAAGCTGGGAGAAGAAAAAGAAAGAAAAGAAAAAAGAAAAAAAAAAAAAAACACAACCAACAAATACAGTAAAAGCTTTCTCTGTGGCGACCGCAAGACCCTAAGATGTCAGTGAGTTGTTCTGTGGTTTATCAATACTCAGTTAACCAGTATTTTTAAAAGTTTAGTCTAATTCTTCTGTAAATGTCATTTGATGGCCTCCACTTCATGTCAAGAAGATCAAGTAGAACACAGTTTTGTAGATGTCTCATTTCTCTTCCAAGCACAACTAAAGAAAAAAAAAGTGATTAAGAGGATAGCTATCCTTAAACATTTATTTTATCAGTATAAACAGGAGACATCACAGCTGTGTCAAAAAAATGCTGGAAAGTCTGTGTTTTTGAATGCCAATAAAAGTCACGGAGATGGTTCTATGCTTTTCCTAAGAATACTCATGGGCAAAAGCGGGAACAGTCATTGGGCTCTCACACAAGCTGGATGGCACTAGGACATGGCCCCCAGCCTGAAATGTTCATTCTTTGGTTGGTTTTGACCATTGCTTTCCCTTTCCTTCTCTCTCCTCCCTCTCAACTTCCCCAGGACATTCCATATTGAGGCTAAAAGTCTTACAGAGCTTTGTCACGACCTGCATCCCAAAATGCAAACTGAGCTGATTATATTTTATGAGACATTCCCCTCCAGAAATGAGTCATCAGATTACAAGTATCTTTGCAAATCTCTTAGAAAGAATATTTACAATGACCTAGTGACACAAAGCAAGACATGATGAGGCCCTACGTACCCGTCAGGGCAATGAAATGCAATGTCCTGAGCTGCCTTCAAAGTTTCCCCCTGCTTTAAGTGCAGAGGGGACTCGAGAGCATCAGCAGTCCCTTCCTACCTCAGTCATGCCACAAATACCAAAAATCAACAGGCCCATACTGAAGACTTCCAGCCGTTTTGAAGTCATGAATAGAAACAGCTCACACAGCACAAAGGATTTTTTTTTTTCCTCTTTTCTATTTTTTTTTTTTTGGGGGGTCATAGAAAGACTCCACAATCAATCACCCCTTCTGTTGAGAACAAGGATCATCTATTTTGTTCCAAATCTGCATGTACTTTCATTGCTTAACTCGGTGCCAGGCTGTGCCCAGCTCTAGCTCCAGGGAAAGCTGCTGTCTCAAGCAGGCTTCTACACTCCTTCCTTGGAGAGGATACAGGAAAGTTGCTGTTAAACCATAGGACCTGTCCCACTTCAAGGAAGTTTTCAACAATTCCAACGTTGCAATTGCCCTTCCCTCCTAAACGAGGAAGGGCCAAGGTGCTTGCACAAAGCTCAGACATCTTGCAACTGTGTATGTGCTTTCAGAGCAGCTTTCAAAGGCAGCTAGGTCTGTACCTGGAAGAGTTTAAACCTCTGCTGAACCAGAGGTGTGGAAAGAGCCGTGCACGTGGGAGGAAGCACAGAAGCGCACAAAGTCCGCATGCGAGGCCGCTGCGGGGACCAAGGCCGGCAAGTCACACACCGCAGCCACCTGCGGAGACGCGCAAGGAAGAGGGCACCAGCAAGGAAGAGGGCACCACAAACGCCCTAGCGAGCAGAAAGCAGCCCCGCAACCCGGGCGCCCGCGGGGACCTCCCGCAGGCTCCAAAACCGAGGTCGGCTCCAACCCTCCCGCCG
>VZSG01000039.1:568620-604214 GCA_013398315.1 Nothoprocta pentlandii | reverse complement strand
AGAGGCGGCCCCGCGCAGGCCCTGCCTTTATATCGGTTTAAGGCGGCAGACGCGCCGGGCTGAGGGCGGGACCGCGGCGGGTGTCACCCGCGGTGCGTGATTAGCGGCAGGCACGTGCAAACGCGTTAATTAAGGCAGTCAAGAACACACTTGCTCGGGCGAAGCAGCCAATAACGTGTCACGGCAGCGCCGAGCGAGGGCGCCTTTCGGCTGCACCCGGTGGGCGAGGGGAACTCAAAGAGTTGCTTGTGCAGCCCCGGGGCGCCTTCCCGCTGCCCCATTCCATGCGGGATTGGAAAGGAGAATCCCCGCGGGCACAGGCTGCCCGGCGCTGCCCGCAGCGCCCGCGCCAGCCCTGCCCGTAAGGGCCCTGGAGGCCTCGCGAGCCGAAGCAGGGGCAGCACGGAGCGTGCAGGCCAGGCAGCCCTGCCGCGCTCCCTCCGGAGCTGCAGCAACCAGCCCCCTGCCTCTACCCTCGGAGGGCTCCGGGCTCCTCAAGAGGCCCCGTGCGTTCAGCACGCAGCTTAACCTCCTGCTGAATGGCACAAGAAGCTCAAGCAGCCGCCGCTGCTGTTCGATGCAGTGAGGAGCCCAGCGCGGGGGGGTTAACAAGCCCCACTTGCTGTGTGGGGAAGCACTACGGTCACACACGGTTGACCTCGCTCAGAAAAGCACCCAAGGAACCAGGAGGCAGTAGCGGCATTCCCAGGCTCCGTGGAGGAGCTGGCTCATTGCTTTGAAGCACAGCCAGCATGAAAATAGACACATCTCTGCCACTGTGACATAGCAATTCTACCCAAAACATTAGGGCAGTAACATGAGATTGGCAAATGTTGTCACCCACCATCACGCAATTAAAACAATTTCTGCAGGCTGGCTACATTCCTTTCTTCTGATTTTTACAATGGTTTTGTTTTGGCTGTCAACGGTTGGCAGTGGCAGATTGTAGCTCCATTACTTTTGTTGCCATGGTGAGTGCACAAAAGAAAAAAATAAACCTTTTTCTTAATGACATTTCTGCACATTACAGCCTGAACTATCAGGCAGCAGCCCTCTACTATGTAGGGCTTCAAAATTTGAGAGTAGCCAGTGTTCTTCGGGGAGAAAATTATCACAAGATGAAAAGATTTTATTGTTGTTATTTCCCTTTTCCTAGCAGGAGCGTGTTACAAGGCATCAGGCAAGAACAATGAGCTCTGAAGTGGTTCTGACTTCAACAACTTTATGCAGTAACAAGAAAACTTTATGCAGAAAAATGTGAGCCCACACATCGATTTCATCCAAGAATATTTTATTTTATAAGGCAGAGAAATCCCTTGAATGCATGCTCAAATTTAACAGACACAGAACTCTTAAGAAAAAATGCATCATGAAAATACTGGAAGCAAACCTCTCAGTAGAGGTTTACTTTCCGTTAAAAACTACTGGGTTGTAAGTAAGAGTCCAAGCAGCAATTAGTCTGACTCCATCAGCCTGCCACTGTGGTCAGTCCTTCAGAAAGGTAGTGAGATTTTGGCAGGAAAGCTGAACAGGAAGTTAAAATATTTGTTTTCCCCTTCAGGGAAAAACACATTTTAGAATACTGTTTCTTTCTCACTTACCTACTCAAGTCTGTTATTCACACACCCTGCCTCCTGAAAAAGAGAGTAATAGATAAAGTCCCTGTCACACACCAAAATATTTTTCACAGAGCAACAGGCAGTTCTCAAGCTTTTAATAGTGCATTTTAAAAGCACTTTGAGCCTTTATCTTCCTGCTTTCATAATTCAGTTACAGAGCAGCTACAAAGCAGAGCATCATTCCACAAAAGGTTTATCAGGTAATTAAATTTCTGTAGCATGCCAGTGCATAATTCACCCCGCATGCACTGTATCAGCATCTGTGCTAAAACAAGATTCTAATATTACGAAACTTTCAATTCCCATACAGTGACAAACCTGCATGTTACTTCAGAAGTTAATTATTTCTGCTTCTTGTTGGATCATGTTTCCATAGATCAGCTTTAGATCAGGGGCATTGTTAGACACATGACTTTTCTGTATTGTGCCAGTAAGACTGGATGCACGAGGACAGAAAATACAGCTTGAATTTTCCATGTCATTTGCTTCTAGAAATATGCCCGAGAGGCAGACTGACCTAGGTTTCAAAGAGACCAGCAAAAGGCACTTGCTCTTTGGAAGCCACGTGGCTGTAGGCATTCGCAGCACAGTATCTTGTGTTCAACCCCATCTCAACTCTCAGGAAATAAAAGCACCAGTCTGTCTGCAGACATCCTGGACACAGGATTCTAGATTTATCCTAAGTAAGACCAGGGTGTAGTAGTCACTGAATAAACCAAAGGGTATTTTGAATTTCAGCCACAAGAGCAGTTCACAGAGAAACATCCAGAACAGACTGGTGCAAAACCCTGCATCTAGGCAGGAACAGGAAACAAAGAATTAGTAAATCTTCTTTGCTGGAATAGAGCTCTTTTGGCAGTAGTCTAATAAACACTCTGAACCACAGAAAAGCCTCTAATTAACACAATGCAAGAGGTAACCAAGGTTTTGCAAAGAACTGATAAGCTCATCAGGCCTTTTGTGTGCTTCTGGCTTCAAAATCTTTAGGCCAGTCTCTGCTTTGAACTCCTATCACCTTTATAAAACAAAGGTTATATAATTCAGCAGTAAGAAATGGTGGAATTTATGCCTTTTTTTTCCCCTCACACCAGGTAAAACATCGAGGCCTTGTAAGAGGAGTTACAAAAGGCTATTCTTGCCCAGTGCTATGAAGCTCCACAAGCAAAATGGGTTTTTGAGCATCCCCAAATGCCATGGCAGTGGCAAGACAGCAGCACTGTACTTTTGAGAGAACAGTTTATCAAGAGAAAATAGTCACTCTGGTAACAGTCCTGGTTAACTGCCCACAGATGCTAAGTAGTTCTTACTACAATCCTGGCCCAAAGTGTTTTGTGGTTCTTTTCCTTTACAGCTTCTGGGGCAATGCTGACAGGTTTATTTCCTTGCTATAGACCTCTGTAGAGTAACTTTGCATCCTGCCATCTATTGAAGTCCTTAATAAGCACAACACTGCTTGTATTGCTAGCACAGCTGAAATAAGGTGCCCTACATTATCCTTAAGCTAGCTAATTTCTATACTGAATCGGTGAGAAAATCCCATCAAGCTGTTGCACATGGATAGCAATCCTGGTATAAGTACATTTTAAAAACATTACATGCAAAGCCATTCCTGGAGGTGGCTAAATTATTAGACTTACAATAAATAGCCTGCTGAACACCAGGCAATTTAGCTATTCCTCAGAATGAACCGTTTACACACTAAGGAGAAGCATGGGAAATTCTCTAAGAAATTTAGCCTTTTCTAGGAGTACATCAGCTGCTCTTAAAATCTGAAATCTGAGCAAAATATTCCATAACCTCTTCTGCTAAAAAATCTGGGTTAAATAAACAAAACCACATAACCAAAACTGTCAAAGCTGATCTGGATCATTGTGAGAGCTTGATTAGGAACCAAATACACATGCAATTCTGGCAGTTGTAACTTCCAGTGATAATGAAGAGCTGGGCATAATGCACTTTTCCTCCAGCAAAGTTACAGCCAAACCTTGACCACAGCCTAAAACTTAATCTTATTGCAATGAACAGTATTTCTGTGCAACATTCTTCAGCTAAAATACAAATGTTTACTACCACACTCTCTGTTCCTATGCCACATGTCTGTACTTTACGTTTGCATTTACTCTTTGTCTTTATAATAAAAACATCAGCCTAAGCAAGATTACAACCTGTGTTTCCTATTTCCAATATAAGATTTCCATTTTGTTATCTGCCAACCTCTTTTTAAGGGGTGGTGCTCATCTTTGGGAACACAGGCTGTTTCCATTTTGATATTTACAACTGTTTTTTTTTTCCTATTGTTAGCTTCCATCATGACAGCTTCAGAGAAAAGCATGTAATGCACAATTTGTGCAAATATATTACAAAAAGTGACTCAATCCAGTAAGATACTTTCAAGTTGACAGCATCAGTTCTGCAAGCTCTGTTTCCTGAAACGGATGGACTTTTGTGCCTTCAGTGAGAGCACAAGGGACTTCCCACAACAGAATCTTCATTAGCAGCTGTAATCAATTCACCATCAAGCTTTCATCCTAGAACCCAATCAGTCTATGTCACTCTTTTTGCTGACAGCATGTGCCACAACATGAAGTTATCATAAAAACAGCGTAGGTCTTGCCCGAATATTTTCTTGGTAAGGTAAAGCTTGTCAAAGCCTGCAGCAAGGTAGTTTTCTCCAGCCAGAATAAATAAATGTCAGCACTGCCCACTTTTAACAATCTGCTTAAATACATTTGCCATAAAGCCTTTTTCCCCACATCCATTTTGTTCACATCCTCCTTCACGCAAATTTAAAAGGTATTTTTGTTTACTACTATTAATTAAGGTTCTGTGTGGGCAATAAGCAGTTGGCAGCAGGGAGAATTATTAGTGGTGTGAAATAGGGCACTAAATGTTGAAAACTTTCAAAACCACCATTTACTATGCTGGGCTACCACAGCAGCATTTTGAAATGGGTGGTTTTGTATTTATCCTGTGAGTACATTTAAAATTCAGACTTTTCAGAAGCAAGGAAGGCAACTTAGGTAAAAGTGAGAGAGGTTTAGAATGTAATCCATTTCATTGTTGATTTAGAATAAAAATAAAATGTGACCCAAGAGCATTCACAGAAAACAGAAAAGCTAATCCCCTGAAGTATGACTTTTTTTTTTTTTTTATTATTATTAAAAGGTCTGCCCTTTTTTAATGGTATACAAACTAGGAGAGTTTAGAAAGCACCAGAGAATAAATAGCAAGGCTAGTGAAATCCCTATTAAATTACAGCCTCTTTTCTCTGCGTACTGTGAGAGATTATAGGTCTGAAAAGATTTATGGAAAAATGAATGAAGAGCACCTCAGTTAGGAGGAAAGGGGACAGCTGAAAATAAAAGCAGACATCTGAGGGTCTACAAAGCCTGATGAGGAGTGCCTAAATGATAGGCGTAAAGTGGTAAGCACCTATTCTCTCCCTCAGAGAATCCTGATGAGAATCATTAGGTCTGTATGGAAACTAGTTGTGTTTTTCTTGAATCAGGGGAAGCCCTAGGTAAGCCTATTAAAGATGAGTCAGAAGAGTGACTCTTTGTTGAACCAATTTCTATGCAAGTGAGATGCCAAAGCAAACACTAGTCAAATTCCACGGGCTGAACTTAGGATGCAACATGAGTGTTGTAACTGCGTAACTGGGGAGAGTTTTCTTTCCTCTTGGAATAAACACAATACTTAGGCTTACTCTAATTGTATCCCTTTTCCTAACAATTATTATTATTAACCAGCAAGCTATTCAGTTTATTAAGAGTTACGAAACATGGTGCACCTAAAGGATTGGCATACACTGCTTCTCCATGAGCAGTAATGGTTAATTTCTATGAACCTTCCCTGATGGGGAAGTTACTCCTCAAAACTCAGAATTATTGGAAGCTTTTAGAAACTGTCTCCACAACGGTCAAAAAAATATAACTATAAACAAAGTCTCATAATTATAAAAGCTGATAAAAACAAAGCTCCTAAATAAGGCAGAACAGGGTGTGGGAATAAATAAAGGAGCTAGAGAATGACGACAATGTAAGTCTAGGACTTCATTTAAAAAAAAAATGATTTTAATATAAAGCTGAATACAAAAATAGCTCACCCTACAGTTATCTGAAACAAAACCTCATGGGTTTCTTCAGTCAAGTTCCTGACAGTTTGGCAAGCGCTTCTTTTCTCTGTTCTGCTGTCATATACTCACAGGCTTCCAAAATGTTTACTATAATTAGAGTCTGTTGAACTGTTTTTGCTTTTACCCATATTCTTCCATTCATTCCCAGCACCAGCTCAAAAGGGTACAATTGTGACAACTCCTGAATTATTTCACATTTGGGAGCCAAAAGTCTGTAATCAAGATATTAAAAAAAAAAAAAAAGAAAAAGTCAGAGAAGAACTAAGGATCCACATCTGATAAACACTACAGCATTAACAGTCAATAACCAAACCACACTAGTGCTATTATGGAAGCTTTTTAAAGCAGTTCCAAAAGCTAAATGATCAATTTGCATATGCACCCAAAACCGTGATTGCCATTTCTCCCACACACATACACGCAACACCTGTGCACATATATTAGTATTTGTGAGATTATAGTTATCTTCCTGATAACTTACACTCAAAAGTAATACCTGACAATTTCACAGGAAATTGATACATTTAGTACATTAGATAATATTAGATACATTAGATAATAGTTCCAGAACTATTAGAACTATCTAGAACTAATCAATTCTAAAATCACACTGTTTGTCAAAGTGACATTTTTATTGTTGTTATTTATGAATTTGACTCCTCAGCAAAAGACGCATCTTTCAAAATAAGGCTTTTCCGCTGCTGCTTTACAATAACACAGCAGTAAATGCAGAGTATTTTGGGTGACCTCATACTGAAAAGGCAAGCATCAAGAATATTGTAATACCTCCAACTTTATATCAGCTACTGCTTACAGGGCAAATAATAGCAGGCAGACAAAAAAAAGAATTAAAGCCAAAATAAATTATTAAGACTAATTTCTTTTTTGATTGCTATGTGCTTTTTCCTGAAGAAATTTTGTTATGATTTACCCAGGTCATCTGGTGCTCTTTGATATTCACAACTCTTGTGTTTTTGTTAACAAAATGTAATCCAAACTTTGGAGTTACTTTAGAAGTTTAGAATTTTGCAAAATAGTTTCTAGATTAAAATGCTATTTTTATGTATGATTTTAATCTGCTTATCATTTCATGTACTTTCATTACAGAATTTTTTAGGTACAGAATCCATACTTTAAAAAAAATACATTTGTTAAGAAGAAACTCATTTGTATTGATGAGAAAAGATGTGTTTAATTAGCTTCTGCCAAACTGATACCACCTAACTAGGCAGACCATTATGCAAATAAGCAGGAAAAAAAAAAAACCACAAAAAGTGTATCTGATTTTTAAATTCCCAGCTAGTAGATATATACCTGAAACCATTGTCTGATGTTAGATATCCTACCTACAACTACAACACTGCATGTTAAGAGGGACTACTGGTTTTCCTCAATACTTACTTTCTTATTAGACCTAAGGAAACTTTAAAGAGGAAGCCGTCTTGTCCAATTATTCCCATGCCACTTGCTCTTCCACTGCTGTCTATACAGACGAGCTCTGGTTCCATGTCTTTGTTTGCTACAAGAAACTGACCATAAATAAGATCTCCCACCTGAAACAAGCAGTGTCCAGAAGGGAAAAGGATTAGAGAAGATAATATTCCACATCTATAAGAACCACTCATTGATAAAGATACTCCAACAAACACAAAATAGTTCCAGAACAGTGTTGACAGAAAAATGAACTGGCATAATAATAATTTTTCTTCCCTTAAAGATGACATTTCCTAGAAACAATTACCCCATATCACCAAATTTCCATGTATCAACTAAAAGTTGAAATCAATTTTTTCAAAAACATAATACAAGTACTGAATTTTCTCTTATGGAAGTATTCCCTGTTTACCTCTCTCTAAAACATCAAAGGTGAATTCCCTCCTGCCTTCAGATTTAATGGTGTTAAAAGTCAAGGTTAAAACCACCCACTCATATATCAAAAAAAAATTTTAAAAGCATTATCTGCCCATTTAATTTTTCCTTTTACACCTAGTGATGTTATTTCACCACACAACTGTCCTCTCAGCAGCATTATGAAACAAAACAAAAACAAACAAAACCCACAGTGTTCTACCAGTCTCAAAAGCTTTTTTAAAAACCTTAGCTTGTGCTCTCCTGGATGCACACTATTGCTGCTAAGCCAAGACAAAACCATTACAAATAAACTGCATTATCCTTTCTGATAGTTCATAAAGGCACCTAACTTCTCAAAACACACTAGAACCTGGATTATGAGCGACACGGCTGGAGTGCTGTCACCTGCAGACAGGCGCGTTACCTGCACATTCGGCCTGTTCCTCTTCGTTGCGCCTTCAAACGCCAGGTAGGACAGAGACGCCAGCTCGCTTCCCCCCACATCCACCTTGAAGAGGTCTCCCGTTTTGGCCGTCACTATTCCTATTACGTGATCTCCCTTGACCGGCACGTACTGCAAAGGAAGGTGCGGGACGCGGGAGGTCAGGGACGGCAAGCGGAGCTCGGCAGCGCCGCTCGGGGCAGCGTCCTCGCCCCGCGGCCGCTCAGCCCCAACATGGCGGCGCGCGGCGAGGCGCCCAACGGCCACCTGGCCCCGCCCCCGTTGCCATGGCGCCGCCGCCTACCCGCTTCTGCTGCGAGTCCACCCAGAAGGCGCCGCCGCCGCCGCCGCCTGCGGGGCGGTGCCGCAGCAGCCCGCACTTGGTAGCCATGAGGCCGGCGCCGCTGCGCCTCAGTCCCGGGCCGCACAGCAGCCGTCCCCGCCGCGCCGCGCCGGCGCCAAGGCGCAGCCGCTCGCTGTCCTCGTCGGGGTGCGCGGGCAGGAGCAGCACATCCCCCGGCAGGACCAGCTGCCCCACGCAGGCCTCGGCCGGCACGCCGCGCGCCGCCATCGCCCGCGCCCTCTTCACGCATGCGCGGGGCGGAGCGACGCATGCGCAGAGCGGCAGCGTCGTGCGCCTGCGCACATATAAGGACCGTTTAACGGCCCCTGGGGCCCTCCCGCGGCCGTGAGAGGAGGTGCTGCGAGCTGCGTGGCGTCTTTCCGGGTGTAGCCTATGCTATGTTCTGTATGGAAACGAGCTTTTGCTGAAAACGGATTTCGGAAGGTCAGCTTCATTATTCTCGTGGAGTTTTGAGTTCTCGAAAATGTTGCTAGGGAAGAACTTCCAGATAGCTTTAGTGTAGTTAATCTTCAGAAGCAATAGGACGCTTTATTTGTTCTTTAAGTCGTGAATTATTTGAGTTTATTTTTTTTTTATCATTATTACCGAGTTAAACGTTTCTAATAAAACCTGGCCAAATAGATGAAGGAGTGCTAAGCAAGAAGTTTGCCAATTAGGAGAAAATATCAGTCATTTTCTATCCTGCGAGGGTAAGCACGCAGCATTACAGCTTTGCTTAAAAAGATACCCTGTGATTGACTAAAACCCCTGTCCTATTTTAGCTCTTGAAAAGGCTTTATTTCCCCACAAAGCCCGCCATGCTCCCCTCCTAGCCAGCGTAGTGCGCTGGGCTCCGCTTTAACGGCTGCTCCCTCGCCGGTCGGCTGCCTCGTGCACCGCGCATGCGCGCGTCGCCTAGCAACGCAGCGCAGCGTCCCGCCGCCGCCGTTGTGGCCTGGCGTCCGTTACGGCGCGGCAACGGGCGGAGAGCCGTTGGGGCTGAGGAACGGTTGGTAATGGCGGGGAGGGAGGCTGCCTTTTGCTGTCATTTTCACTTGGCATTACCTGCTTATTTCCAAGCAGTTTTGGAATACCCCATGCCTAGATTGTAAGGGGTTTTTTTGAGCGTTTGCTTTTCCACAGTGCATTGTATAATTCACCCATCCCGCAGCTTTTAAGAACTAAAATGATATTAAGTACACATAACTTGCTTATATCAATTGTGAGCTGTAGGAAAACAGAAGGGGGTTTTTAAATTCATCTTTTTAAGTTTTAAGTATGATAGAATAGCTAGATGTGGTTTATATCTACTGTGTACTTATCTGTTGTTTTGTTGTGTAAATGGATGAAATCATTAAGCTAGTTTTCCCCCCCAAAACAGGTCCAGCAAACAGATATGAGAAGTAAATATACTTAAAAAGTATGTGGTAAAATCCCTTGAAGCCAGAAGAAATTCTTGTATGTTAAGAGAATTAACTGTATATAATATGCACTCTTAGCAAAATATGGATGAGTTACTGGAATGCTCTCTAGATATAGCAGTATTTTCTGTGGATTTGTATCTAAGGTTATGTGTATATGGACTAAGAATGCATAAAACATATACTTTCAAGTTCAGTATAGA
Source organism: Nothoprocta pentlandii (assembly GCA_013398315.1). Lineage (NCBI taxonomy): Eukaryota > Metazoa > Chordata > Aves > Tinamiformes > Tinamidae > Nothoprocta > Nothoprocta pentlandii. The sequence continues at coordinate 594,200 of VZSG01000039.1, read as the reverse complement.
TGTTTTTGAAGCCTCAACCCTATTTTGTATATTGCGTTTATGGCTAATGTAAAGCAGAACCCATAAATCCAGTTTGGAATAGTCTGTGTTAAGTTGTCTGCTTCACCTGTTTTCCAACTACCTGGTCACGCAGTGGCAAACAAGTCCCTTTGCTTCATACCAGCGTGTTTGAGTATTGCTGTAGAGAAAGGGAGAATAATTTGTTAACAAAAGCATTTTCTGACAGCACTGATTCCTTGTGGCCAGCTCTGTGAATACGGCATGCTTCAGCTTGAACTGATGCAGAGAATCTCTTTCACTCTGTCCACTTGCTTCAATTTTCCCTTTCTGAAAGAAGACAATTTTCTAACTCTTTCATGCAAAATTCCTTATAATACTCGTTTTAAACTAAAACTAGATTACTGATCTTGTTTTTCTCTGATATAAATTGGTCCATTCTTAGCTGTGAGGAGTTTGCACTATTTAACTGATCTATATTAACTGATTTATGTTATGGTCCAGAATATATAGGGTTCTCCTTTCCAAATACAGCTTTTACCTATATGAATTACACTGCTATTCCATCACAGCTGAGACACTAAGACTTTATGCTTGTATAGCTTGTATGTCACTCTAACTGCAAGTTTGAACTTTATAGTATTTTTAATTTCTATCTTCTAGCTTATGTATATCTATTCTTTGTGAGCAGGAAAGAAGGAAAATCAGTGCATAAAAAAGATTTCCCATTCATTTTCATGCTTTTTTAAACAAAAAGACAGACAACTGATTTCAGTCAGTTCACAGTCTGTTCGAATGTTCTTAGAGTTTGAATGTTTCTTAAAAGAACAAAATGAAGAAGTTAATGGTAATGCTGAGTTTGTACTTCTATGAAGTGATAACCTCTATTGTTTGCATACAAAGTTACTTCCTCTTTTGAAGAGATACCTGTCTAGCAAGATAAATGCGTAACAGGGAAAATAGAAGCAAAATTCATACAGTGGATTTGCAGCGTCTCTGAAAAGATTTTAACTTGCACCCTTGCACCATACCTATCATTTAAAATAGTATTAATAAAAAGAATAATGCCACATTCAGTGTTTGGTGCCTGAGTTAGTTCTTAAAAGCTTCATTTTAAATCTGACTTGATGGTTAATGTATGTCTGTTTGTTGTTACTAGGTGTAGATGGAGTCCCAGTACCTGAAGAGATGCCTGGGAAATTGCTTAATAAAGGGACTGGCTGAGGTTGTAGAGCTTCGGCCAGCAGACCCAATAGAATACCTGGCACACTGGATTTATAATTACAAGAGAATCTTAGATGAAGAACAAAAGGTTTACCTCAGGGAAAAACTTTCACTTTTTCTTACTCTTCTCTCTCTCTCTCTCTCTTTTTTTTTTTTTTAAATTTGTCTTTGTTTTCTCTGTTTGATAATAGAGAAGGTTGGAGAGGACTGAGCTGGAACAGGAACGGGAGGCAGCCCTAGCAGAAGTCAAAATGCTAGAAAAAATGAAAGAAGAGGAACTTTTAATCCAGCAGAAACTTGAAGAACAACGTCAGGTTAATAGCAGTTAATAATAGTTATTCATAACAGTAGGTGATGTTGTGGCATCTCATAGCACTCTGTGTACTTCTGATATCTATATAACGATTTTGAAAGGAGACATAAAAGCAATATTTTAACTTTTCAAAATATTGAATGAAATGATTAGTCAGCAGATGGGAAAATAAATGTACGGTATCTGTGGTAAGATGTTATTAAAAAGATGATGGAACCTAAGGTAAAGAGCAGCCAATTTAAGACTTCGGTGGAAGTAACTTAAAATTAGTGAGCTATCTTCCTACAACACTAAACTAAAGAGTTTGCATAAGAGCTTATGCAAGTAAAGCTAGAAATCACTGCAACTTTTTTTTTTTTTTTTTTTTGATGGAGCCTTGCTAGGTGGTCTGGGATTTATAACTGACTTTGCCTCAAGCTATTACATGTATTGTAATATCAGTATGACAGAAAAGATAATGCAAATGTATACACAATTACACATTCCTGCAAATGATTGTGAATCAATGAATGAACATTATCTATTTACGGTATCCAGAGTGGTGTGTTGGGCTACTGTAGCGTAAGGCAACTCGAATTCTGTACTGTATGCAGTTGAAATGTGAGAAATAAAGGTGTGTATGCATTTCTAACTGTTCTTTAGAGAGGAGTCTTTATGTATTTAGCCTCCTGTGTAACAGCCTCTGCTACATATGTTGCTTTGGTAGTGGAAAGAAGTTGTCGTACTGGTGTCTTTTAAAACACAGCTGACTTTCACATGACATTAAAAACAGAAATGTAATTTTCCATGCATGCTAAGCTCATTAGACTCATTTCTATGCTCATTTTTTAATTGGAAATTGTAAAGGTTGATGATGAAGGTTCATATTAATGATCTAGCTTATCATCCATTTCCGTAGATTTGATTGTCTATGGATTCATCATTCTATGTTGGATACTATGCAAGGTGTCAGAGAACTTAATCCTCATTATAGGAGATAATGGAACTATGCTGCTAAAAGGCTTGAAGAATAAGACAATATCTTATGATGATGTTCAGTTGTCTTTTTCTTCCTTGTGATATTAAAACCTTGCTGTCCTTTCTGCACTGGAAGGACTTGATTTTATTAACATTGCAGTTATGTCTTATGCTTTTTTGTTTGTTCTCAGATTTAAATCATGAAATACATTTAAAGCAATGGGCTGGAGAAGATAAAATGGGTATTTGTGTGGGGAGGGTAGTGCATGCTTTATTGTTGGTGTATTTTTTTTTTCCATCTAATTTGTCCTTTCATGAAATGACTGCAGGAACAGTTGCAACGAGAGCGTGAGGAATTGGAACTGCAAAGGATAGAAAAAGAGAAAGCAGACAAATGGCTGTTGCATCAGAAAAATCAAGAGGTTTAAACTAAAGCTTAGTCAGGGACTTGAAAATACTTGAAAAATACTTGAAAAACTAATACATCAGGAATTATTTTAAGAAATTATGTGAAAATGATGTCAAACTATTTACTTCCAATCAGTTTTAGACTTGATTCTTCATACCTTCTATTAAGTTTATTTAGTTAATATTCAAAATAAAGAATAAATTTATTCCACATTTTAGCTTAAGATCAGTTTAGTTGTTGCTGTCCTTGATAATTTTTTTGTGAAAAAGTATTCAAAGTTGGATCTAATTTAAAAGTCTATTCAGTAGTCAATTTATGTCAATGTAAATTCCATTTGTGGTACCTTGAAAAAAAAAATGAGATTGTAAGATGGGATGTCAATTATAAGATGTGTAATCCTCAGGGAGTTATACTAGCTAAAAAGTGCTTACATAGATCTATATAAATATTTGGTCTTATTGATACTTTAATAAGAATATGAACTGCTAATTGTGAAGTTTATCTAAGTATAACTTGCAAATGTGAATGTTTTTTAAATTTACATGGAGCACATCATAGTTTAAAGATATGTCCATTTAAAAATAATAATAATATCAATGAGAGTACTAAGACCTTATTTAGATAATAAGACTTTTGTGTAGACTGCATCTATACTGTTCTCTTTATATTAATATATAGCTGTTTCAATATATTTGAAGTCTTCTCTATAAATAATTACTTGTGATATGGAGTGAGTGCCTTAAACTGAAAACTTGTTTTTCTTACTGTAGGAACAGGAAAAGACAATAGCTGAACTAACAGATAGATTTGGAGCACCTAATCTGACCCGAGTTGAAGAGCTGGATGAGAATGGACAGTATGATGTAAGTGCACAGAAAGTACATTGAGATTATAAAATACTGATTTTTAAAGATTTTTCTCATCTGTATTAGCACTATCAGAGGCTAGAACTGTGACAGCTAGGACTGTCTAATTCTTACCTATGATTTTAAATGATTTTTTTTGGCTATAATTTCCAAACTGTCCCTGAATTGCTGAGTAATTGGTAATGCTTGGTAATAGCTGACTAAATTCTCAAGTATCAAGATGCACTTTTGTATTCATATGTGATACAAATGAGATTAGAATTATTCTCAGAGAGATGGTAGTTTTTCCTTTCCCTTAGGAACAGATATTCATACAGAAAGCACATCACTATGTTTCAGTTTATATTCAAGTGACTGAACAAGCTTATATTTTCTGATGGTCTGACGTATGTTGTTTGTACAATAGAATTCAGTTTTGCACAGCAATACCTGGGCCATCCAGTAATATATAAGATCAGGTATTGAGGGCTCATTAAGATGATGAAAAGAAATTCATCTGAGCTCCATGTTAACATGACAGAATTACAGTGCTGTACTGCTTTATACAGGTGGTTTTTATGCTCATTTTTTTTAATCTTTGTACCTGTCAACCTAGAGACGTGAGAGGACATGGATTAGCTTTCCTTTTTATGTATATTCAGTGGACATAAACTTATTACTTGTGTCTTCGTGTGCCTGTCTTTATTAATATTGTTATTCAAAGTTGAGTTAATGCTAGCAACTGACAGCTTTTTTCTTTTCCTGGTTTTAGAGTATAACAGATTTCATGGCAGAATCGGAACAAGAAAAATCACAACTGATCTGAAAGCAGAAAACACATTTTCTAAACATTATCTGTTGTTTCAAAGATTAAACATTATCTGTTGTTTCATCAGTGCAATGACTTAAATTATGTATTTTATATAGAGAGTTGGCTTACATATCTACTGTTTCTGTTTGCTGGGCTTTCCAGGAATTTGTATAAAGTCTGTTGATTCTGGCATGTAGAATTTTTACTGTAGACACTGTTAATTTTTGTTGGATAAGAACCTTTTTATTAGAGCAAAGGAGGAGCATTTCACAGGCATAAATATTGATGAATATTTGTGTAGCTCTGAGTAAGGAACAGTGGGACCACTTGTGTGACCAGTTGTCCAGCTACATTTATTTTGTATTGGTATATGTATGAAGCTTCTATAAAGCGCAAAAGCATTGAGAATCTTTACTGGGGAGTGAATGTGTTCTGTAAACGTATCAATGAATGGTTGAATCTCCAGTAAACAGGCTGTGTCACAGTTATGATTTTACTTTTTAGCAGGAGTTAGAAGAGGCTGCACTTGAGGACACTAGAGTTTGAATTACATCTATAAACACTGTGTGCACTGCTGCTCCTTATGCATATCTCAGATGGATTGAATAACTCTATAAGTACATGGAATTTGGCTTTTGAAAAAGTATATGTACTGCAAACTCATTTTTAGATTAAAAATTTCAAAAATTGATGAAAAATCATGCTCATCTATGTTTTGTTTCACCATATTGACTGAAAATTTCAAATTTCATATTTGATTAGGGATTCTGTTCAGCTTATTGGACTATTTTAAAGTTATTAGGAAATAATTCTAACTATTTTCAACATGTGGCTTTTATGTTCTATTATTTCATAATATTCCTGTTTGTATGTTGTTATATGCGTCCACTAGGGTGCATCCTTAAAAAAAAAAAAAAAAAAATCAGTGTCTGTATCAGTCAGACTCTCAGTATTGTAACTTTTGTTTGACTTCTTATTTTAACTTTGAATTTTCTTTGTCTTGCGATTGCTATTTCTCATCTTTGTTGTAGATAGTTTTGAATTTTCTTATATCAGAAATTTCCTTAGCAGGGATTGAAAAAGAATGACAGATTCTGTTTTACTTGCTCCTTTCTTCAGAAGTCTTAGTGGGAATTACCCATTTACAGAATTTGATGTGCACGGATCTACTGGGTAATGGATGTGCACGAATCTAATGGGTAAACAGTTGTTGGCTGAGTATTTTCTTATGATGCAAAGCAGTCAATAGGTAACTTAGAACTATAGCTATAACTTATAAAACAAACAAAACAAAGATGACTTTGGCTTGGAAATCTTAAATGGAGAGAAATAAAGGCATCTTAAAGTACTCTATGCCTTCTTCTCAACTGCAGCCTCCTGTGGAGTATCACAGAATCATTTTCATTGGAAGGAACTTTTTCAGATCTCCCACTCTGAGCACATTGCACAGGATCATGTCCAAGCAGATTTTGAATATTTACAGAGACGGAGGCTCTACAAACTCTCTGGCAAAGCTGTTCCAGTGCTCTGCTATCCTCACAGTCAACATATGTATATATATATATATATATTTTCTTCTCACGTTCTTTGATCTAAGTTATTCTATAAGATGCTAGATACTGAAAAATTATGTCTGTTATGGCCTTTAATAGATAAGATGGAAGCACTTAGCATCTCTGTAGTTTTAGGGCAGCTAAGATGTGTGGCTATTTTAAAAAAAGAACTCCAGAGCATCAGTTTTTAAAATTTTTACTATTTGGTTGTGAATTCATTGGGGGTCAGATAAATAACAACAAAGTCCTTGTATTAAACCAATATATAATAAATATCAAACATGGTGGTTTTATTCATTGAAAATAAGTCCACAGGCAAAAGCTTAGACAGTGTAACAGATAGAGAAGGTTTACCAATTGCTTCTTGCTAGTTATATTTGAGTCATTTTATGAAAGAATGTGTGTGTATATATACAAAAACTTTATGTTTTTATATTAATGTGTATATCCATAGTATAAATATTATATTTATATATAAATATAAATTATTTATATTATTTATATATAAAAATTATATATAAATCATGTCAGTTATAAGGAATATCATACCAATGTTATCTGAATTGTCCAATTCTTCCTAAGCTAAGGTTCTGTAGAAAGTTTGGGAATGTTTTTTAATAAACTCTTGATGGATATTTTGTTATTTGTAGGCATTTCTAACTCTAGAACAAAAGGAACTGCTACTTTGGAGAATTTTTTTTCCCCATAATCTTGAGAAAGTTGGTGGGAAAAATATGTGATTTGAATTTGGTGGTTTGAATTCAGCAGATTGTTTTCTGGACAAAACAGATTATTTTAATCAGTGCTTTCTCTAATTTAAATGTGGTCTAGCAGATTCCAGATGAAGAAAACAGCGTTTCCTGTGGGAGGAGGATAACGTATGTCTGAATTTGATCGCATATTTTATTTGTTTTGTTTTTCATAATGAACTGAACCATTTTTTCAGCTCTGTAAGACGTTTGCTTTTGTGCTTATTTTCAAGTTTGAAGCAAAAACTGTTTCTGGTGTACTGAGGAAATAGCTTAAGGTTCTCAGTTTGGTTCTCCCTGAAGCTGCTGAAAGGCCTCTTCTTGAAATCTGTAGAAACAGATATATATGTTTGTATATATGAGTTCTACCTCTGAGAGCCCATTTTTGATTTATTAAATTTCTGATATCTTAATACTAAAATATGATTGACTGGCTCAAACTACATGTTGAGGAAAATGCTGCAGAAGGGAGAAAAAAAAAAAAAGATTAATTGTTGCAGGGAGAGTGGAAGAAAGGAACCTGGTAATAAATCATGCCCATTGCAGCAGAGGGGCAGTGCAGCTCCCCTTTGCTCAGGTTCAAGTCACATTCCTGGGAGTGTGTTGTGGGCTTCTCCAATCATTCTGCTTCTTTTCTACCCCACCTCCTGAATGGACTTTCTTGCAGAAATAACTGGCTGAATGCAGACACCTGTATTTGGTTCATTATCTTAAGCAATTTTGGTTTTGCTGCTGATGTGTTTAGTAGATAAGTTTAGAAAATGCTATTTATTCAGCTGATAATTGTTACCCTGGAAACTAGATCTGTTGTTTGTTTCATTGTAAACCTAGCTGCACTGAAAAGTTACCCCAAGGCACTGACAGCTGAAAATTTCCAGGGCTGGGACTCCTATGAACTTCTGTGGCAGCTGTTCTTCAACATTTTTTTTCAGTGGGCATATGTATATGTGCAAGTGGGGTCTACATTAAAAGTGCCCCATTGCTATTCTTTCTATCACTTAGTGTGTGGCTATAGTTGTATTTAAAATGTATTTAAGAAAGTTTCTCAGCCAGAATTGTAATCAGTCATCTGGAACACTGCAATATCGTTATCTCAATAGATCATGTTTTTATGAGCAATGATCTCTTAATATAGGATATTTAGGATAGAAATTTTCACTATTGCTCAAAGCTAGGCTTTTGCTACCTCCATTTGACTCATCTGACTTCCTTTTTTGTTATTTTTAACACTTCCTTTAAATCAAAGGAATGTCAAACCCTTTAAAAAAAGACAATATTTTTGCAAAGAATGAATCTGTGAAATTTAGTAAAATAAAATGTTTGAATTATTTCAACATTATAGACATTGTCTAAATTAAACATTCAGTTTTGAATAGACTCAAATATTCACAAACTCATAATCTGGAAATGAATTTTGTATTCTAGCTTTTTCTCTGTGCAGAGGATGTTTAAGTCTCTAGTGAGGCCAGTTTTGTTCCTAATGAACTTACTAACTCTTGCTTGGGTCCTGGAGAAGCATTCATGCTAACTCTGTGGGAGTATGTTTTCTAAAGGTATAGAAAAGGCAGGGTATCTTAGAATAATCATAGAATCATTATGGCTGGAGAAGATCTTTTTCTGAGGAGGAAGCCTTTCTGGTTTGAATTTTCCATACCATCTCAGAGAGTATATGAGCCAAATACTTTATATATATATATATATATATATATACACACACACACACACACACACACACACACACACATATATATACTTGATAGGAGTAGTTTTGGTCGTGGCCTTGCGAAGTCTGCTCTCTTCTCTATCTTCAGGTTGACTTCAGAGGAGAACTGTTGAGAGATCAAGGCTAACACTTGTGTCTAAGTTCAAGCAACTTGAATTGTGGACATAAGAGAGAAGAAATAGCAGAAGTCAGTCTCAGAAACAAGAAACAACAGCTTGCCTGAGTAACAAAGAATAAATGATAGGTATGAATTTAGGACTTCATGACATTCATAGTAAAAGTTCATTATTAGGAAGAGTTGAAGATAAAAAGGAAAAGGCAAGAGACTTTAGAAAATATGAGTGGAAGTAGGAGATAAATAAGATCCCATACCCATATACGGTAGGTTCAGGATGTAAAGAGAATAGCTGTTATAGTTCTTTCCTGCCTAGGAGAGCTGCAGACTTCTGAGACTGTCCCTTTATAGAACAAAAATGGTATGTACTCTTGAGGAAACTAACCTAGTATCATTGCTACATTTCCTGGAGTAACGTGTGTTTTTGCGATGAGTCTAGCTTGAATATTCTGTATTGCAGAAATGGAAAATTTGCAAACTTAATTCATTAAAGCTAAATTTTAAAGTTTGCAGTCTTCATATTGCAGTCTGCATATTGCTTGAAATATTCATATTCATATTGCTTGCTTCAAACATCAGATCATATTTGGGTTTAGTTTTGTTGTGTTTCATGTGAGAGAGGTGATGTTCTTGGTCCTGATATTTCTCTTTGTTAAAAGTATTCCTGTTGCCAGCAGCCAAAGGGACATTTATACCTGACGAATTCAACTTAGCTCTTTGGTAGACCTAGTGCTGTTGGGCAGACAAGTTAGAAATTTGTCTTCACAGAAGAGACAAAGTTGTTGATACATCTCCCTCCAGCAGAAGCATGTTTGTTAGTATACCAGTCTTTGGTGACTCTTCTGTATTTTCCAGCAGAAAGCCAATTGTCTGTCAATAACAGAAATATTAAGAACATGAGGAAAGGGAAATCACTCCATACATATGGTTTTATTACTAATCAGTTTAGAAGGATCCTTAAAAGATTGTCTTCTCTCTATTTATACTTGTTAAACTTCTGTAATCTTGCATATGACTTGTTTTTTTCCCACTTTTGACATGATAGTACTTGCATTTCTTTCTCTTGATAAACGTGCTGTTTTAATAACAGAAAACCTGACACATTGTGTACACATTCACAGTATATATGAAAATTTATGACAACAATTTTAATAAGCTCAATGATACTGTGGTAAACTTCAAAGCCTAATTATTCTCAACAACAACTTCCATCTCATTTCAAGGCATCATCATAATGTAGGTGGTGTTCAGGCAGTGCTTTAAGTGCTTTCAAGAAGCCTATGATTACAAAACACTTGTTTAGAAGTAGAGAAAATAATAGGAATAAATTCCTCATGAATTCTTCTGCGTACTGTAGAAAAAGTGTGTGTACCTATATGTGTATATTCATGCATATGGAAAACTGTGGAAGCACTTTTATAACTCTTTTTATTTGCTTTAAGTTGTTTATGAATCAAGTCTTAGTCTAATGATTTTAATCTTTTTTTTTTTTTTGGAAAATAAAGCCAAAGCAAAAATACAAATGGGGCAATATCTTTACCTGCACAGTTTGTTTTTGCTGATGTTTCCCAGAGTTCTTTTTCTGGATACCAGGTTTCCAACTGAGTTCGGAAACCTGTGTCAGCCTTTTCCGTAGAAATCATGAGGAACTATATGTATGTTTGGTTACTATATGGTTACTACACGTATTTTTGCTTAGTACCATTTGTGCCCTAGTGTTTTAAGGTTTGTACCTTTCATCCATTATCTAATGTCCTCTGGTTAGGCAGACATCTAAGATTGTTTTGTCTGTGTTTTATTTCAGAAGTGGTGATTTGAAATTGCTAAAACAGTTAGTGGTAGGTAAATCTTTTCAACGTAAATGAAAGGTAATGATAATTGTTATTTGTTAGTATATTTGTCAAGCTTAAGTATTGAAGTTGCCACTTGAATGGCAAATTTCCCTAGTTTAACAAACTCTCATTAAAAAGTCAAGCTGGTGGATAGAAATCTGAAAAATATCACTAAACAGATGATGCTGTTTGCAATTCACTGCAGATCTTGGAGCACCAGTAGTACATCTGAGCTCTGCAGCAGTAGTAGTGGGAGTATTTCCAAGAAGGCCGTGAATAATCCATGGCTATGAATAATGAATAACACAGTTGCAAGATATGCATTATATCTTTTTCTTCAGAGAGTAATACGGGCTTTAATCTGGACTTCACTGCATTGTGCAGTCATTTTTAAGTCATGCAAAATGAATGTAAAAAATCTGCTGTGCCAGACTCAGTGAACAAATATACTTCATTCACGTCTCTAAAATGAGATGGGCTTTTACTCAAAGCTACATTTTACAGTGGTTCTGTTCAGTTACAGTGTATCATTTACGGTGTTGCTGCTTAAAACCTTGCTACTATGAATTAGGCAAGTAGAAACACTATATTTTTTTCTTATAACTTACCCAGAGCTTTACCCAAAGCTTGACTTTTAGAGCACTGTATTTGAAATGCCTTCTAGAATTCTGCTAATGTTTCTGTGAAATACCAGGTCTCTCATATAACAAACTATCATATATCTCATTGAAACATTCCATAATGTGCCTATGAAAGGTTATTTTGTAGCAAATCCATAATGTCAGACTTGTACAGATTAGATGAGGAGTCATTTCTTTTAAGAGACTGAAGAAAAAGAGATAAAATTATGTCCATAGAAAAAGCTATTAAACATGTCAGATTGTCTGAGGATCTAATCATTGTAGGTATTTTTTTTAAATTCCAATCAGTCAGTCTAATTAAGTACAAACTTCTTAAAGATTAAAAGATTTCTTCCTTAAGCTAAAAAGTTGGAGTTATTCAGACCTGCAATAGGGGTTTAAAATTGCCTCCCTGGTATTTTGTTAACATAAAGTACCCTGTAGGTCACTCGCATCAGGGTAGAATGTGATTAGCAAATCCAGCTTTTCAAGCACTGTTCGCAGTACTGCTTGTGAAACAAGCCATATGTGTATAAAGCATTCCAAAATTGTTTGTGCAAGGCAGTTGTGTTTGCCTGAATATATAAGCCTGTAAATATTTTCATTGGGAAAATAAATGCGGTATCTCTGCAAGTATTGATTTTTGTTTCCCCTACTCAATGCATGTAGGCTTATATGAAGGTTTCTGATCGCTGACTAAGAGAAGAAATTATGGTGCTGTACCTTATGAAAGAAAAGTCTTCTGGCATTCTCTATCTTGTAAAAGTCCAAAGTGTCAAAATTTAACCTAATGTCCCTTGTCAGAAATCCAGAACTTACAGATTCCACAACTGTGTTCCTGCAGATAGGCTTCTGAAACCTGACTTCATGTACTAGAGTCAATATTTATTTCAAAGTCTAAAGATCACCTGTATTGTAAACATCTGTGAACCTCTGCAGCAAAAGCTCTCTCAGGTAAAAACTGTTTTCTAAGGCACTGAGGAAGTCCTAGTGTTTTATGTATGTACACTAATAACGTCACAAGCCATGTGAATGCAGAATATCCCAGCTGCTAGGAAACTGCCAAGTTGATTTATGGCTGTACTGAAACTTGGTTTGGTCATAGTGGTATAGTTTGCACACATGAACAGACATATCATTTAACAGAAAGGAGTCCTATCTATCCCTCATCAAGGAACTGGGGGTGTGTGAATATCTTGGGCTTTATCACACCCCTTGTAATATGGAAATGGAAAAAACATCAGGGAAAAAGAAACCTTTGCTTTCTTTAAGGTTAAAGGGAGATGTTTCTAATTGAAGACTTTTCCTATTCAAGGCATAATTTAAACAATGAATGAGTAATTTATGAAAATAAATATCATTAGCTAAATTCTAAAGCTGCGTAAGTTACACTGTTACATTTACTACAGAAAAGCTTTTTGCTGTTTGAGGCAAAGATGGAATATGGCTCTACTATGTCTTCCCCTTCTTTATCATTTCTGGAGGACCCACAGAGTTTGTTATTCTATTGTAATAGGGCACCATACAAGCAAATGCTAGCATATACTGATCTTTAGAGCTTACAAATTCAATGGGAAAAACAGACAGAGATTAAAGACATACCTAAATTTCGATCAAGATTGTTTAATGCTTTTTGTATAGGAATCAACAAAGTGAACAAGTATTTTCTTATGGTATAACAATTCTAATTGATGAAGACTGATTAGAAAACATAGACTTTTTTTATTTATCTTTATTGTGCATGAAATTGAGGTATCCATTTAAAGTGTATGAATAATGCACATCTTTGTAAACAAGTATTTAATACATAGAGCCTTGAGAAATGATCACAGAGTTGGTTTAAATATAACCAGCCTAAAAAAAAGTAGAAAAGTATTATTCAATTCCATGCTGGGTCCCAGTTCAAAGGAAAAACTGTTCCCTGTGAAATTGTTGTTTAATACTTTTGACTTTAATGAAAGGAAGAGGATTTGTCTTAAAAATATTTTAGTTTCATTATTTTAGGTATTATATAAAGTGTATATATATTATATTCTTTCATTGTATCCTAAGAAGCAGCTCGAAGTGATTATTTCATGTACAAGGCCCTGGCATATGTTCCTTCATGACAAGGCCCTTAGCAACCTGCTGTAGTTGCACCTGCTTTGAACAGGGGCTCGACTAGGGAACTTTCAACCTCAACTGCTCTGTGATTCCGTGAGGTGTCTGGAATAGAGAAGCTGAGGTCAAAGAGGATGAGTATGTAGAAGAAGAACAAAATGAATTATTTTTTTTGATGTTCATATTGGAAGAACCCAAAAGACGATTGGAGGAGTGGAAGGTGAGGCGGATGGCAGACTCACGAAAGACTGTCTCTGAAGTTCAGCTTCAGAGAATAACTGTTGAGTAAGTTAGATAAAATGAGCACTAAGAAATTACTATGACTTAAATTTGCATTCATCCAGAAAGTTCCATGAAAACTCAGGGATGAAATAACTAAATTGCTTGTGGTAGTACACAAGTTGCAGGAGGTCTTATATTCTAGAAAAGGAGAAAGATTATATGAAAGGAGGAATGATATGTGATAGAAGATTAACACTCATCCGTAATCCCATACTTGTTGCCTCCTTTACCCCTACAATCAGAATCTGTTTTTCTATATTATAATATTGGACTTTGCCATGAATGTCTATGATCCAGTGAAATTTTACACCTGTGTGACTGAGAGGCCTTGAGACACTTAGATTTTCAGGTAATTATAGATAGAGCTGAGTGTTCTGCAACAGGTGGGAGTTCTGTGTTGTGTTCCTCATATTTAACCTGTGTTGCTCTGACCGGGCTTGTCATGCTTCATGCAAAATAAGGCAAATCAAACAAAGTTTCCTTATAATAACTTTAAAAATAAGACAGAATAATCTCTTCCCTCAACCCTCCCCAAAACAAGCATGCAGGTTAAATCAGATTTCTTTACCAACAGATCAAAAAACCTTCAACGATGTCCCTGTGAGGGCACCTAATTTCATACTTAGAGAATCAGGAAAAGGATCAACTGCAGTAAATTCTTGAAAACACATTTATATTGCAAGAGCTGTTAGTAAATAGCACAAATAAAATGAGTATTGACTTTATATATTTTTTTTAAAAATACTTGGAAGAGTCTTTTCATAGGCATCAATCAGGAATGAATGCCTTGCATTGTTTTGTAAAGTGAGAATAAATAGCAGGATAAAAACATAAACTGCTAGCCAGCTAACCCATTAGCTTTATTATAATAATATCTGATAATGTGGATGAGAAGAAAATACAGACTCATTTAGCAAAACACTTTCCTATGTGTGTTATTTGTATGCATGAAGTATTTCTCTATATTGTTAAAGTTAAGCATGAGTCTGGGTCCTTTAATGATAATGGATGTTTTTAATGTTTTATTATGTAAATGTGTATTCCTTACAAATCTAGCCATTTTCCTTTCCATTTTAAAGTTATAATCAGGGTGCCAAATTACTTAGTTTAAGCAATAATTTTCCCAGACTGTGATTCTAATTAATTAGAAGTTCTTAGGAGTGTCTTCATAACTTTTCTTCCTAAAATAATTTGCTAAGAATTAACCAAAATAGTGAAACAGTATGAGTGAATAAGACCAAATCTATATGGCTTCCACTGAAAGCATTATTCTTTTCCAGGTAAGTAGTGGACGACCAGGTTTTAGGGATAACCTGTCCCCTTCCTTTCCTGTCCACTGTGATAGTGTTTTATCTGGAAGCTATTAGCTCAAGCATGTTTTTTCATTTCTACAGATACTGCATTTATCCATGCAGGCTCCATTCTCAGTGGCTTACAATTATAAATAAGACATCGGTAAAATGTTAGAAAAAAATGGAGGGAGTTAAAAAAAAAATAAGTAAAAGAAAACAGAAAGAAAGGGTGACATATCCTAAAGAGCCCAAATGTGATTAAACAACACAAGTTGAGGGGAGGGAAATGGGGCAGAAAAGTAGATAGATATAGGCAGGAAAGGAGAAGGTGAGCAACAAAAAAAACTGATGAGACTATGTCATGAGAGGTCTAGGGTCAAGATAATTTCTCAGTCATATCTGTGTAGAGAATCAGCGACATTAATAGCAGCCATTCATATAATTCTTTTCTCGGTTACATGTTTTTCATTTCATTATCTTCAGGGCCTTCTCAAGACTGCAGTAAAATCATATAGTCTAGTTGCAAAACTGCTGGGAGCCAAAAGGAGCAAAATCATGGGATAGTGCCTCTTGCGGTTATTGACATTGTTATTTCAGTGGCTGGGGTCAACATTATGTTGATATGAATAAATAGAGAAATATTCAGAAGGACAGTGCTATTTTTATGTCATAATTCTTCTGTGATTAGCATGATTTCAATGCATAGGAGATGTATTGACCAAGAGGATTTTCCCATTAGGCATATTCTGACTAAACGTAGTAGTAGAATGTGGCATAAAGATATTTCATATAGTGATGAGTACTGTAGGAATTATAAAGATATTAGCAGAGAAACTGACTTGCTTTGGGATAATCCATGAAACTGCTGAATTTTAAAATAAAGGTGATAGAAATTTTGGGAGCCTGTTGTATTGATAGATGAGTCAGTAGATAGATGATCAGTAGTATATAATAGAGAAAAATTGTAATATCAATCATTATTTTGCTTTTTTGTGTGCCTAGGCACATGATCTGTGCCAATGGTACATGATGGTAAAGCACAGTCTTAACTTTTTACAAATATTTAACAAATCAAATTGTCTGGGATGAGAATCCAAATTAAACATTACCTAACCCTACAATGATTTAGAGCTGGCCACAGATACCCTAGAAAAGAACATACTGAGATGCTCCATGGTCACAAAAGCAAATGTGTTGTTTTTGATAGTAAGACCACACATGAAAACAGTTCAAACAGGTGATTTTAAACAAGTTATGTGAAATGCAGCTGTGCAGCATTTCTAGAATACTACTAACGGAGACACTATTTTAATGAAGGTGACCTTCCAAAGGCCTGCAGGACCAGTGCGTTTAACCATCCAGAAACCATCCTAAGAGAGTTGCTGAAAGGGTAGCATAAACAGCAGGCCTACAAACTGTTTTCTTGTGTGTCAAATTTATTCCACTCTTCAGCATTTTAGGAACATTTCCCTTTGATAACAGAATTATGAGAGGCCTGTTTTGCATTTTGCCTAAGTGTCACCTTAAAAAAATTGAATGCCTATTTCCAAACTGCAATTCCTGTCCTCTTGTGGGGTTGAACGCCAAGATAAGGGGATGAGAAGCAAGAGAGGGTGGAACTCATGTTGACAATATTCAGTCTTGTTTGCTTCTGCTGGAGGATAGCTTGTAGAACTAGAATGAAAACTCTTACGTGTGCAAAATGAACTTTTGTCACAGATGCTTTGTCCATCCCATTACATCCTTCTGTGCTTCTGCAAAGGGAAGCATTTGTATTTAAGAAGGAATGACTCTCACTGGTGTTTTACTTCAAAAAGTTAATGTTTGTAAATGTTATCCATTAACTAGAGTTAATATAATTAGTTACTCTTTGGTCTTCTAATTTTTTGTAATATTCCAGATTTGTAGGTGCTGTTAATGCATCATTTATTCAGATTGGGAGAGAATTTTAGTGTCAGTGAAGTGAAGACAGTTTATTCCCAAGCAAGTTATATCTTATAGCATGTATTCAATTTGTGAATTTTGCTTTAAGGGCAACCTTTGCTTTGTTTTGTCTTGTTTTGTTGTTCATTTCTGTGAAATGGCTTTTGTGCAGTAGAAAAGCAACAAGATGTTCTTTAAAATGTACTATTCCATGTCAATGGTAATTAGAGATGGACCAATGCTACAGTAGATTACTGGTCAACACTCACAGGAATTGAGTCAATACTCCAGGAATGTAGGCAGAAAGTGAAAATTTTCTTGAATTCTTTACATAAATTTGCAGGAATACAGAGATTTAAATTCAAGGAGCTGCAAGAAGTGATCTCTTGAATAATACTGACCAAGTGTTTGATTATAAATTAGCTCAGTTACTAAACAAGAGTGATAAGGATTTCATCGTTGCCAAAACTGCAAGGGCTGTGGAACAAGCAGTAGGTTATTTGTTCCAGTCCAAGTATTGGTACTTCACTTGCACATCTGAATAAATTATTAAAGGAATGGGATTCAATGGTTACTGGAGTAAAGTAAATTTTCCCTTTGATTTTGGTAGACCAATGATTGGTCTGAAATGGACACCAGAATGATTTGTGTAAATGAATTAAGAATAATTACACTATTTTTAGCAATGGTTCAGTAGTGCCGAGTATTTTGTGAGCTGCTTCATAGCTATATTTACTTGTGAGTTTTAATACTAACTTACAGCCACAGAATGCTGCTTGTTTTTACGTCTGTTGCTCCAACATTACCTTCCAGACACTAACTGTCTTGCTGTAGAAGAAATATTTAGGAGCTAAACTGAGCAGCAGCTTCTTTGGATTTGATGAATTTTGCACCTGGATGTCTGTGTCTCAGGTACAAATATGCTGATTTTTTTTTCTCTCAAGCTGAAGTAAGCTGTATTCCAAAAATGAATCCACCTCAGTCTCTCCTCATCCAGTAAACAAAAAAATCTGACATGCTTCAGCTACCTTTATTGAAAGTTGTGGCAGTTAATACATCTCTAATGCTTATGGAATATAAGATGATATAAAAAAGAATTAGGATGGATCTTAACTAATGGAAGAGAAGACAGAGTGAAAAAAGATGGAAGGGAGAGATCTGTGTAAACGAGAAACTACTCGTAAACTGGCTCTTCTCAGAGGTTGCTTAAATATGCATGTAGAATGAATGAAAATGAAGATGAAGATATTTCAGGAGAGCGTTCTACATTTAAAGAAATGAAGAAGAAAGAAAAAGAAAATACAGTCATATAATGCAGAACAAATTTTTTCCAGCCTTTTGCACAGACATGCATTTACAGATTTTTTATCTATCCCTCTAAAACCACAACAAACAGTTGGAAATACAACATAGATCCCTGAATTAGGGGAGAGTCAAACTAAAGAAGCAGCTGGACTGAAAAGCAACCAGTACTTCTGCATTATTTCTTGCTCAATTGAATTTTTAGCCTTACCAGTCTTACGTGGTTTTAATCCAAAATGTTTCCAAGAGCTGAGTTAATTGGTGAAATATCGCAAAGTTAGTTAACTCCCCTGCTAGGAAATGGGCTCTCCCATTTTCTCACATGATTATCTAGGCACTTTCACTTTTCCATATATAGGAGCAACACAGGGACTGACAGATCAAACCAGGTAGGGCTGCAGAGCAAAGGCACATGCATACTGCCTGCACACACATGCAGATACAAGCACGTGCTGGTTTCACACACTGAAATTCAAGTTGGCGTAAGAGGTAGTGACTGAAAGCAGTAGTAGTTCTGCTGGTATAGAACCTTCTCCCTTAAAAGAAGAAGGCGCTGAAGTCAGAACTCTTCATCTGCTGTTGAATAAGCTGTCAGGAAAAGCATCACAATCATGAATGGACCAGTGGATGGCTTATGTGACCACACGCTGGATGACGAAGGGGCTTTCATGTTCACATCAGAGTCTGTAGGAGAAGGACATCCAGGTAAGAAATTGGCTATGGCAAATATGTAAGAGGGATAATATTTTTATTTACAGTCTCTTTTTAAAAGCATGACAAAGAATTTGTTCTTTATTAGTATTATTATAGAAGGGATTTGAAGCATGGTACTTCTTTTGTTATTTCCATTGGGCCTTGTTAGTACAGACTGTAGAGATGTGATAACAAGGGTGTTTCCAACAGAAGTTCCTGTGCCTTTGCTGGGTGTGTGTTACACCAGGGAGGGCAATGGGATTTGTACTTGCTGCTCCTTCCCTTTCATCTGATTTTTTTTCACTGTTCTAGTGGAGACACGACTGTATCCCCAATAGGCTCGAGTTTCACATATGGATAAGAATGCATTACTTGCTTCTCAAGTTCCATATCCTTATGGGCTCTGTGAAACACTTCTACGTGCATGCTGTGCTCTAAAATGATCTGACACCCATCTCCAGAATGGAGAACAGCTCTTAAGCAAGCTGCTTTAAAGCCTTTAAATTCAATGGTCTCAGCAGCTGTACATGGCAGAGCTGCTGATATTTTTTCCCCATTCGATCATCTGTCTTTTGATGCAATATATGGAATTGCTTAAGCAAATAGTGGATGGTTACTTGCTAAATAGTATGGTCAGCAGAGTTTAGTTCAGTTTTATTGAAAACAAATGTTCACCTGCCACAAATATGAACCTTATGTCAACAGAAGTGTTCCCCCAAATGAGGCCAGGGGACAATAGGCTGTTTGATGTCCTGAAAAGTATATTTATTTTAGAAGACCATTTGGCATCTTGTACCTTCTGTTATGACCAGGCTTTTTTCAGGTCCATACTCATGTTATGCGAATAAATCATAAATTGGAGTGATGACAAAGCGGTGAAGAAAAAGAAGTAGTATGAAAACCACTTTTGTATCTATAATTCCAATACATTTCTACAAGATTACCTGTATTACTGCAGAAAGAGTCCTCAGCTGATGCAATTGAGTACCTTTTTTTGGTTTCAGGGCAGCCACATCAGGTTAAGCCAGTTGAGGTTCTTTCTGATGTAACAAGGTCAGAAAATGACAGACACATTCAGTCCCTGGGACATAGGTCCCTTCTCAAATTTATATATAATTACACCTGGTGACTTGGGAAATATAATTCTGTAGGAAAAATAATGTATAATTGTTATTCTCAAAGATGACAGGTCACAACTTATGCTACCCTAATCATTATTTTTAATTTCTTTGGGGCAGTAATAGGTAAGTCCTAGAACAAGAGATCTAGTTCAGGTTACTCCACACAGATTTAGCTTTGTCCCTTAGCTTCCTTCATTCAGCAGTTCATGTCTTGCTTCTTGATTTGAACCTGTTTTTCAGTTCTTACATTCCTTTCTTTACTCCTAAAAAAATCCATTGGTCCTTCTTGACCTTCTCCAAAGAACGTTATCCTTCTCCTGTTTAGAAATATTCAGCAGGCTGTCGGGAAAATGTTGTAATTTGTTAGATAGATCTCTGGGTACTTCCCGATGCACACCAAGGAACACAAGAGGCTCACTGTAGGTGGAGGAGTGGAAAGTGAAACTTACTGGGACTTGTCCAAAACCATGATGCTTACACTTTCCTAAGCAACATTAAACCTACAGACACCACAAAATAGAGATCCAGATTTTCCAGATGAATGGAGGCTGACAGTCACTCTGTGTGGCTATATGAATTCTTGTTCCCAGGCACAGCTTGGTAATAGATATTAAAGATCTCGGCAGTTGGTCTGATTTTTGACAGCAAATTAATCACCTTTATATCCTGGCAACCCACCCTTTTTCCTGCCTATGTTTTTGCATCACAGATGTAGAAGATGGCCAGGAAATTTTTGACTGTTTCTCAAAAGTGGCATCAGCATCTAATGCTGTATTTGGGCTTTTGATCTTGTCAGTAGAGCTAGAATATTATGAGGTCCTGTGATGGATAACTATGGATAATGGATAATAAGGCTGTTCCTATTTGCTTCCTTTTTGTATGTGGTACTATAATTTTGTTAGACATTGTTATGCAAAGTAAATATCCTGAACTATATCCTTGTTTGGTAGAATTCTTACTTGTTCTAATTACAGTAGTTGAAGATTTTTGCTGTCACATAGACCTCATTCTTAAGAAATGAAGAGGGAGAAATTATATATTTAGGTATAGACAACTGCCACATACCTATGCAATGCTTAAATCTTCCATGTAACTAAGAAGCCCAAATTCCATAGAAGCATTTAATGTTAGGCAATAATTAATACTCTGATATTACTCATGCTCAGCAAAAAACTTTATATAAGACCTTTCTTATTCCATCTTCTCTGTCCAGTTCTTCTAGATCATCTATGTGTGGAGTCCAGCTCTTCCTTCCAGAGGTCTTGAAATTTTGGAATTTAGTGGAACCAATTCCAAACTCCCAGAAGCCTTGCATGTAGCTTTAATTATTAACATGTAGCATCTATTAATAAAATAAGTGTGTAGATAACAGCATGAGGAAGAGGGTTAGTTTATTGTTCAATAATTGGTTTTGCCCCTGCTGCATTTTGCGTTGTTCTGGAAAAGTGCCTGTGCTGCACAAGGGCCTCATTATGCTTTGGAAGACATTGTGTGGTTCTGTGGCCCACAATGTCATACAGGTGCCAAACCACTTACGATTAATTCCTCCTTTTTTTTTTTTTTTTTTTTTTTCTGATGTAACTTCAGGTGGAATTGCCTGCAAACACTTAAGTCAGTTCTCTAATAAGTATTTAGGAGTCTTTAGAAACATAAGTGAGTATTATCTACTAAAATCAACCTCAGATTTTCATCTACGTTAAGCAAGTATACTTTTTTTTTAAAACTTTTACAGAATAAAAAAGCACACAAAGAAACCCAGAAAAGACAGGTTTTTTTTTTCCCCAGCAGGTAGATGTTCATATGTCTTACACCTAACAATGCTATATATACTTAACATTTAAATAAAGCTTATGTAAACTATGTATTGAACAAAAAGAACAAGTGTACAAGCTTATCTTGTATATTCCTTGACGCCTTTTTCTTTAAACAGTAGTGTTAATATTGAACTACCTTGCCTTTTTCAATTAACACTCCTCAAGAGTCTTTTAAATACAACACCAAAAATATAATATAGGGAAAAGTCAGCTATTCAAGTCTTTCATGTGATTTTTTGGGGAGTGAAAAGCATATTATTTAAATTAAGTGGTCTTCATAAGTATCTGCATATCTTGAAAGTTTTGTTTTTTCATCACGATACCATGAATTGCTCAGCTGATCCTATTGTGAGTGTATAATTCCTCTTTATACTTTAAAATGGTTAGTCTGTGTTGATGTAAATAACGTATCATTAAACACATAGCTACCTAATATTATTCTGGTGTTCACTGTTTTTAAGAATATTAACCAGACCTTTTGAAATGTCTGGTGTTTGTTGAATTCACTACTCAGTCAAGGCCAGAATTGTGGCTGAACCTGTTTGCTCTGCTTCAAAGGGCAGAGCTTTTTTGAAATAGAATTTTAGTGGTTGCGGTTGTTCATGCATCTTTTTTTTCTCATTTTGACTACTTGAAACCACACTCTTGGGGATGCCCTGAGAACTTGGAGTTGCCATTGATTTTTGTCTAGAGTGGTTCATTTTTAATTTCATCCCTGAGTGTTAGGCTCTTATTTGTTTAATATAGTCTGAATTTGCATAAATTTATGTCCAACTCTATGGAAAATGTGTAATGTGAAGATTCCCCTAATTAGTGGAGACCATCTTTGTTGTTGAATGTCTCCTTACCTCCTACTTCAACACGCAGGCATTTGCATGTGGTTTGTTGTCAGCACTCCCAGACTTGTGTGCTCTCTTTACAGCTAGCTGGAGCTGTTTGTACAGCTACCTGCATCTGTGCTGTATGAGCTGGGTCTATATGGAATAATGGGATTTTTATTAAGAATTCATGGATTTCTGATACTTTCCTGCTCAGTCAAGAAATCCTTAGATTAGATATCTGTTTTTTTTCCAGTCCTACCCTAGTGATTCACTACATGAAGATGTGCATCAGCAGGATTCAGATCTCTAACATGTAAGAAGTTCCTCGTGTTTTTCCGTCAAATTGTTAGTGGATGGTCCCTTATGATATATCCTGTCATATTTAGCAGCTGATAAGAGAACCTGAACAGCTGAGATGAGAAATTTAAATAACAGAATGAAGAGTGCTCAAAGCCTCCTAAGCATTGCTAAAAATAGAGATGCCTGGTTCTATTTTACATTCAAGACCTTGAGTAATAGACAGCTGAATTTCCTTTAATTTAATGCATTAATCAGCTGGTTATCTAGCTGGATTTCTCTTTCACGTCTCAATAGTTGTATGTGTATTGGTCAATAAAAGCATCTAGATGCACAAGCAATAGTAACAGTCTGAAATGCCATGAAGTGGCAACCTGGTTTGTCTCAGCCTATTTTCATTCAAAAAGCACAGCAAAATGTATTATTTGAATTCATTATTTTCCTATGAAAATCCTCACATAATTTTTAAAGGCCAAAAATATAGACCCTTGCTATAATCTGACCTTCCTTCATATACAGATAATTAAAAGAAATTTTAAAAAATATATCCAATTTTTCTTCAGGGATCTGAAGAGATAAAGAATCCTGCATGCCTTTGGATGAATGGGTTTTAATGGTCGTTACTCTCCTATTTCTAAGATTTTGATTTTCTGAAACCTTCTTCCATCAAAAAATGTGATGTTTAGGTCCTCTAGGGATTGTGATATCAATACCTATTAGTATATCCCCTGGTTGGCTGCCTTTTCTTCAACCTTTCAGAACTGAATTGAGTTTGACTAGCTTCATCCTATAGGATATGCTTTCTGGTCTTGGGGCATTTTTCTGTCTTGTCTAAAATCTTCCCGCAGCTTCTTAACATTGTCGAGAATGTTGAAATACTACCACAAAAAAATAGCATTTCTGTAGCAACCTCACTAATGCGGTAAATTGAGGTAATTTCATTTCCATGGGTGGGTGTTCACCCAGTTTTCTATCATGAATTTTCCAAATGATGCTTTCCCAGAACAAAGTTTTCCATTCTGTAAATGCAGGTTGTGTTCTTAGTTCATAAATATTTGCTGTACTATTTCACTTCTGAAAGGGAAAGGGAATCTGTCATATCCATAAAATACTGTAGAATACTAATATATTTCATCTCATCCCTTCTGACCCCCCCCAAAAAAAAAAAAAAAAACCAACATGAAAACCTCCTGCTACATCCTCACTCATTGGTTTTACTGCTCATTAGAACTAATGCTGCCTGGGGGTGTATCAGGGAAGCTTTAAGCCATAAATTAGATTTAACCACAGCATGCGAAGCCAACAAACACAAGGTTCTGTGTACCAGGTAAGTGTCACAAAGAGAAATGAGGATGAATTAGTTGTGTTTGTTAACCTCTTGGGTTTTTTGGAAGAAAATACATATCCCTGTATCCTTGTATGTGCCAAGAGGAAACTTGCACAAATCTGGAGCTACTGAAATCTAATGAGGGTGAGATGCTTTCTGTGTCACATGAAAGGGATAAAGATTGTTACTGGTGTAGAAATAGCTGTTTTTTCATGTAGAAATGGAAAATTTCAAGAGATACTAAACAAAGTTCATTTGGACTTAATTAACTAAATTTAAAGAATAGCATCCAATTCCTATCCGATTCCTATTTTGTAGTAGCTGCCTGAATGCAGTAATCCATAAACAGTTTTCAAGGGACTGAAAGATCCAATCTAGCATAAATTTTCTACTAATATTTTGTGATTTCTTTTATGTATTCAAATGGTTAATATGGGAGAAAGGAGTGTTAGAATCACATTAGTTGTCTAATCTCTGCTTCATCTCTGCTAGCTAAAAATGCACTTTTCTCTTGAAACTAAAAGATAATTTATTTTAATTTGAGAATAAATGTGTTAGAAATTTCAAATGGTGCAGCGCTACAAATAGTTGCTTTCCAATATGTTGTGTTGCACAGTGGCAAGTCAGGAGATGTGTTTGTTTTACTACACTTCATGTTATAGCAACAACTAAGCATTGCGTACAATTGTAGGCTTTTCTTTTTTAGTATGGAGTAAAACCTCTTAGCCTCTCAGGTAAATCTATGCATAACGTACTTTTTTCTCACTTACATATGGAAAACTGTAGGTAAAGTATTCAGTTTAATTTACACCAATAATTCCACATTCCCTATTGTGCGTGTGTGCATGTGTGTGTCTGTGTTATATATGTATACACACACACATGCATGTTTATATATGTGTGTTTCATATTGCTTTATTCTTCATTTAATTAGCTTCAACACTTTAGTAATAAGCAATAAAAGAGTTCTTTGCTGAAGCCTCTCCCTATTCAAAATGATGTAAACAGTCCATGTTTTGTTTGAAGGCTCTGGGTTTGAGTCATGACTTTGATGTCTTCCAGATAAAATCTGCGATCAAATCAGTGATGCTGTACTAGACGCCCATCTCAAACAGGACCCAAATGCCAAGGTTGCTTGTGGTAAGTTTGCTGCTTTGTTTTAGCTCCTGGCACCATCACATCCAGTCACTGCTCTTTTGTGACGCGCTTGCAAAATTTGATACTGTCATGTGCCAACTTATTTTTACTCTGAAATAATTATGTAAAAATTGCAATCTTCTAGAGAAGGAGAGATGAGAAGAAGCAAAAAAAGTTTTTCTGAAGACTGAGTTTTGAGCAGCATACAGAAAGGTAGTATACTGTAGAAGAGTAGAATAGTTAATATGGTATGTGCATATAATATTCCTAGGAGAATGAAACTGAATTTTTATAGTGAATTTTTCAGGGACAATTTTGATATT
>VZSG01000039.1:550259-568580 GCA_013398315.1 Nothoprocta pentlandii | reverse complement strand
TTTTTTTTTTTTTTTTTTCCTGATTACTGTGCAGAGAGTTGTACCATAAATTCTGGGCTCCTCAGCCTGGTTCATTCACTACATGACTATATCTGAGGGGGAGATTCTTCCTTGTGGCAGGCTGGAAACAAGTTTGCAAAGAGCTGGTTGCTGATGAGGATTGTTTGACTCAAGTATGAACCTGAGAGTGATTAGGGCACTAGAAATTGCATCTGAATGCCATGTTTCCCTGAACATCTGGGCATATCACTGAGACAAGCTCAGTGTTCTGGCTTTCCCAGTTATAAACTAAACATACTTGATTTTTCTTACTTACTTACTAATAATATGGGCAAAAGGTACTTACAATTTAAATGCCCAGCAGTTCTCTTTAGATCATCACCGTCACAAGCATATTTATTCCGAATATTGCTTTCCTAATAATGCTTCTGTAATCTTGTTTTCATCTCGCTTTTCAGAGACAGTGTGCAAGACAGGGATGGTGTTGCTGTGTGGGGAGATCACATCTCTTGCTATCGTGGATTATCAGCGAGTTGTCCGAGATGCAATTAGACATATTGGCTATGACGATTCAGCTAAAGGTTGGTGGAAAAAATCATGAAATCCTTAAATAGTAGGCAATTGACAACTGCCTGACAGGTCTGTCACCACTTCTGAATCTGGACTTTAGCAAGCCTGATAAAAATTGAATATCCCATATGAAGGCACATTGCAACATGATGCACATTCTGGGTTTATCCCACTAAGTGGAAAAAACATCATGTATTAGTTGAAACTTAAAAGGAGCAGGCAGGACATACTTTGAAAAGTATGTACCGTTAGGGTAGAATAGAGTTAACTGCAAATTTAGCCACAGAATTTACCGCTCATTCAAACTTGTCAGCACTTGAATTCAGCACTTGAATCTCTCCTATTCATTTGGCAAGTCAATGCATCTTGGTGAGAAAGAGAAAGAAGAAGAAACTTGCTTCATTTTATTTTCTCACTATGTATTTGTCTGTTCAGCCCCTGTGATTCTCAGGCATAAAGCAGGTCCTCATTGTGCAGAATGATTTGTAAATTTGTAACAAATTCCTGTACCGAGGTCAAGTTTTTATACAAATGATGAAAAGGGCAAAGTAATTTTTATCCCTGACATATTTTCCTATTCACAGTGTATCTCGTTATTTATACATTCAAAATATAAATGCTGTTACCAGGAAGCATATCCTTTAAGAGCTTTTAGTTAACAGCTTTTTTTTTTGCAGTCCTTTAATTGCTATATATTTTCCATGGAGATTATAATGGGAGAGTATTGCAGTGGCACATCTGCAGATTACCTGCAGTACTGGCAAAAGTAGTATTTCATAAGCTTCCTTTTTAGCCTAACCACTGATAATTTTAAGGAAAAATACAGTGACCCACTAGAAAAACAATAGCTTCGCTTCAAAAATCAAAAACTAAAACACAAAATGGCACACAGACTTATATTTTCCTTCTGTATATAGCCTTTTCAAGAGGGGATGAAGAGCATTGTTCAAGTGGAAAATACAAATGTATATATATGTTGTATTGTCTGTACATGAGTTCAGTCAGCAGCTGACAGTAGCTACAGTTTTGGGAAATATAGGATTTGACCTGAAGCAAAAGTACCTAGAGAAAGAGGTGGAAAATTTTGCAATAATCACCTGGAAATTCTTGAATTCCTTTTAAAAATTTTTGTCTTTGAGAGTAATGTAAAGTAAAGCTCCATGTCAAGCAAGGTCTGCTGCAGATCTTGCAGATCATCTTGGATTTTTTTTCCTTCTGTGGTTCTTAGAATTTAGGTACGTAAGCTACTTGTACCTACATTATATGTAGCATATCAGAGATCATAGCTTCCAGTTACTGAAAACATCACCTCACAGGAATTTTTATAGATGTTTTTAGTATTATTTTTTTGGGAGAGGCTTGATGTTTGCTTTTTTGACTAGTTTTCTGCTAGCTATTCATAAACTGAATCAGCTTTGCACAGTATATCAAAGCAAGAAAGGACTAGCAGCAATGGAGAGATGGAAGGGAGAGCAGGGACCTGCTTTTTGGTGGTGATCTGTTAGGTAAGCTGAAACTGTAATGTTTAGCTTCATTCCTGGATTTATAGCTTCTGGCCAAATACCTTGTGAGGTAAAACTTCCTTCTAATTTTGAATATCCAAAAAGCAAGCAAGCAAAGTAAGCCTGTATACACTCAGCCTCCCCGCCACAAAAACTTTGGAGTATCATACTGACAAAAATTTAACCAAAAATAGGAATTAGGTTATGGATTATGAATGTCATCCTTCAGGATAAAATTTTTGGTGTAAGGTTCCATATTACTTTCCTTAATTGTGGCAGAAAAAAACTAATTCACCACTGTGCTTCCTTCTGAATAGGCTTTGACTACAAGACTTGTAATGTTTTAGTGGCACTGGAAC
Source organism: Nothoprocta pentlandii (assembly GCA_013398315.1). Taxonomy (NCBI): domain Eukaryota; kingdom Metazoa; phylum Chordata; class Aves; order Tinamiformes; family Tinamidae; genus Nothoprocta; species Nothoprocta pentlandii. The sequence continues at coordinate 566,149 of VZSG01000039.1, read as the reverse complement.
AGCAGTCGCCTGATATTGCCCAGGGTGTTCATCTACACAGGAATGAAGAGGATGTTGGTGCTGGAGATCAGGTGGACAAGACTTATCACATTTAAAACATCAAGTTGTTTGAATAGAAGGAACTTACCGCAACTCATACCTTATTTTCTAAATCAAAAACTCTCTGAAGTTTGATTTCTAAATCAAAAACTGCACGCTTTCATCTTGGACTAGGTCAGAAAACAATACTATATTTTTCTGAAAGCGGTTGCCAGTTCTTTGAGGGCATGCAGTTGCTGGTGTTTGTCATGGCACTCCACATGTCAGGAGAGATCCAGCTGGTTTTGGTAGCCTAGGATGTGGCCCTGAGAACTTAGCTGAGCTTTTTTGCTAATGTATTTCAAGTTTTCCTTTGAGTAGTGTTAGATTTCTCAGACCACTCATCTTGTGGCTAGACTTGTCTAAAATGGAATAAACAAAGGATCTTAACACTTTCACAGAGCTCTTGAGATTTTACACAGCGAAAAAATTAGAGGTGATATTTCAACTATCTGCAGCATTAGTAAAATGAAGGCATATATGTCAGAATACTTTTAATGCTTACTTATTTCCCAGGGGCAGAAATCTATTTTATTATAATAGGTGCTCCACATAATTAAGGCTGTCCAAGCTGCATTTCTGTGAGCTAAATAACACATGTAGATAATTACAGTGCGTTCCCAAGAGAAAGATGCTAACGTAAAAACTCTATAATCCGACTGATGCCAGTATGAATATGTTTAACATTTACAGTCATTCTCATTAGTATTAATACCTACTTTATAGTAGTGCTGTTGAGAACTATAAATGGAGATATCTTAGTCTAGGAGCCAAGCTAATATTGTTCAAATAACTCTAGAGAATTAAATTAAAATGCTTTTATGCTGTCATGGGGACATAATGCTACATCAAATAAAAGGATATCTTACTTTCTTTGACATTTTCATGGCCTTCCTTACCGTTGTATCTGAATAGCTTCCTGCCTTTATTGCTTTTGTATCACAACATCCATTGGGTGAGGTGAAAGGAAGTGCTAACTCGATTTTATAGATGAGAATCTGATATAGGGAGTATGGCTGAGTAATAGTAGAAGCCATGACTTCCCCAAGGATGGGCTAGAAGCATTGCAAGTCTGAGCCAGGTTACCTACATGTTGTACTTCCTTGACGTTGTAGCAAGATTCTATTCCAGTGGAGAAATACCAGAAATATTAGGTGCAAGCTGCAGTGTAAATGTGTCTATACATTAAACTCTCTAGGGCTTTTTCACACGAACAAGAACACTTTTTGTATCACTAATGAGAGTACCTTTAGTATCACAGAATAATCCTGGAATTCTGTTTTGATCAAACAGATCTTTTCTTCTATGAAAAAAAGACTTTTTTCAGAGAAAGTTGTGGGGTTTTGTCTGCGTTTCCTTTATCATGTAAATATTTAGGCCCTCAATGAAAAATTCTTGGAAAATGATTTGTTGCTTGTTCTGTTGGTACATGTTGCAGACTGATTGGTGTTTTGGCTTCTTGGACAAAAATGTAGAATAGTGGAAAATAAACCTGAGGGCTGTTTACTTTTTGTCTCAGGAGAAATCTTGTGGTCTTTGCTTTCAGTGCTTTGAAACATCTCTTCTCCTCCCATTGTAGGGTTTGATGTTTGGCTATGCAACAGATGAGACAGAAGAATGTATGCCTCTGACGATTATTCTTGCTCATAAACTGAATGCCAAGCTGGCAGAGTTGAGGCGCACTGGAGAACTTCCTTGGCTGAGACCGGACTCTAAGACACAGGTAAATACACTTTCATACTAATTTCATTCTTTTTGCCACCATAGTAGCATTCCAGTCACTTTTAGGTAGTCCAAACTGCTGGGAACTATCACTTTTCTGCTTTCCAAAAATCGTAAGTATTTTTAAAGAGAGCGGTTGATATTTGGAATATTAGGATTCCTATTATGTGTAACCTAGAAGTAGAAAATAATGCATTTCCAGTGCTTATGCTCCTGTATCCTTGTCTGTTGGAAAATGGTTAACTTGTATCACAGTGTAAGCAGCACTTAACTGTCTACCAACGGAAAAACATTTAACCCCTCAGAGCTAAGCACTCTTAGCTTGTTTGAGAGCCAAGGCTTGGTTGAAAAAGTGTCAGAATATCCAAAGGATGTATTTGCATCTACTGATTTGGGCTGACCTTTTTGAAGAAGTGCCTAAAATGTAAATTCCTCTGTAACATGTGAATTTACCTGGAGATAATAATCAAAAGACAGATTTTGGGCAATTACATAAGTAAGCAGATTCCCTCTATTGAGTGTCTCCTTTTTATTTTTTTTTATTTTATTTTTTATTTCTCTCCCTCTCACCACTGAATATATTAAGAATAAAAAAGTAGGCTTCATTTCTCATACCTAGGCAACAAGGTAAGCAGTGATCTTCTACTGTTTTCCTACAATGAACTCTTGGGATGGCATGGCATGGAGTTTGATGTAGACTGATAATGCATTTTATAGTATCTTCACGTTTTTCTTCCTGTTTCTACCTGTTCTGTTCAGGTCACTGTTCAGTATATCCAAGAGAATGGAGCAGTTATCCCAGTGCGTGTCCACACCATTGTGATATCTGTTCAGCACGATGAATCCATTTCTCTGGAGACTATGCGCAAAACCCTGAAGGACAGTGTGATTCGAGCTGTTGTTCCTGCAAAATACTTGGATGAGAAGACTATTTATCACCTTCAGCCTAGTGGACGTTTTGTAATTGGAGGACCTCAGGTTTGTATTTTATTGCATTCATATTTTATCATCTTGTCTTTGTCATTGGGCATAACACGTTTTTATAGAAATGATCAACTTTTCTTGTGCGGCTTTCCTAAGGTGTGAGGCACAAAGAGGCTTATCAGTTCTGAAAATTTGCCCCTCATGGGCTTCTACAGGTGGGAAAAGAATGTTGCTTTGCTTTATCTAGGCAATGAACGAACTAGGATTTATAACTTAATCCTGCACTTAAAAAACTCAGAATTTATGCTTTATTTAGGGTCAGGACTTTGAGCTTTAGTTTTTGTAAACAAATTTACAGCTCTTTATATTTTTGCTTTCAGTTCCCTCCAGAACTATCCCAACAAAACTTCAAAGCTCCTTTCTAAGAAGTAGCATCCAAATGGACATTGTTTTTCCTTTACTATTCAAAATAATCATTTTTAGTGGAATTTGCCAGAACCGTTTCCATGGTGCTGTACCTTTACATTAGTGCCATGGCATACATAGGAATTAACATAGTTAATTATTATTAACTTCAGCTATTGCCTGACTATCTGTATGGAGTCAGATTGATGATATCACTATAATTTTGTGCATCATTTACATTTTAGAATAAGGACAAATCACTGAAGTGACAAACTTGAACTGTAGCTTGGAGCAAATCAACCAATGTGCCAATAACAGGTACATGCCAATAAGGCTACACATAAGTTTTCAGGAGTGCACTGAACTGCATGAATTTTTAAAAAGGTAATATAACTAGCTGTAAGCCCACCTGCAATGCCTTTTCTGCTCTTGCAATGGAATTGTACAGCTTGTGTTTGCACGTACTAGCACAGGCACATTGCAGCATATGTTTGCAGCTTTTTAAAACTGGGATAAGTTTACTTAGTAGAGGTCAATCTGCCTTTGTGTCCGTGGTCCTACAAGGCCATCACTGGACTTAGGCAATTAATGTGAGTATTGTAGCAACCAAAAAATAACTATTTCATTTCTTATCTGTTAAGTTTTAAACTTTATGATTACTAAATTATTAAATTTTCTTTTTTAATTAAGCTAGCTATAGAAGTCTCAAATACCAGCTCTGTTCATTTAAGGTGGACACACTGGAATTTTCACCTTACATTTTTGAGTACAGTGATACCTTGAATTATGTCTGTGCCAAAATTAGTAATTTTGCAGCAAGTGAACACTATTTTTTCAACAGCAGCACCTGCTGGTATCATGAGGATGTTACAGCTCATCACTTCCACACCCTTTACAAATTCATTTGTGTTCTTTCAACCTCTTTAAAAAGAGATCTTTATTCTTTTATTGCCCCATCTTCTTAATCATTTCTACAGTCAAGTCTTAATGGCATGAAAGTTGTTCTCATTGCAATCATCTGTGCCATGAGAAATGGAGGTTTGAATCAAACAGGTGAACAACTGGAGGAGAGGCCCCTTTAGACAAGCTCAGCTATCTGCAACTCATGTTTCTATCTCACAGATTTTTTTTGACAAACTGGCAAACAGTGCTAAAGGTTTTCCTCTGTATTCAGTTTTTTTAAGGTCTTTGGCTCTGCGTTTATGTTTGTTGTACAAACATTCCAGCAGTTGAGTTTTATTGGCATAATAGTCCATAGCAAGTCTTTAAAAATTGTGTGCACAGGTGGAAAGTTGATTTCAAATTTGATCATGTTTCCATTCACATGAGAATGCTGAAGCACTTAGGAAATTGGGGATCAGATAATTGTTCAGGTGTTGCTCAATGAGTCAAGATCCAATGCAAATATCAAGTTGTCAAAAGTATCAAAGTAGTATCAAAAGTATGAAAGTCAAGGTAGTTGTTTGACCTTAGTTAGAGGGTCATCTCTGCTTCTGTATTTAATATTTTAAAACAGTCTGCAAGTATCTGTTTTAATTCCTCATTTTTGATTACCTCTAATTCACTACATGCTGTATATTGCTTAAATTGGAATATAAATATTTTAGTGTTGAAAGTTTGTTTTCACACATATTTGCATGGCATTCTAATGGTGGACTCGAAGTGTTGGATGCTGTGCAATTTCTAAGTGTGTTAGCTAGCAATGCATTTTTCAAGGGTAAACATAATCATGTCTATTCTTTAGCATCAAATATTCACATAGCTTCAGATTTTAGCCAAAAGATACAGCAGCCTGATCCAGGTTTCCTTAACCCAGAAAATATTTCAATGTGACATGCAATCTGTGCCACATGCTCTAGATGGCCCTGTGTGTACAAGAAGGTTGTACTGGATGATCTCTAAAGGTCCCTTCCAGCCTTAAGGATTCTGTAGTTCTATGTTGTTTCCTTAGCAAGGGTTCTGTATTCCATCAGGATGCAGTGGAGAGGTTACTTTTAAAAATAGGTATGGGTACCACCAAAATTACTGTAATGCTTTAAATATTTATTTTTGAAACAGGCACTGGAAGCTCAAACTATCCAAGATTTTGCTCGACTACCAAATACTATTTGTGAATAGCTTGTGATACAAATATGACTTTAAGGAACATTCATAGCCACGGTTGTATCTCCGTGAGACAAGTTTATTCATTCAGCTACACACAAGCATCCACAAGTGGCTGCTTCTGTTACAGTTTAGTGCCTTCTTCATCAGGATTTACATCTGTGTTTGAGGGTTATAACACTATGGATTGCAAAATGGCAGAATTCTTTTCCTGATGCAGGGTGATGCTGGTGTTACTGGTCGGAAGATCATCGTGGATACATATGGTGGATGGGGAGCCCATGGAGGTGGAGCCTTCTCTGGCAAAGACTATACCAAAGTGGACCGCTCAGCAGCATACGCAGCCCGCTGGGTGGCCAAATCCCTTGTGAAGGCTGGGCTCTGTCGCCGTGTTCTGGTTCAGGTTTGCTTTAGCCTGAGTTTAACTGTTCTTAACAAGGTTTCCTTTTCAGCTTTTCCTTGAATGAACGTAGCTAGGTGCAGTGCTAGAATACTAGACACAGTCCTGAGAATTTAATTAGGGTGGGGGAAAAAGGACCAAGGTCCTTGATGCGCTTGGTTGAAGACCACTGTAGTGCGGCTAACAGCACGTGAGTTCCTTGAAGCTTGGCTTTCTTTTTATTGGCACTTTTCCTGGACTTTTACTGAGCCCTCAGCAATCTGCCACTTGCTGTCATGGAGGTGAGCACTGGATGACTAAATGAAGGGGACAAAACTTATCCAGACAGGTCAGAATTTTCGAAGGTTTCTCTGTTTTTCTATTAATGTAATTTGTGCAATTATAGGAAGTAAAGGAGAGGCTGTACTTTTCCTAAGATGGCTCATGAATGAATATTTTGGTCTGTTGCTGACTGAGGCTCCATCCATGTTTATGAGCTATAGCATCTTTTTTGCCATAGGTTTCTTACGCCATTGGAGTAGCTCAGCCGCTGTCCATTTCACTGTTTACTTATGGAACATCCCAAAAAACAGAGAAGGAGCTCCTGGACATCGTGCACAAAAACTTCGACCTTCGGCCCGGAGTCATTGTCAGGTAGAGTAATAGCAACACATGGGCAGGAAAGTATCTGCATGATCACAGCCTAGAACTGAGCCTTGCAAAACTGTTAGATGTTACAATGAAGAGGCAGTGATAGAGAAGCCTCCTGAGCTCACATGGAATTACTCCATGTAGGGGTATATATAGATAAACACACACACATATGTATATATGTATATGTGTGTGTGTATATATATTTATAATATATATAAAATATATTTTTAATATATATACATATGCATGTATATATCTATATACATATATGTGTATATATATGTATACATATATACACACTCATATATACATATATACATATATACATATATACATATATGTGTTTGTGTGTGTGTATATATATATATTTTAATCATTTTTCAGAGCTTAAAAATTTTATGGATCTACCAGTGTGCTGTATCTTCTAAGACAGCACAAGCAGTTCTCAAATTCCATACGAAGCATAAAGCTTTCAGCATTTGGCCTTATCTAGTATATGGAATGGAAATAAAATATGTTTTGGCTTCCAAGAGTGTTACCTTGCTTTTACAGTGCTGTGAAAAAGAGAAAATTGTATTTAAAAAAAAACTGATAATACTCCTCCTTTTCTGTTAAAATTAATAATTCTTCATAATTAATAATTCCTCTCTAGCCCTAGAGTACATCAGATTTAAGTTTTCTTTCCACTTTTATGGTTTTCCTATTGGGTATATTCATTGATATGTTTGCCTTTGAAGAATATGGTCACTAGCTTGAAGGCATGAAATAGCCATTGTGGTAAATGTCATAAAGTATCTTAACATGAAGAATTCTTCTTTCTTTCTTTCTCTCTCTCTCTCTTTTTTTTTAATTTTTATTTTTTATTGTATACACAGGGATTTGGACCTAAAAAAGCCCATTTATCAAAAGACTGCATGTTATGGTCATTTTGGGAGAAATGAATTCTCATGGGAGATACCAAAGAAACTTGTATTTTGACAATAACAGTCTACCTTTAAAACAGAAGGGAAGTCCAATAACACTGAAGCTACTTCCAGAAATCAAATTTTACGGCTATGTATTCAACAAAAAGAGTTTCAGATTTTAAATGGAAAGAAAACATTATTTTCATGGAGATTGATTTTTTTAGCCCTCAATATCTTTCATTATCTAAGATATAAAAGGCAGAGTCTGGATTTTTTATCAGCAGAATGCAACAACATAGGTTATTTTTTATTGCTGCTCTGTTGTTCTTTTGTGATAAAAGCAGAACATGACTCAGGTACACAAACCGCGGCTGAACCTCAAATCTTGCATGGGCAATGGGTCACTAGATCTCTTGCTTCTGATTACACAGTGGGAAATTCTGGGGTCCAATTTCCTTACCAGAGTTAACACTGAATATGTCTGTGGGTCATTTTAATGGAAGAAGGCTGAATATTGCATAAATCTATCTCAGCCTTTTCTGTACAAGGTGTTATCATATGCATAATATTTAAATCTTCATGGGGTATGTGCTGTTACTGCTATGTTTCAATTACCTGTGTTTTTGAAACGTGTGTACTCCTATAAAACAACAATCATTCAATAAAATGCTGGTTTCCTACCATGTATTAAAAGGCACTGCTCTGTGTGTATATGTGTCTGTGCATGTGTTGTGCATGGGTGTTACTGCATAATGTTCCATCTCAACTCAGCCTCTTACTTACACTGTCGCTGGATTTTAGGAGCTATCAACATGCATAAAACATTAAAGCAAGGAAAAAAACTGTAGTTAGTAACTGAATTTTAATAGATTTTGTAATTGTGCTGCAAAGATATTTTTCAGTAAAAGTAATTGCTTTTTACTCCTTGAAACTACTGGAGGTTTGATGAATATATATTTGATTTTTAATTTTAAATATTAGATTTTTTTTTTGCTTGACAGGATGCTCATTCTGTAATTTTTACTTCCAAATTTTAAGTTTATTGCATGGCTGACTAGACTTAATGTAATTTTGGAATAAAATACAATAGATAGAAATAGCTGTAAAACATTAACAAAAATATAGAGAGTGTGAGGTTAAAATTTGGACGGCCCAGCTGTCCAGCAGCGTTTCCCTGAGGAGGAAGCTGCTAGGTGGCCGTGTGTCCCGGCACAGCCGAGGGTACAGGATTGTGCGCAAAGCGGGCTGCCCGGTTCAGGCGCCCGCTGCTGCCATGGTGGCTGCTCCGCACTTTACCCCTTCCACTGGTGCACGGAGCAAGACCGACTGTTGTTCCATGATGGGAAGAGCAGACTGCCTACCAAAACCATCACAAAAATTTAGTCTTTTCTACACTACGCATTTATTGTTGGATGAATTCATTTAGCTTGCTAGCATTCATATGCTAGTTTCCATCGAGAAACAGACTCTGTTTTGGGAAGGAGTGTGGGATGATCCTAGGTTTATGGAAATCAGGAGGGAGTAGCAGCATCTGGAATCCTATGTAACTGGTTTTGTTTGGCAGGGGGCAAGAAGAATGAAATTAATCCTGCAGTGGAAGGCTCCTCTACAATAAAATACACATGCAGACATGTGCCTGCACACCCACTCTAGCTCTGTCTGTCTCTCAGTCATAACCTTACCATTTAAGCAGTATTGTGTTAGATCTTCTGTACTGGACGAATGTTGCTGCCCAAAGGTGTTTCTCCAAACACAGCTTCTCTGCGTAGCATCTCCCAAACAGGTGTGCAGACAGAAACGTATTGTCTGCCTTTGATGGTCACTAAAGAAAAATGGTCAAGTATATCACAAATACAGTGACATTCAAACCTAAAGCTTTTCCTCTTTAGTAATTATGCTAATTGGCATATATATATTATATACACACATATACATGCATGTGCCTATGTCCATATATGCATAGCAATTACATGTCCTATATGAGTTGAGAAGAGTAAGTAGGTCCGTATGGAGCTTCTGTTCTCCTGTGGATTTAATGCAATAATCAGTGGCCTTCCTCAAACACCTGGGTACACTTTGGCAGGAAAATATTTTAGTGTGCAGCTGCATCTTAAAGAATGGACAAAAATTGCCTGGAGGCTATTTTTCCCAGCTGGATACTGCTCATGCAATGAAGACTGTTGTGTGTAACTGCCAGCCTCCCAAAAGTAAACTGCTTGAAGCCAAGGCCTATTCATCTGCCATGAAACATAAATTTTAGCATTTGACAGACTTTTCACCGGTCAGTAGTGTATACAGGGCATCTTCATAGTAATAATAATAAGAAGGATGTCACTATTTCTGTTGGCACATGAGTAAAGCACAGGATGGATTACACATGAGCACCTTCACATTGGCAACGAGCAGAAGCAGAGACCTGCAAAACTAAGTAACAAACAAGCAGAAAGAGTGCTGTATAGATAAGTACATTGCGTAATGAAACCAGAAAGCAGTATGGGTCTATCTCAACAAAAACAGTTGCAGACAAAACAAACAGGTCTAATGCTAATGGTAACACCTTGATCTGTGCCCATGCATGCAGACCTGTGTGAGAGAGATGCAGACTGTTACCATTGGCTATACATGATGCAGGGCTCTACGAACCAGCCTCGTCGCTGTAGGTGCTGGCGATGTCGCGCTGATTTCGTGCAGGTGGGAGCTGTACAAGCCTCGCAAGGGGAGCATGTGTGTGTGCAGCAGCCTGCTGGGAGCTGGCCAGGAGACCACTGCATTTTGCAGCTCTGGTCGCATCCCCAGTGTTATGAACATTATCAGGATACTTGAATTAATCCAATAACAAATGTTTAGAGTAGAAATGATGCAATTTTTGTGACAATTTTGGTAGCTAGTCAGCAATTCCCATACAAAGGTCATGGTCCCACTATTGAAAAGCTTCTTCTCATGGAAGTACCATGCAAATGATAAAAAAATACATGCTGAAAGGAGGTTCATGCCTTTCATGATGTTTTCCCCATCTGCTGCTGTTGCTGCTTTGTTTAAGATGTCTTCAACAACCTGTTGATCATAACTTGTCCTCCATGTCGAGGATCTGCTGCAGGACCCAGGGCCAGTCTGGAATGCCCATCAAGCTGTCCGTGATCACCCTTCTGGGCTTTTGCTTGGAAAGGGTAATACATCGCTGAGTGCTTGGGCAAACTTAGGCCATCCATATGAGCATGTGTGAACGTGGCTCTACACTGGAAGTGATTACAGTAAAACAACTAATCTGAGAATTTCCCGGTAGGTTTGGCAGCAGCTGGGCAGCCAGCCCGGCTCAGCCCCACCACGAGAACGCCCATTCCACCTGGCCAGCGTGCTGGCATCCTGACCAGTGGCTTCCCAGCATGTTGGGTAATATCTGCCTTATCACGCCATGGCTTATGACGCTGCTGTGCTGGCTTGAGATGAGCAAACACCTGTGGCCCGTAGAAACGCAGCTGCAGCCCCCGACACCAGCAGTTGGGCTTCCAGAGGCCACTGGCAACAGGTAACTGGTCCCTGGCACCTGCAAAACATGCTTCTCCGCTCCTGCCTGCTCGCCAGGACACTCGTCGTCGTGGGTTTGGCCGGGCTTCTTAAGGGTAAGCTGCTACGGTGCTTGTGGAGGAGTAACGGTTACTGAAATACTGCTTATCTTAGGGAGAGCAAGCGTCCTGCTTGGGGACCTAAAGCTCCACGTAGCCCCGAGCAGACAAACAAACTGCTCACTGTTTAAAAGAAATCAATAGGTGCCTGGTTTGTTCATGTTAGAGCCTTGATAACCTCAGCTAGACCAGGTAGCACTGGCGGCACAAAATAGTACCCCAGTTACGCAAGGTTTCTGGCAGTGATTGTTAACCAGCAGTGTACCTGCTCCTCTGCTTGTCTTCCAGATTTTAGCAAAACTGGTGCTTCTGCCAGCCACAGTGACTGTAAAGGTGCAAGCATAGCCGATGTGGCCGAGACACTTGAGGTAAGCGGTTGCCTGTGGCGACTTTAGGGCTGCTCCTGCTAGTCAAAAGCCATCAGAGATGCCTTTTCCAGTGTTGTGTTGAGCCACACACACAAACAATGAGTTATAGTTCATAAACTAGCTGGTACCTTGCCATGCCTTCTGGCTAGTTTGCATGCAAACCGTCTCTTTCGCCTCATGTAACTGCCTTCAATCCCACCTTCAAGTGTAAAGGGCTAAATAGCTACATGCCTCAGGGGCAGCACAAGGGAGGGATGAGGCGGGAGCATTGAGAACAGGAAGCAGGGTGAAGAAAAGCCAAGGCACGGCATGTAAAGACATTGTTTCTGACACACTGCAGAGACACCTGCACATCAGCCAGTCCCTTGGCCTTCACCCCAGAGCTGGCTCCCCATCTCACCAAGGCCTTGGCTGCTCTGCCTGCAGCATCGGCTCGTTGCAAGGGGAAACGATGCGGCCGAGGCCCTGGGCAGCACAACCTGGGCACTTGAGGCATGGGGCATCTGGGCTCTGTCCCCCAGGACTTGAGTTGTATTATTTTACTTTTATGTTTGATTTCATCTTCATACATATGTTTACATCCTCGCACACACAAAATTGTCTGTGAGAAATGCCAGCATTCAGAAGAAATAACAACCAATAGTTCCTATAGAAAAAATATATATCTGTTCTTAAAGACATCTTCTCATATATAGAAATAAAAATATGCTTTCTAACTACTGTTTTTACAAAGGAATATCAATGGTTTTCCTCTACAACTTAGCCTTTCTGGTTTTCTCCTAACACCATAGAAATACTCAGAATGTTTCCATAAAATGGTCACTGAAGGGGAAACAACATCCATCAACTTGCTTGCTTGGAGGCTTCAAGAAATGCTGAATCTCCTCCGACCTATTCAAGAAAAACGTGAGTCCTCCTCACACACCTCAAACTATGTTCACCTTTGCTGAGTGCTTAACAAATCGGTGATGGAGAAACCATGAGGGGAAGAAAAAGAAAAAAAACTCAAAAATGCCTCAAAGAGTCCCTCTAAGAAGTGAGCATGAGCATTACTTCGCTGCATTTCTTGAGGAACATCTCTTGTTTCTGTGACAAGATAGCTAGAAATTGAGAGGTGCTTAACCTGTGCTCTGTGCACGTCTCGAAGTGTTGCAGCGGTGACAGGTCACAGAAAGGACCAGCTGCACCTGTAGCTCCCTCAGCTCCCAGGGCCCAGGGATACCCAGGCCTGTTCACCCTGGTGTTCGCGTGGGGCTGACTGTCTATGCTGAGAACAGACCCACCGCCTTGAGCCGTGCAGGCTTAGAGGGGGTTTAAAGCCCACTTGGGACTTCATTATCACAGAGAGCTTTAATGGAAAATTTGGGTATTGACCTCCCCGCAAAAGAAAGATGTTTTAAATTGACAAAATTGTGCACGTTGTCTGGTTCAAATAGTGGCAGGACCAGTGGTCACCCATTCCCAGGTCAGGGAGTATGCCCATGGTCTGCTCTGGTCAGTGGGCAGGGAGGAGGAACTATTTATGCTCATTTTTCACTATTTTTTTTTCTCCTTTAAATGCCTTGAGAAGTTTGTAAGCCGCTAGCCCTGTGCCCACACCCACCGGCCCCCAGAAACGGCGGGCTGGTGTGTGTCACCATTGATGGCCTGCAGTACTGCAAGCCCATGTGCAACAAGGTAAGAAGCTTTACTGCTGTGAGGGCCCTGGCTTAATTCTGCAGTTTACAAGCTGTACCCTGCAGCAGCTTCCTTGCTATGGGAGCTGGCGACTCAAGGCACCAGCAAGTGCTCTCAGTGCATTTCAGGCCCCTGCTTTTGAAAACCGAAGCAAATGCAAAGCAGAGCAGTGGCCTTTGCAGCTCCCTGCATGGCCCGCTGGTGGTTCAGTGCTGCTGTGCTGCAGCCTGAGACTGGCCTGTTAATACTTGGTCTTCCCAGGGCTACGACTTCCAGTTCCTCCGGAAGACGAGGCTGTATGAAACGTGTGGAAACACCACGGGCTTTGCCTGGACGACGCAGTACATCGGCGGGGACGAGCTGGCTGTTTGCAGCCGTGAGTGTGGCTGAAGCACCTCTGTGCCCCAGAAGGGAGGCCCGGGCTGGTTTGTGTAAAGGAGCCCCGCACATGCATGTGCTGCTGTGAGGAGAGCAGTGTGGTGCCCACAGGCACCTGATCAACCCCATCAGGTCCCCACGGGCCCCTGATCAACCCCATCAGTAGTGTCACCTCCGTCACGTGGCAGCTGGGGCTTTCACACTGCTCCTACTGCTGCCTGCAGCAACCTGTGACCTGCATCATCAACAACCTGTTGTTTTTATTGCCTTGATTTTAATATAAACAGGCATATACATATACAGAAAGCCCAATCTCCTTCTCCCTGCTACTTGGTGAAAAATATGCCACTGTGTTTTGTTATTGCTAGACTTGTTTCCCATGGCTTAACAAAGCAAGCTGGCTGGGCAATTTTATTCCAATTTAAAGCCTTTATTCTGGAAAGTGGGGGTGGTGGAGCTTGCCTTCAGACCGGGATCCTGCACAAACCTGCCAAGGTGCTGAGAAGAGTGAAGTAATTCAGCAGCTGCTGCTTCTTACTGTGTTTTTGGCTTATGTCTCTCCAGCCTCCGAGGTGGCTGTCAGTGGAGCTAAATCTGCCTATTTCCCTGCAAACAGCACCTGCCAGCACACGATTGCCTTCGCTGAAGCCGAGAAAGAGCAGATAAATATCTTCCTGCAAGAGCTCCGTGAGGAAGGGATAGATATTGGCAGGCAGGACCACAAGGCCGACTGCATAATGTGCGGGTACTAGTGCCAGGGCAGGCAGGGCCGGAACGCCGCTGCTGCAGACCAGCCGGGTGTTGCCATTTGCCATGGGTGTTTTGGTATGAATAAGTGGGCAGTAAAATCATTGCTAAGACATTAAAATGTATAGCTTTTATTTAATTAAGAGATTAAAGATCGTAGTCATCGTTTGACCTAAGCTCTTGGCAAGGGATGTATGGCTACATAGGATAAACTTAATCACATGGAACTCATGGAGATGGTTCAAAGAAAGGATCATTTTCCATGGCTTAAATTTGTCTAATTAAATAAGAATGATAGCTCTTTAATGGCTGTGTCTTTAGCTGAACACAGTAATGTGTAGCAGGAAATTTCTTCTGCTAGAACCATCATTGCTGTGAAAAGGCGATGATGCTCTGAGCAGCTTGTAGAGCTGCTCTTGCTGCTGGGATGGCTGCTCAAGTCATGCAACTCATGGCAAGTCCTGACTGCAGGGGTGTAACACTTGATTCCTGTGCTGTTTCCTTGGTTGGGGTTTAATCAGACTGTACACAGAGCTGTTGAAAGTGCTGGCTTTCTCATGAGCTGCAAGCTTGACGCTCTGCAGTTTGTTTGCATCAACTCTCCTTCTGAATTTGTCAGCTGGAAAATATCCCACAGAAAAAGAGCCCCTTTAGGTATAGCTCACTGCATGTCTAGCACTGTGCCCTGTGTATTTGCCAACTTAATAAAACTGCTGGAAAAAAAAAAAAAGGTAACATTTTGGCTGTGCGCAAAATGTGAGAAACAGAATAAGGCCTAAATAGCAGGTGTTTGCACCATGCTCTCTTTGCTGGAAGGAGGAAGGAGGCAGCCACTGTGGGACCTCAGTGAGGAGCTGTGACCAGGGTGCCAGGGAGCAGCCTCAGGCTCTTCTCCTCGGCCCTCTGATCAGCTTGGTGTCCTGGAAAGGTTCTGCCGGGGCAGAAGGTTCTGCTGGGGCTGCCAGATACCACAGCTGCCGCCTCAAGCAGTGCACAGGTCATACATAGACATATACACACACCCACACGCGCAAAAACACACATGCAAATACACACACATACACACGCACACAAATACAATGCACACACACACATATACACACTCTGCAAAACCAAAGCCCCTAAGTGACTCGTGCGGAGCTGTGTGATGAGCAGGATACCCCGGCTGTTTGTGGCACGTGAGCCATGGAGCAGCCTGCATGAGAGCTATTACAACGCCTGACCGAGGGGCTCAGCTCTGTCCTGCTTCATCTGCACTGGGACCAGCCGTGGGATTTGCTGGAAGTCACTTCTGTTGCCCAAAGAGCGAAGTGGCAGAGCTGATGCAGCCGGGGCTGCAGCTTGTCTGCTTGTGTCTCCTGTCTCTTCACCTCCTCCTCACTCCTGTGCGTGTGTACCACAGAGACAAGGCAGTGCAGTTCCACTGTGCACAACATTTATTCGACTTTTACGTCATTAATCATTTGCATGATTCCGGTATATGTAACACTTTTTAGGAAAATGACAGACTGTCAGGTATCGGGAATTGGTGGGTCTATAATATAGTCATTAAAATCACACAACCCTCCTGAGCCTAACCTGTCCGACACAGGAGCAGTACCACAGTGGAGAGCTGCACCCCCAGCAGCTGGGAGCTGCTGCTCTGGCTCTTCACCACCCAACCAGAGCTGGCCAGCAAAGTGTTGCAGGCTTCAAGAAAAGCTACCGTGTTTCAGTCACAGAATCACAGAATGGTTAACGTTGGAAGGGACCTCTAAGGATCATCTAGTCCAACCTTCCTGCTCAAGCAGGGACACCTACAGCATGTGGCACAGGGTGGCATCCAGGCGGGTTTGAAGACCTCCAGAGATGGAGACTCCACAACCTCCCTGGGCAGCCTGTTCCACTGCTCTGTCACCCTCACAGTAAAGAAGTTCCTCCTCACCTG
>VZSG01000039.1:532897-550019 GCA_013398315.1 Nothoprocta pentlandii | reverse complement strand
CCCAGAACTGCACACAGTACTCCAGGTGCGGCCTCACCAGAGCTGAGTAGAGGGGCAGAATCACCTCCCTTGACCTGCTGGCAACACTCCTCCTGATGCAGCCAGGATCCCATTGGCCTTCTTGGCCATGAGGTCACACTGCTGCCTCATGGTTAACTTGGTGTCAACCAGGACTCCCAGGTCCCTCTCCGTGTAGCTGCTTTCCAGCAGGTCGACCCCTAATCTGTACTGGTGCCTGGGGTTATTCCTGCCCAGGTGCAGGACCCTGCCCCTGTCCTTATTGAAGCTCATGAGGTTCCTCTCTGCCCAACTCACCAGCCTGTCCAGGTCCCTCTGGATGGCAGCACAGCCTTCTGGAGTGTTGGCCCCTCTGCCCAGCTTGGTATCGTCCGCAAACTTGCTCAGGGTGCACTCAGTGCCCTCGTCCAGGTCATTGATGAACAGGTTGAACAGCACCGGACCCAGTACTGACCCCGGGGGGGACACCACTGGCCACAGGCCTCCAACTGGACTCGGCCTCAGAAGGCAAAGTGTTGAAAACTACAGTAAATGAAGAGAAAATTACACATATTCTTTTATCACAGCAACTCAGCAGCAATAGATTGGGAAAAACATCATTTTGGGTGCTGTGCTTTTGAGAGTTTTATTGCTTTGGACATCCTTTAGAGAGATGCACATATCACCCCGTGTGCTAGGGCAGGCTCACACGGCCCCGTGCAGTGAGATGTGAGGTGCAGACTTCATCCTCCAGAGCACCACGGCAGCGGGGGGCAGCATCATGAGGAGACTCATTATCAGCACTGTGGCAAAGATGACCAGCGCTATTTCCCATGGTGCCAAGATCGTTTCCACCATGACTTCCTGAATGCCAAGGATTTGAATCTGTAAAACAAAGGCCTATATACATCATTACTTTCTTGCAAGGGCAATATGAATGTACAGAAATGCTTGTTCTACTTAGGGCCCTGAAAGAGGAGAGCACAAGGCAAGCCGAGGAGCAAGAGTCACTGCTATCTGAACCTCCAAGGTAGGTTCTAAAAAAAGCTGGCAGTTTTCAGTTTTGGTGAACGTCATTTCCCACACTGAGACACTTGTTCTACTGGCTTTTCTCATTGACACCGGCAAAGTCAGAGTGGGTCAGTGGGGCCGGTGGAAAGTCAAAGGTTTCGTTTTTTATCTGCATTTGAATTGCCCAGTGTTGCAGTTAATTATGTCATCTTACACATAAGACCCACAGATATCACAGTAAAGGAGGCTTTTGTTTAAAAAATAACTATATTTAACAAATATTTATCATTTAGCCAACAGATAAACTGCCTATCAAGTAGTCACATAATAATGATCATCAGTGGAACTGATAAAATGTCTTGAGAGAAAAAAAGTGAGATGTAAAGTAAGCAGGCGACAAACTGCTTTCTATAATTAAGGACTAGTTTATTCAGGATATTTTCCAATTCTTCAATTTATACTCATATAATGAGTATATGCTGGAAAGAAAACAAAATCATCTGCCAACAGAATGAATCTCTCTCCCTCTCTCTGTTTTTTTTTTTTTTTTTTTTTTTTTTTTTTTTTTTTTTTTTTTTTTTTTTTTTTTTTTTTTTTTTTTTGTCTTCTCCTGAAACTTTGTGCTTGCCAAAGAGCTGCAGTGGTCCCTCAGTAAAGACTCTCATGCTTTGAGAAAGCACACCACACACATATTTTAACGAAACTGTTAAATCTTTCTAAACCTGATTTCTATTTGAAATGGTTTAGTGAAACATTTGTGAGCTCAAGCTATGAAGGGAGTTTAGCAGCTAGTGTAGAGTGCACTTGCAGAGCAGAACCATCACTAGTAATTCCCATGTGTTGAATTGGGCAAAGCAGACCAGCTAGGAAGGGGTTAAATCGTGCTTGAAATGCAAGGAGGCAAGGGCAGTGATAGCTAAGGGAGGTGTGGGCTCCTCCAGCATCACAGCTGCACAGGAGCACTATAACGAAGCTGATGATGAACCTCTATAAAAGGTTGCAGCTGGGAGCAGAGGGGCTTTTCCCCCACAACCCCTTGCCCTTCCAGTACAGCAGTAAGGTGCCTCCTAAGGGACATCATCACTCCCTTCAGCCTAGGAATTTGGTCCAGCTTTCCCAAGAGATTGTCCACTCTTGCTCCAAATTGGTGGTAAGATATGTCTTTGTTACAAAATGTTTATAAGAAGAAGAGTTGAAACAACATTTGTAGAATGTGCTTATTTGAGGAGAGAACTGGAGCATGTATGGAAAACTGGTGAGTTATGAGCATTTTTTCCACCTCGTTTAAGAGTGTTAAAATCACTATCAAGAAAGGGCTTTCTGTTTCCCTCCATGAAGTGAAGGAGTAGCTGTTTGATAACAAATCCTGGAGGATTTTGTTGATGATGCTCCTTAATGAAGACCAGAAAGTTGTTAGGCAGCCTCCAGACAGAGGCTTTGTTACTTAGTCAAGCACTGACTCTTTAGTACCAAACTTCTGTGTAGGTTTGCCCTCTTGTTTTGTGCTGAGGTACCACTTCAGGCTTTCTGAGAGGGAAAATTCAACAGTAGAAAACACATTTTCTCCCCAAAGTTAGCAGTATCTGTGGTGTGAGTCCTCAAAAGTGCAGAGACCTCCCTGGAAGCCTAGGCTTTTGCAAGCTCAGGTGAAGCTTCAGAGGACAAATTACGGTTAATTCCAGCCACCTGTGGCCAATAAGGAAGGTGCAGGTGAGACCTGCTTTGCTTGGAGCCCGATGCCTGCAGGTGAGGGCTGGGCTGCTGCCTGGCCAGCTAGGCTGCATAGCTGAGGCCTGGGGCTGGAATGTGGCCTCATCCCCCATGCCACCTGAGCTATAAGGCAGCTGCTTGGCTTGGCTTGTTTTTCATCTGCTCAGATGTGCCATTTTTTCTTCACCAGTTCTAACCAAGGCAGGCTGCTCTGGAGCTACATAGGCTATGTGGTGCCTTGACCTTATGGCAGGCCAGTATTAACTTATGTTAAGTCTGTGGTGCTAGGCTGTCAAGAGCAGTTTACATATTCCGGTCCTTGCTACCTTCTAACAGGACTGTCAGGTACATGAGCTTTAGCTCACAAGCAGTGTATTTTTTGACACACAAGTGGGTCTGCTTAAAATATAGATGCTGCTTATTCTGAATGACTTGCAACTGACCTATAGCAAGGGGAATTGGGAGGGCTGTGGGAATGTCATGAGACATTCATAGGAATGACTGCTGATCATGACTGCTGCTGATGGCTAATAGATTTGGCAGTTAGTCTTATCTAAGCTCTTGAACTGTTGATTTGCCCTTCACCTACTTAGGATGAGTCTTGTGGGTTCTTGTGTTTTAAGGCTTTGGGCTCCTGGCTGGTGGTGGAGGAGTGCAGAGCACACAGCTCTTTGTTAGTCTCGTGGGTATGGAGCATTTAAGGGATTGTTCATGAACAAAACTGCGACATTGCATATGAGGGGAAGGTCACATCATGTATCAGTACTGCTAATTTATATAATTTCCAGTAAGACGTCTTAGAAAGATAAATTTGTGACAGTGGAAATGTAGTCACTGATGTGATCCTGCTATATTGTGGTGCTGTACAATTAGTAAGCACAGAAGCTGGAAGCCACAACTCAAACTACCCTCTTAAGCCTTGCTTACCTGTGTCAGCCAGCCTGTTCCATTCATTTGATAGGTCTGGAACTGCTGTTCAGTTAATGAGGCATTTCTTGCTTTGTGGCAGGGTTCAGTGTACACAGGCTGTCCTGGTATCTGATTAATAATCTTTTCAAACCTCTCTTGGCTACAGGAGAGTATGAATGAATGATTCAAAATGTTGTCGACTGGAACAGTGCTCTAGAAACAAAATCAGCGTTTCTTTCAGAATAAACACACTATCAATGTATCTTTGTACATTTTCCTCATAGAAAATCCTTATCAGTGCATGAATGCATCAAATCTAGTCTCTAAACCACATAAACAAAATGTTTTGCAGTGAAGGGTCCTCTACATCCCTCCCCCAAATGTAACACCTGGGTAAAGAGTAAAGTAGAGCAAGGATCGAAGATAAAGGCAATAATGATGATGTAAGAAAATTACATGGTGAGGCATATAATTATATTAGGAATTAATAGACAGGGAGTTAAAAAGAGGTCTATTGGAGAAAGGCATGCTTCTAGCTCTGTGTCCCACATTCAATATGTGACTTGGGATTTGCTCAAAGCTACCCAGAGGAAAGCTTTTCTTCTGGACTATGTTGACTAAGACCTATTTGTTTGGACTCTTAAGATTTTCATAGCATGAGGTGGACTGAATTCTCTAAAAACAATCCATAATCTGTGAATCAGCCTCCACAGAGAATGAAAGTATAACCCTGTGACAGACTTCTGGGAATGAAGCTGCCTGCTTGATTAACTGCATATGCTTAATGTAATCTAAATTAGGCTTTGTAAAAATGCAAGTCTTGAAGACTGGGGATTGCTTCACTGCTCCTCTTATCTTACCACAAATTCACTTATGAAATGTAACGTCTTTAAGATCATGGCACACAAATGCTGCTGAAAACTATGCAAGGAGGGAACAGGCTTGCTTTATAGTATATTTAGGAGGCATATTGGTCTGTCAACCCACAACCTGTCACAGCACAAAAGCCAGGAAATGCTTCATTTGGGCCATTTCATCTGAAGCTTTAATTTTTGGTGAGAGAGAAAAAAAAACAGCAGCTGTAAAAATGTAAAAAGGGGTGATTTACTGACCTAGGCAGCCTGCAGACCAGGTGGGCAGAGTGTGGAAGAGATAGCTGCCTCGGCGCTTCTGCCTGCAGGGAATTTAGCCCTGTCTTTCTCCACCAGTTGATGTTATTTAAGAGCATGTGCTCTTTTTAAACACAGGCTAGAATCAAAGATTTAAAAAAAAAAAAGCTAGATATTTTTCTCCTAATCTTGCATGTTGCCTCCAAATTACTCAAAAATATTTTTCAATTTTAGAGAACAGTAAAAAACTTTCTGAGAAGCTAGATGTATTTATTTCTGAGTTTCCCCTTACTACAACTGTAAAAGTAAAGCTAAATCGCCTCAGTGTTGCGATGAGGCCACATGCTGGAGGCGTTGCAATAATTCTGTGCAAAATAGGCTGGCTTGTGGTCTGTAAAGGACCCATAAAGCTTTGGAAAGCAGCCTTCCCGTGCTCGTGGGGCGCTGGAATGTGCAAAGGCTGCTGAGTGAGATGCCTCTGGGAGGCGAGGGTCGGCAGGGCTGACTTCCTTGCTCAGGGGAGTGATTCCTCTGAAGATTCTTTGCATGGGGAAGAAAGATGAGCTGGGATCTAATGTGGTTTCAGACTTCAAAGTGCTTGGCTAGCCCAAATTATTTTTTCCCCCAGCTGGAGAGGTCAGAAATCTAGCACAGCTGAGTAGTGCCTGGGAATAGAAAAGAACAGGTTTTAAAGATTCCTTTGGGAGCCTCAGAGATTCTTAAATGCAGCCACCAAAACGCAGAGTGGATTGAAGTCCACAAGGCCCATTTAATTTAATTATAAATTTAATGATATCTTCTCCTGTCTCAGGATATGCTTCTCATTAGTAACTTCCTTCTCATTAATTGGGATTAAATGTCAATCAAAGCACCTGAGCGCAAAAGACACAGCTGGAAGCAAACAAGAAATGTGAGTAAGGACTGTTGCCTTTCCTCATTTTCAATTCTAACAAAACCTCCAATTTCTTCATTTTTCCCCCATGAAGTATTTCCCCAGTGCAGTAAACTAGGTTTACATGATTTTGTAAAATGGAATCTGTGCAAGTCCAATGATTCTTCAGTGGTTTTGACAGATAGTAACTTCAGGTTGGTGGGAACCTCAGCATTTGCAACACAAATACCCAACTGATAAACTACTTAAAGCTGCTCTTAGTGAGTAAAAACCTTTTGCTAAAAGTCTGTAAAGCAGGCATAGGCATATGGTAAGCTTTGACATATGCATGACTTGTGTGACTATTTATAGAAGCGTATCAGGGAAACTAGCAGACGAATGTCCAAGCAGGTGAATGTGGTGTATAATTTTGTGCTGAGTGGCCTACCCTAGGATTGTTTCCAATGTCAGTCGCAATGCATAGCAACAGCCCTGGGCTCTTTCCTATATGTTCTGATGCTGTTAGGGAAGGAGACACTGACACATGCAGGCATATGGGTCCCATTACTAAAAACATCACTTACATGTGGCTGGGGACACCTGGGAGGTTTGACTGCTGTCCTTGAAGCAGATAGTGGGGTGCAATTTGTCAGGCACCTCATTAAGGAACTTGTTTGTTTGCTGGTCTCTTCTCATTCTGCTTTGGGCTGGAAGGGGACACAGACTACTCTTCCACAGAGGAAAATGCTGGTGGCTTTACGAAGGAGCAGTCAAGGTAGGTTTCTGCAGGAGCTCTAACACAGTTGCTGGGCTGTTCAGCAGCAACCCATTGCTGAGGCTCAGTCCTGCCCTATTCCCTCTCCCCATCCCTAGAAGCTGAGCCTTTAGTATGAGCTTGGATTGGCATTTTTCCAAAATATGCTAAATCCACAGTAGACTGTACAAATACCTTCTGTACAGCTTGGGACCTTCGATAATACTGGATTTTGCTCACAGAACAGTCTTTGAGGAAATAAAGTGCTTGATCACTGGCCTGCTGTACTGGTGGAGACAAGTACAGTCGGACTGGAGGTAAAACATGATATTGACAGTGTTAAATATATCAAATTCTAGAGTAGTTACCTTCTTATACAAACATTTTGACATTTTAGCAGGCCATCAGTCCTACTAAAATATACTAATTAAGTGCATTCAGATAAACCAGATGTGATACCAGGAATTCAGTATCTTGTACAAATGGAGCCCATAGCTCGTAAAGCCCCTCCTGCACCAACTCTTAGATGTGAGATGCCCATTTAGACAAAGTGACTCCCTGGAGCTTTAGCACAGCTGGAGCTGCGGAACACTTCCTGTTTGGCAAAGATAAACATCTTCTCTCCCATGCACAGTTATCCTAATGGAGGAACAAATAAATGGCCAAAACTTCAACCACTTGTTCTGCTTCTTGTTTGACTAACAGCAATTTGAATCTCTAGACTTGGAATAGGGTAAACAAGTGCTACACTGTAGCTGTTTTCATACAGAACTAACAGCTTCCTACTAATATTTAAAAATAACTACACATACTTAGATCTGTCTTCTGAAGCAGTTATCACTGCTGTGATGTGACTTGTACACTGTGACTTGTAATATGTGTCACTGCTTACTACTACAGTGCAGGACTACTACAAACCAGGAAACTCAGTAGCTCCTGTAAAGCTTTTGTGACAGTTTGTTAAAACTAGGTGTAGGAATTGGGAAGAATGTGAAAAGCTCTGAAATCTGGAGCTCTTGCCTTTTGTTTTACTGAAAGGGAAGGGGACAGTCAAGAAATAACTATTATTGTAAGTCAAAATATAATTAAATACTTGTAAAGAGAAATCAAACTGCTACTTTAAATTACATAGGTAAAAAGCCATATTTCAGCTATATAAAGCCTCAGACACATCTCATAACCTGCACTGATCCCTCATAGGGCTAAATGTTGCAAATAGAGTAGCAAGGGTCATGGCAGAGGTTTGAAAATACTGAGTCATAAAATATTCAAAGCAGTCTCTCAGAATGTGCTTATGTAATAAATGCCCTCTACAAGTTGCAATTAAATAAAGAGATAGTTATAACAAATATTTCAGTATTTTCTTTAAAAGAATTTCAGCCTCGTTCTAAAGGCTCTTGTAGTTTGCTTTTATGTAAAACTCTCACAGAATGGCAAATAGAGTTTCTGGGATTATTAGTGAGATGCACACTGGGATTTTACTGCGAGTGCCTTTGCAGTTTTCTTCACCTTGCTTTTCCACATAAGCACGTGACCACAATGAAAGTTAAAATACAACAGGTAAGTGCTTTTAAATGTGCTGTTTAAAATATGCACAAATCACTTTTCCTCAATATGTAAAATCTGTTTGATTTTTTTCTCATATTTTATCTAACAAAGTGGCTTCATGTTATCCTAGTGTTTCTTATTCTTCTATTAGTGTTCTGGCCCTTGAAATTGTTGTAGAGAGGGGCTGTATACACCTGTAAGTAAAACCAATTTTTCCTATTCTGACATGCTTAGCCTTTAAAAACTTCAGAATGAACTTACAGAAGCTGTGGATCTGTTAACTTTGATGGTAAAATAAGGAGTTGTCAGATGCAGTGCATTTGCAGACACTTTCATGTTTTTAGTCAATTAGCCATTTTGCTATTAATGAGCTTAATACAAAGTGTGTAAGTGGCAACTTTGATATTTTCCCTGCTCCTTTAGAAATAAAGAAAATTTTCCTTTTTTTTTTTTTGTAGAATGGTTAATAAGTAGTTGAATTTGAGTTGAACGTTTGGTTCTTTGAGCCTGACAATCTGAAGTAAGTCATTTCTGCCTTTTTCTAATGCAAAATATAGTCAAAGTGATGAACCTGAGTGACCCTGTAGCAATTCTGCTCTTTCTTGTCCGCTCTTACCTTTCTAATGTCCTAGGGGTGTCCTGCAAGTCTCACAGATGAAATCAGGTTGCGTTGCGAGGGCTTCCATCCTGCGTTGCTGGCCTGTGTGTTAGAGGTGGTGGTGCTGGACCTGCAGCAGAAAGGCAGGGCTGTGAGTAGGGGCTCCCAGACGGGGTGAGGCTCAGGTGAGCGCCGCTCAGGTGAGCGCGGCTCAGGTGAGCGCTGCAGCCTGCAGGTAGCTCTGCACGGTGGTGCCTGCATCGCCTCCCACTCGGCTCTTAAAGTGGCACAATCCCTTTCAGAGGAGGAACGAAGCCGTCCTGCCTGAGCACTAACACTCAGGGCTGGTTTGGCACCACTAAAGCACCGGTTGGTGTTCACACATGCCCAAAAACTGCTTGAGGAGAAAGTCACTTTTAAGTGATAAAGGATGGACTTTTTTTTCCCTTAGGAAACCACTTTGGCTTTCTCTATAAATCATATTTACACAAAAGTCTGATTATCAAGTGTAGCCTTTGGAGTATGAAGGTTGATATCCTAAATATTACTCCAGATCCATGGATTCACATGCCCAATCCTCCTTTATTTTGGTCCCACATGCTTGTTTCCTTCAAACTAAGCCTATTTAAATCTTTTAAAAATCATGGCTATGGTCAGGCTACTGACATACCTACTACACTGAGTAGAAAGCACCAAACTCAGAGAAACCTTTTCAGAGGCTCTTTGAAAGCAGCTGTAGGGACAGTACATTTGTTCAGAGGTGGCACTTGGCCCTCCCATCTATCCTTGTTGTTAGACAAGTGCAGCCAGGGTGAGGAGCAGTTTGAGGACACTGACATCTCTACCATTGCTTCCTTGCTATTAGGATGATATATATATATGTATGTATGTTTGAGGGAGGGCCTCCATTTACACCTACCCTAACAGATGTTACCTTTTTGAAATCTTCAAGGGCTCAAAGTCAGCTAATTGGCAATTAAAACAAACAAAAAAAGCTCTTACAAACTGCACAAAACAGCTAGGATTTTTTTTTTGCAGGAAATAATGATCAGTAAGAATTGCTTTCTGGGTATAATGTGTATTTTTATGTATCTCCAAAGTAAAATTTTCTGACAGTGATTTATCTTTGGGGAAAATATTTGCCTCCATTGTACAAGGAGAGAAGAGTAAATGAGGAAGATCTGAACCCCAAACTGACGTGCAACTTTTCATTTCACTGCTAATATTACCTGGGCTTGTCAGATACATGTTCCTTTTTTTCCCATTTCTTGGTATGAAACCTGCTTACCTTGTTTTCCTGAAAGCTGTTAAGATTAGTGAGATTTTGAAGCTCCCAGGGCTGCTGGTGGTGGTGGTGTTACCATGACCTTTGTAGAAGTGGTGCTCTTAATTGACTGAAACTTGAACAACAAGTGGCACTGTTTAGACTGTCAGCAAGCTGGGTGGGTGTGAGCAAGCACGGCTGTGCACAAGGTTAACTGAGGCAGATAATATTCTACTGCCCTCCCACTCAGATTTAGGAAAACTGGAGCCCAAACCCCAACTTCTGCTTTTTGGGGGAGGAGAACCCAGAATGCTGGTTCAGACCTGCTGCAGCCAGATCTCTGGAGACATGAACTCCTGGCAAGGCAAGAGTGACTTCTCCTCAAGCTTTTTGATCCTCATTGAGGTCGACATGTCCTTAGTGCGATGTGACAGGAGTAGCATCCAGCTACATCTAGCTGTGGAGCTGCACATCGAGTGCTTCACTCCTTGCTGGGGAGGCCCCGGAGGGAAGTGTCTGAGCGCTGGGGAGTGGGTGGCATTGCAGCAGCCCGTGTTCATCTGCTCTACACCACCAAGGACAGCAATGTCATTTTATTTATTGAAAATTAACTCAAATTTTGCTGTGGCTCTAAATGCCTGTAGATAAGCAGGGAGGTGATCTGGCACCAAAACCTAAGACCTAAAACAGATGGCATAAAATTAAAAACTTACCATTGTTTTAAATGCTTGGAGGCTTCAATGCTGATGTTGATCATTGTGAACTTTTCAAAGTTGACTGGAACATGATGAGTGGAAATCTACTGTACGAGGTGACACCTGGGTTCCTGTTTCCTTGTGCTCAGTGGCAGGGCTTGTTTCACAACAGGAGTCACGCAAGGCTGAGGCTGTGGGTGGGGGAGCTGATGAATGCAGATGGATCCTGGTAAGCTCTAAAACATTTGCAAATAAGTCAAAGACAGTTTGAAAGTAGAAGTCCCCATAGACTTTTGATTCCCATTTCCCTTATATGCACCTGTTTCAAACTGGGCTAACATATAAACACAATAGTCTACATAGACCTTGTCTGATAAAAGATTTAGCAGTGGTTCATATTCTGGCTAGGTTGTCCCAAAATACAACATTAATTGGCAGCTTGTTAGCTCCTTACATGCCCAACAGATCCATGGGCTCAACGGGGGATTTTGCTCATAACTTCTTCCTATAGTTAGGATATCTTCTCAGATTCATGAACAGGGGAACACAATCCTGTTAAATATTGCATGATAAGGAACTGAATCTTGCTAGAGTGAATGTATTAGGCAACACGTGGGTGTGGGCAACCTGCAGACCTCATACTGTTCAAACAAAGATGTCTTGATTTGACATTCATCCTGATGCACTGATTATCTCAATTAAATACTTCTAAGATAAGTTGTTTAATTTGCTCAGAACAGCAGCAAGAATAGTTCACAGGCTATGATATCAAGCAGAGGGGCTGAACTTGAGCTAGGAAGAGCTATGCCTTGTCACAGAACAAGTGGTGAGCAGGTGTACTCAAAATATTGCTCCACTCATTGCATTTCAGGCAGCTGAGGAATGTAACTGCTCTGTATTTAGAGCAATGTGCATGGCTGAGGCTGGAAGTGTCTTCCTCCAAGCAGGCCCCTTGAGCTCCTAATGTAGAGTCAGGAATGGGATTAGGAGTTGCCAGAGGCGCTTGAATCAGGTAGTTCCTGATTGCTGCTTTGCAGGTGTGTGAGGGACAAAGAGCTGCTGGGTGTGAAGTCTTCCCATAGCAAATGTAAGGGAAATGTAAGTTTTCCCATAGCAAATGTATATAGCCCTTGTGCTTATAGCTTGGCCCACACTAGTGGCACTTCTTGCTTGTGGTGCAGGTGAAAAGAGCAACAGCAGTTTCTCTTTTGGTGTGCAACTGCAGTGCTGTATGCAAGAGCAGCTGTATGTGTTTGGTGGGAGAAGCTTAGGAAAAGGGATTAAAATACGCTCAATTTTGAGGCTTACTGACAAAGGGGGTGTGTGTGAGAAAATTCACCTTTTTTCCATTTACTGTAATAAGTCAATGATAAAGAGTGTGAGCAATGGGGACCCAGCACCTCTGTACACACCACGTGGGATTTGTCTGCTGTACCCATACCTGAACAGGGACAGTGCTCTCCAGCAATGCAACAGGCCCAGGAGAAGCAATCAAGAACAAACCCACAAATGGGCACTGCTTTGGTGACCAGTAATCTCCTCTTTGGGGCTGGCGCTTGTTTAAAAGCCAAGTTTGGAGAGCCAGGAGTGACTTTTATTTTTCATGCTGCGTTATGAGCGTTTGCTGACCAGCAAGAAGGCAGAGAGGAGGGCCAGGACAGAGCAGGAGGGGAGGCACTAGAACTGGCACACAACAAGGCGATTCTGGTTGCACTTCTTGTCATTCCAAGTGCCATCCGTGTACATCTCCACACACTCCTCTTCCCCTTTGCCAGAAGGTTCCCTCGCGTGCCAGTGTGTGTAATTCAGCTCTGCCCCGCCGAGGGAGCGGAACTTGCCTGGAATTAGGGCCTCCTTGATGCCCAGGTAGGCGTACGTGTTATAGCGCTGCACCAAGCGCAGCACGGCAGTGTTCTCGCCCTCGCTCCTCGGGGTGGCGATGGTCCTCCCAGCCTGGCTGCATTCTTGCACTGCAGTGTAGAAGTCGGCCTTTTTCCCGTTGGTAGCAAATATTTTTCTTCCAGAGGCGGTTATCTTCTCCTCCAAACGGAGGGCTACAAGATCAAGTAAAAGAGGATAATCCCTTATGTATTGGTTTTGTAGTCATTTTGCTAGCAATAGTGCCTGTATTCTTCCATAACTTTAGATTTTACCTATGAAAAAGGAAAGGAGAGGAAAACTTCAAAACTTGAAAAGATTAAAAAAAAAAAAAAAAAAAAAAAAGAAATCTGAAAAGATGAAGATGGGGGCGGGGGAAGGATGAAATACTTATGGACAATGAAATAGGAGAACCAAGAGGTTGGAGAGGAGGGATATAAGTGTAAAGAGTATGCTAATACTTCAGGGAGTAGAACCTTAGATATGATCCTATTGGGATTATTAGGGTATCTTTAGCATTTGGTCTATATGTGACCACTAGGAGCATGGGATGACAATGCCTTGCCTTTCACAGAGGCAAGAATTTTAGTCTGATAAATGTTTCTGACTTGCATCCATGTTTCACTGCTCTTACCTAGGTATCAGGCACTAGTTAAGGAAACAATTCTCACCTTCCTCCTACCGTTTTGAAGTAATCAGTCACCTCTTCACTGAGGAACAGAAGATAAAAGGAGCGAAACAAAAACTCAGAAAATGCTGCTATTTTTTAAGAAGCTTCCCCCCCCCCCCTTCATTTTGCATATGTTCACCAATCCTGTTATAGCTGAAAGGAAAGGCAGATAAATTACCTCCTTCAAGTCTGGAAATGCGATTGTCTAATTGAAGGACGACATCCTCCTTTTCATTATCAGCAAGCGATGAGGAATCTGAAAACAGAAACAACTATTATACATTTCATTTAACTTTTCTGGGACTTCAAGAAAAAGTAGAGATAGCTATGTGAAATTAATATGAACTTTTAAAATGTTTTGTTTGATCTGTTTTAGCTTAATTATCTGCTTTAAAAAGGCATTGTTAAAATTTGGAAAAGCAGGAAATAAATTTTAGGGTATCAGGTAGAACCCATGACAAATTACACAACGTGACATTTGGTTCATGAAACAGAAATGGAGTACAACATTACATCTAAATAAAAATAGAGATAGCTGCAAATACCTGGTAGGAAAACGTCATCTAACCCAGCTTCAGACAAGTGTGTGAAATGGGGCCCAGAAGGAATTGCCACAGGGTTATCTTGAACATAGCATGTGAGCAGAAAAGCCAGGCCAAACATCCTGGTGAACAACTGTGGTGGCAGCATTATTTGAAGCCAACTGAAAAACAAATTTTTACTCTCCAGTGTAGATTCCTGTGTTAAAAAATAACACTTCAAAATTTTGCTCTTCAATTTTTCAAGTTTTCTTTAACCACAAGGTTTGCCTTTGGTGAAATGGATGTCACTGATGTAGCTATAAAGTTATGTTATTTATATCAAATAATTCAAATATTTTTTCAGGAAAAGCAATCTCTTAACTTAGACTCCGCTTACACTGTAAAGAGAGAGGGAAAAAAAAAAACCCACCCCTTTCAAAACCTTTCTCTTTTCTACAGTCAGTACTATTTTTCCTTATAAAAATGCTAGTTTTGTTAATTTGAAAGAGGAGCAATAGATATGTCTGCTTTAGTGAGAAAAGCCATGTTAACATAAAATGGAACACGTTGCCTTATTTTGAGAGAAACAATTATTAAGGCTTATTATTTCATTATGATAAAAATCTATCTTTTAAAATACTCACATCTCAAGTGACATCCTTCATAAATGTAGGCTACAGTATTCATGAAGAAAAATGTTAAAAGACAATAAAAAGTTCTGAAATGGAAAGGTGTTTGATAGAGTTTAAGTAGTCAGCATGATTTAAACTACAGCCTATTTAAATATATTCAACTTACCTAGCAGCTCCACTATGAAATAAGAAAGGTTTATTGCATGGTCTAATATATAAGGCCCGTAACTGGAGATTTAGTTTGTTATCTATGAGAGCCTGTAATGTGAATTTGCATATGAATAGAAATGTCAAGGACTTTAACTTGTGTGATAAGGATTTGTTTTCTTCAAGAAGTAAACGTACTTAAAATGTGAGGAAAATATTTGAGAGTACTTTTTTGTTTTTAAGAAATGCTTTCATGTTAAAAGAGTAAAACGAAGTTATTTGTCAAGACTTGTTTGAAATATTTACTGTTCCTATGTAATTCCCTTGCAAATGTTACTGAAGAAAATCAAAAACAGAGTTCAGGAAATACACCATGCACCAGCAACATCTCTGTACTACTCTCTTGTTAGAGACTGAGGGACAATTACTGAAAGTTTGTGCCTGAACAGAAGTTCATGACAACAGAAACCAAGCCCAAAGGCAGCGGCGCATCTGTGGCCTTGGGAGAAGTAATAGCCCTCTAAGCCCATACTTGGATAAGCTGCCAAATTCTCCTAAGTGAGCTGGGATCACCTCCACGGACACAGCAGACCTCTACCCTGCCCATCCAGGCTTCCCGTGCTCCCATGCAAGCCCAAAGGATACCTGGAGCAGGTTAGTGCATGCTCTGCAGAGGGCACCCAGCCCGTGAAAAATAAATACCCAGCACCCAATTATTTCTGTGTGGGTAGGAGAGGGCCAACTAAATTTTGCATGAGCAACTTTTGTTTAAAGTTTCCCTCTAAAATTCAGGTTTCCTAACTTCTGAGTGTTTGACCTAATGCTCTTAACATTCTTTTGGCTTACGTTTTTCCAATTGTTTTCTGAAAAACGGAGAATAGGAGGACATGCTGTTACCTGGGGACCATATGAGCTCTGGTAAAGGTCAACTGCAGAACTTGGACCTTTGCTGCTATGGTGGGGAGAACTTGAGCACTTGAACTTCTGGGAGGAGGTGCAGTTTGTGCAGGGTGAGATAGGATGTGGTACAGCCTCTGTTAATAGACCTCACATGTACTGAAGGACGGCTCAGAAAGGCTGGTCGTGTTTTCTGGTGCAAGAGACTCCTGAGAAGAGTCGTCGTTGATTTTGTATGTTTAAAGCTTCTGTTCTTTATGATCAATAGCTTGATATTAACATTATCTATAAGAACAATTACTATAAACTATTTGCAGATCTGACTTTGAACAGTATGCCACAGAAGCTTAGCAAGACTCAGGGATACTTCAAAAAAGTGACATAAGACAGAATTCTTGAGGATTAAAACAACTTTTCCCATACTTCTCCATCTCTCACTGAGCAGTTTGATAATTAAATTAATTAAAAGGCTAGTGAAACAAATTATGGAGATTCTGAGGTTAGGTTAAGTGTTACACAAGGTAGCGAGGAAAATATAAAACATACTAAGGACAACCTTCAGTCAGCAGCACTTTCCTATCTGCCTAAACAAATAGAGATGCTAGAGTTTAATGTCAGTTTTTGGAATCTGGTTGGTTTCTTCTATAAGCATATGTGTTAGTTTTCCCTCTGTACATTTAATCTCCAGAAGTCTGATTGTTTTCCTTCATAGTGCTAGTCCCACCTCAGCTAACCCTACAGAGTCTTCCCCTAGTCTCTTGGTTTGTATTTAAATAGTCCAGACCCCATTTATATTTACACCGTTTCTATGCTGTTTCTGCTGTTGCTGTTTCCATTCTACCCCTCTACAGAGCCCTGTCCTTTCTGCAATCCTTTTTTTCCCATGTCTTCTTCTAAATTCTTGTCAAACCACTCTGAACAGCTCCTGTATGCTGAGGAGTATGAGGGAGCTCAGAGCATGGGGGACCTCCTGCATGTTCAACTGCTCACCCCGGTTCTGAGCTTGACAGCAGTAGTGAGGCTATTTTTCTTAAGCTTTAAGGACAAGAAATAAAGAATTCAGAAAAATATGGACATCCAATATGACAAGCTTCAGCATGACTTGTGGGTGAAATTAGGAGCAGCATATTAGAGTAGAAAGTTTTAGTTTTACCTGTAGCTATGTTGATGCAACTGCCATCTTGCTCCATTGACCTACATGTGAAGGTCACCAGCTGTCCTTGGATCATCACGCAGGATTAGCTCAGCTGAGAGACACAGGAAGGAACAGTAGCTTTGTGTTTACAACCTGTGGAAAGCAGCAACATGTCTCATTTAGCAATGATTCTTAATAACAAAACTGGGTTCTAAGAGCAGGGAGGAAAAAGAACAACTTAGGCTTATGAAGCAGAGGAAATGCTTTTGATCCTATATACGCTGCAGTTGGCCTCCATTATTAATTGACAGCAAAGGAAGGTTAAGCTGCTCCCTGTAGCCTTTACTCATGTAACAATCCTTGTGATGTCTTGCTGTGAGGCTCCCACGCACCCGGATACCTGCAGCCAGGTCCATCAACCAAGTTTCCTTTAGCCACCCCTTATTTTGAACACCGAATACTCTAATTTCCAAGCATCTTGGTCTGTTTGCATAACTGTGGATTAATACAATTTTATACCTTTAAGTTTCTACTTCAGATAATGAAATTTGCCTGAAATCTGACTCTTTCAGGCCCAAATAAACATGTCTGTTAATTCATTGCACAACACATCCATGAACACCGTTTTCCTCCAGTTCATAAGTTGCAATAGGACGATTAGTTCTTTCACCACCCTTATGAAATTTCCTGATGGAAAGTATTTCTCCCTGTTCCATTTACTGTTTTGCTAGTGCAAGGCCACCTATGAACATAAAATGCAGGATTAACCTTTAGCC
>VZSG01000039.1:450193-532598 GCA_013398315.1 Nothoprocta pentlandii | reverse complement strand
AAAAAAAATCAAAAAGTCACCAAGATTGTACTTGGCTTATTTAGCTACTTTACCTAAGGTCAACTCCTTTGCATGCAGGTGGGAATCTGAGGGGAGAAGAGAGGACCTGAGTGCCCCTACATTGCTCATGGTATTTCTAAGCTAAAACACCCAATTAAATTACAAGGTTATAAGATATCATGGAACTGAAATCGTCTCAACTTTTACTTGTACTAAGAACTTATTTCTCAAAATCTGTTTTTTTAACACTGAGAAAAGAAAAAACTTACCATCTGAATTGAAAGGCCTTGCCGTTAGGTTGTTTTTCTGTAGCAAAGTATTATAAATCAGAAAAAAAAAATCAAATTGTCTTTTGCCTGGCCTGGTCATGATGCACCAGCAATTATTTTTTGCTTGATGTATTTTTAAGGAAAGATTTTATCAAACTCATTTAGCCTTTAAAAACAGATGAAGAAACAATTTGTTCCACCTCTATTTGACCTGTTTTCCTTTCTTTCCCCCATCTTACAAAAGAGCTTCATTAACATATAAACTCATAAGTTAGATTTTTTTTTTCTTTCACAGCAAATAGATGGGAATGCTTACAAGTATTTTAGATGTCATTTAAACTGAGTTATGTTATCCTTTTAGCTTGCGTTTATCTTGTGTGTCATTTATTTAGGTTACTTCTCCTTCTCCCCTATGGAACTGAAAAGAATAAGCACAACAGTATTGGACTCAGCATGTACATGGATAGTGAGTTTTTATATCATCGTTCAGATTTAAAATTTCAAAGCATATAAAAATCTAATGAAATATAAATGAATTCCTTGTGTATCTATACCATACCTTTTATTAGAAAATCTTCTTTATTTTGTCCATGCATGACAGTTGAGCTTGGACAACTTTAAGTCCATTGAAGTTGGGAGATAAAAGACCACTCAAAAAAATTAAAAAGGTGGCACAGTTTGAAGAGAAAATAGGAAACTGAGGGACATTCTTTTTGATATCTATTGTTTTATACATAAGATATAGTCAGGATTTTGGATGCTGAACAAGGAGGCCCACTTCAGAATATTATAAGCAAAATGCTAAAGCATAGAAAAAGAGGAAATGAGTAAGATGCTTTAACTATGAAAATAACTGAAAAGTTTAGTTGCAATACCAATCAAATTGCAAACCATATAGATGAAACTACTGTCTAGAAGCTTCTCAACCATAAAAAAGGAAGGTGGACTTTTTATTTCTAAGCAGTATCTGTCTGTGTGTTGTTCTTTTTGCTTTTATAATTTTAAAGACTTAAGAAGAAAGAATTGGTCTTGGAGACCTAGCTTATGATCTTCGCTTGTTGACTCAAAAACCCATGATATTTCTTAATTGGGTAAAAAGCACCAAAATGGTTTGAAGTGTTGCTCTGTTTAAAGATGGGTGATATACTCTAAGTCATTTGTGAGATTTTAAACACTGGAGATGTTTTAGACTTTTTTTGTGTAGTCATCTTGTAAGCACAGATAGGACTGAAAAAACACCAGTGCCAATTGAACAGGATACCCCAAATATTGTTGGAGATCTATGTAAATGGTTTGGACCATAAAAGGCCATGTGAGCACAGCAATTTTGGGGCTTATGATAACTGCTTATGCTAGCTAATCATCTTGCTCTAAAATAATAGCTTTATGTTTGAAAGACAAATATTGATTGAAGGTTTCTTTGTTAGATGTTTCTAAAGAATCAAAACTCAAGAGAAAGTGATATTGTGAGGGAATGTGATGTTTTATTGACAAAAATGCAGTGTTTAATATTTTACATACTTTTTCATATGTTTACATAGTAAAATGCAACGTTTACCTTAATGTTTTATAGCCAGTACCTTCTGATTTAACTAGGAAAATGCACTGTAATTGGTGCCTTTAGTACACAGATGCTGAATTTATCAATGCACACTTTGATACAGCATAACACAAACTCTGCACCTCAAAGAGATAAGCCCATAATTGCTACAGTGAAGTCAGCAACTATGCATCTCTCTTAAAGCAAAAGTAAATGCTTGGAAATATTTCTACTATGAAGCCAAAGAATATTTTAACTAACCTCTGACTTTTCTTACATCCCGAGACAAACCTTTGACTGAGGAATTTCCCTCTAATATAGGCACAGCACACTGAGACAGTGTGTGTCATAAACAATGAATTCTAAGCTATTTCCAACCCTCTAAAACAGAGAAATGCATCAAATTAGGTACATTTTAATTAAGTTAATCATTATTTCATTTATGATTTTCTAGAGGATAATACCATAATAAGATTTATTTTATCTTTTCTGGCATAGAAAAATTGCAGAAATTCTACCCTATGAAGCTGAGACAGCATTTATGTTCTTCATATTCTCATGTGCCTGAAATGCCATTTTTTTCTAAAACTCACAGACTGTGAGGCGATACAGGTTGCAAGTTTTGTCATTCCAGCTTCCATCCGTGTACATCTCCACACATTTTTCTTTCCCTTTGCCATTTGGCTCATACCGGTGCCACTTGGTGTAATTCACAGGTATGCCATTCATAGAGCTGAACTGACCAAAAGTCTCTGTCTCTTTAATGCCTAAGTAAGCATATTTGTTATACTGCTTCACGATACGCAAAATAGCATTATTCTCCTCCTCGTTCATGGGAGTTGCAAGAGTTCCTCCAGCCTCTTCACAGGATTTTAGTGCAGATGCAAAATTAACTTCCTTCCCGTTGCTGGCAAGTATTTTATCTCCTACTTTTGTTATTTTTGCATTCAAAGCAAGCACTAGAAATTGAAAAGGAAAGAGCTAGTCAGTGGTGTTTTTTTTTTTTTTTTTTAATATTATTATTTCCTCTGGCAGAGTGATGAGAAAGTGAAGAAAGAAAAAAAACAAGAGAACAGGAGAAAATTAAGATTTGTGAAAGGAGGAAGAAAGTGATGAGGGCAAGAAAATGAGAATAAAGGAAAGGCTGAATAGGAAAGAAGCTGTTCAAAATGTTATGAACTCATTACTTATTCAATAAGTATATTATGTTGCATGCAACCATCTGTCATCGCTGCCTATTAAAGCAGGGATGTGCCATTACCATTTCCTTATGTATAGTATCAGCACTGTTTATTTGCGTGCACTTCTGACAGCGCCAAGTTTTGCTTCAACTTTGAGCCAGGAAAACAGAGAAATTATAAATGTTTTGTGAAGTCTTTCCTTTAAAATTGTATGTGAGCTCAAAAAGTACAAACAGAAACATTACCACTTTCCAGTCTGGCAATTCGATGTTTTAAACTTGCTAAAACATTTCCTAATTCAGTGTCAAGAGAAGCAGGTAGACCTGTACAGATTAAAAAAAAAAAAAAAAAAAAAAAAAAAAAAAAACAAAAAAAAAAAAAAAAAAAAAAAAAAAAAAAAAAAAAAAAAAAAAAAAAAAAAAAAGTTATGCAATCTAGTGAAAACTGGGCTCTGTTGACAGGAACAATTCCCTGAACAAAACTAATCACTTTACAAAACTAACTCATGCATAACACACTTCTCTTGCATCATCTAGGGTAAAGCTATAATTTCCCCATTATTTTTTTCACACAGTAGTTACTCTAGAGGCCTAATACCCACCCCTCTACCCCTAAAATGCTGATAATTCACTTATAAATAGAAGAGGCCTAGGAAAAACTGTAAAAGAAATGGGATGCATATTTCTAGGTTGCAGGCTCACATTTCTGGCATACCTGTGAAAGTGCAAAGATGCTAAGATAGCATCTTAGTGTTTGACTGTGTCTTTGACAAAGAGAATTTGTTTCATTCCGGGGATTGTTACGGAACAGGCACAAAGCAGAGTTTGGGGAGGGAATTTGTGTCATGGCATCAAACAGAATTCAGCTCGTACCACTTTTTTTCAGTTAGCTTACTGGATCCTTTGTGCCTTTACAGTGGGATCCTACTTTAATGTGATCTATAAACACTGGTACAGGAGAGCTTCTGCACAGGTTGTGTGAAACATGTACAGCTAATCCAGCACTGATGGCCAAGATGCTTTCTTTTTCCATACAAAAAGCCACTTGCAACTAGGGACTTACACGTGGAAGGAAGTTAGGAGTATGCTTGTGCATTGCCACTACTCTTAACTAAAATGGAAGGAAATGGAGATGCCCCAAACACTGCTCCATCTCCTCTCTCTGAGCTGCAGTGTTGCAACTCTGACTTATTGCACTTCAGGGCCAGCGAGAAACACGTATTTGACCCAATAACATTGCATTCAACTAACAGCCTTTACAGGGGGATCAGCCTTTTTTACCTGGTGGTCCAGTGTCTCCTTTTTCTCCTTTCTCTCCTCGCTCTCCCTTGAGACCTTGAGGTCCAGGAAGTCCATCTCTTCCAGGAGGCCCCATTGCGCCTCCAGAGGGTCCTATGGGACCTGGAAATGAGAAGCATGAAAATAAAATGATTTATATATACTTTTTTTTACAATTTATGCCTATTCTGGGACCTTCTGGACCTAGAAAAAGCATTTCTTCTGGAAAGAAAATGATACAAGTAGTGTGTTCCTTACCAGACTACTATAACAAATAGTGCCTTCCAATACTGTAAAAACATATCAGAAGCTCTTTAATTAAACTCCTGCTTACGGGAATAACATTTTCTTCATACTTAAAATCCTTCTGCTGTGAAAGAATATAAGAGCACTGTGTGTATGTGTGTGTGTGTATATACACACACACAGTGCTCATATGTGTGTATGTATTAATTTATTGATAAACTTCTATAAGCATCTAAAATACATCAATATTTATATTTATTGTAATTCATATATATACATACATTGATTGATGCTTAAATATAAAGTATTGATAAGCTGTTCGTTTCCCCTCTTTGACCAGAAAAGGGTCTTATCTTTCAGAAAGAAAAATCAATTACTTCTTCCATTCAATTCTTCCATCTTTTTGCTCCTCTGTGTTAAGGGCCTTTCTTCGTGCAGCCATCATGATGAAAGATTTGTTGCCAAACAGGAAGTTAGCTTGGGCTGAAAATAGGTGACAACAGATTTCAGAGCAGAAAATCTCTCTGGAAATCTACTGGAACTGGTACCCACTAGACATTTAAACAAAAGTACTATTGCTTTATTTTGTCTAAATGAAAAGACAATGTACCACAAGACATTTGTTTCCTTACTGTAGTCTTACATGTACATGGGTACATGTGCAATAGAGTGAAGACAGCCGGTGCAGTTACCTGGTGGCCCTGGTTCTCCTCGCAGACCGTCCCTGCCATCTCTTCCAGGCAGCCCGTTGGCTCCGGGAGCACCGGGCAGCCCAGGCATCCCGGCGCACTTCTCCTCTGCACGGCAAGACCCGAGAAAAGCAGCTACTGCTGCGACCAGGTACAACGAACACGACAACATCATTGCTCAGGGCAGCTGTAAAAAAGTCAGGAACAT
Source organism: Nothoprocta pentlandii (assembly GCA_013398315.1). Lineage (NCBI taxonomy): Eukaryota > Metazoa > Chordata > Aves > Tinamiformes > Tinamidae > Nothoprocta > Nothoprocta pentlandii. The sequence goes on along the minus strand of VZSG01000039.1, from coordinate 527,188 downwards.
ATTTGTCAGGAAACGATTCTCTAAGAAATACAGTAACGCTGCAGAGTGCTTTAAAAACTGAAGTGGGGTTTTATCTTCCAGATTGACTCTACTGTAGAGGCTTTTAGCTTCGTTATACATCTACCTCAAAAATGGCTGTTTCTAAGGGCAAAGTTCAAGTGTGTTTCTACAGAGAAATGTTTCATCGAAATGAACTGGACAGAACACGCTCTTGATCATGAACCTATTCAATTAGGCCATAAATTTTAGCGGTAAACGGTACACAAAATCTGTTTAAGCTGCAGGGATTTCTGTCTCTATTGTCAAGAGCATTCACTTTTTGTGAGAACGTGAAAAGCACCTCAGAACACACAGGCTGTACCGAAAGCATCAGGGAATTTTGTGGGCTGAACCTCAAATCTCTGGCAGTGCAGGCCGGGGGCTCCAGAGAACAGTCTAGTGAAGTGTCCATGAGAAACCTGCTGTAGGTGGCTGAGAATACTTGTCCCTGAGATAAGGAAATGCAATTACATCAGGTAGCCTTCCTCTGATGCGGATCATTTGGTGAATTACATGCGAATGACTACCGCATTCAACTCATAATTGGATCACGATGCGGAGTCAGAGTCCTGATCAGTCATCTAGTAAGATGGAAAACAGCTCTTTAGGTTTAATGACCTTCATCAGTCACTGCAATCTTGTGTCCTTCAGGCATCTCCTCATCTAGTAAAATTGTTAATATAAGCAAAGTACAAAAACAGTAATAAAAGAAAATGTAATTAAAAAATGCAAATACAACCACAGAAATGAAAAGGAACAGGTTGGCCGACTAGCTGAAGTCTTCATTATTTATAAAAAAACACACACAAAAAAAAACCAAACCCAAATTCAGCTTACCTTTCAGCTTCAAAGTGAAATGAAAGAGAAGTTCTCAGAAATCCCCTTTATATAGTGTGTGGCTTGTTAAATGCCAAAGTGCTGAAGTGGAGACTGGATAAGTAGGGCAGGAATGATCTTCCTGTGTAATTTCCTTACACACTTGTTATGCAAAGTCTGAGAACAACATTAAGGGCTGAGACATTTCTTTCTTTCTTCTTCTTTTTTTTTTTTTTTTTTTTTCTTTTATAAGAGCAGAAAGCAAACTTTCTAATTTCTATTCTTAATGGGGAAGAGAACATATAACTCCTGGTTTACATACTCATACAAATGATACGGAAATTTAAAGACATTTGCAATAAATTTAGTTGATATTGTAACTAGATTCTTCTTATTTTAAAAGAGCAAAAATGATATGTGCTCAATGGTGGTTTTCATTGAAGGAAAGGTGCTCTTATCAATTAGGGAAAGCACTGCTGCCTTCTGGATAAAGTCTGCTTTGGTAATCAGAATTCTAAATTTTTCTTCTCTATAGCTGGCCTAGTTGCCTTTTCTTATGATTTCCCAGAATGAGAGCTACATGTATATAGAAAAAAAAAAAAAAACAGGGCAAGCAAATTGAAGAGATAGTAGTGTCCCTTTACCAAACAATTAACTGGAACAATTATTACTAAAGATCCAGATTCAAAACATTCTTCTAGGACAAGTACTTCAATGCAGATAGCATCATTTTATAAAACCTCTAATCACTCCAGCTGAAATACTTACTTCTATACTGTCCCAAGGAGGCCGATGAAAAGAGCTGGTGTTATGTATGTGAAGAAGGGTTAAGGAGCACGCTGGAGGTTCCCTACCTTGTTTGGGAATCCTGCTGCATCCTCGGGACAGCACGGGCACCAAACGCCTTGGCACAGTCAGTATGTGGGTAAATCCGTTTCTGAACGGCAGCCGAGCTCCAGGGTAGCTACAGCTCTGGGGAGCCTCTGCTGTGGCAGGATGAAGTTAACGAACCTAGGCTGGGGAAAAAGTATTTTAAGTGATTAGTAGTCCAAGCTTCTGTGAATTCAGTATATCATATAATAGTATCTCCTATAGATTGTTTGTAAGCAAGTCTGTAATATTTGTAATGGTTAATACTATTTTGTTGTATCATTTGTATACAAATTCATGCATACTTTAATAGTGAAGCAACTTTATAAACTATTGTAAATTGCTACTATTTCTTGCAGCTAACACAATTTATACGTCAAAGATTTACCTAAGTATTGCAGTCATTAAGCAGGAAAATCAGTAAAACTGCACCAGCTACATATCTCTGTCCTTTCAGGGAAGTGTGCAATGAAGAAAACACGACCTATAATAGCTTAAGATGGGTAAAGGCTTATAAATTATTATCTTTATCTAAACCCTCAAAGAAACATACATTTCAGTAAAATTCTTCTACTATGAGTCAGATTATAATTCAACAACAGAAGCTGATAAGAGATTGAAACCATCATCCAGCGTCAGAGATTACTAATTCTTTAGATTTACTTTCCTTTGTGAAGTGGCAGAGATTTAAGGAAACCAAATATACTACGGATGGAAGGAGAAAGAAAGCAAATATTTTTTCTGCAGGCTGGCATCGCTGCTCAATAACTCGGAGGCTCAGGGTTCTGCAATTCACAGGAAAGGCCTTTGTGGCAGTGCCTTTAGGGAGGGGCAGCAACAGCAGAAAGCACCCAGGACACTTGAGGGTTTCATCCGGACTCAGACCCTTGTTTCTCGGGCCAGTCAATGAAGCAGAAGTACAAGATTCCTTCTGATGACCTAGGAAGCATGAATTACACTGTTTTGTCAGTGCCAGGAAACCAAACCCAAACCTGACAGCCTCCTCAGCGAGGAGCAAAGGAAGTTTAAGGAACTTAATGTTCAAAGATCCATTGTACCCAGAAAGATCACTTATTTAAGGAGCAGCTGTGCATGCTGTCCTCACAAAACTAGTTTGAATACTATTAAGGAGGGTTTCAAAACTGAAATCAATTTCTTTTATATAGCCTTTAATCTCTAACCTCCTGAAAAAAAAGAGGTGAACTCTATTTCTCTCAGCTCACCATTCTGAAAAGCTGATTACCAACACCTTTATCATAGCCCAACACGCAAAAAGCTATATACTGCTCTTTCATATACCAGAGAATGCTATATAGCCACACTAGTTTGGTTTAGCTGTCTCAGAGACGTTAATCTTAAATGTATCATGTTGCTGCAAGTTCCTGATATCTGCTGTCTTAGTTTGTCCTTGACACTGCATTTGCATGGCAAGCAGCTGGGGCTGATTCTCCATGTTTGCCTGCTCGAAATGACAGTAATTTCCAAATATTTGCCTAATATTTCTACAGTAACTTAACAGCGCTGCTGCTGCTGTGGGTGTTAAAATACTCCAGAGGTAGGTACCTACAGTCCATTTTAAAAAAGACTGTTTAACATCAGCTTAAGCCTTCATCAGAAATATAGGGAATTAAACCCTGTCTCCTACTAAGCAACAAAGCAATGAAGCATGTGCCCTCTTCCCCACCTCTGGTTTAATTTAACTGGGAGAAATCAAAATAAAACAGTCTCTCTGACTTTAGAGAGTAAGAGAGTAAACATCAATAAAATCACTTTAATTCTAGTTAAAGTGCATTTATGAAGTGCATTATGAGTGAAAAAAGGAGAACTGAAAGTTCACTAGGCACACTATTTATTGGGTGTTATTGCTATGTGTCCTACAGACTCATACTACTTCACCTGGAGGATAAGCATCTAACAGGGAGAACGTAAGGGCTGCTGAGCTATATTTATGTTTATGAACATCCCTGTTTGAGTGAGGTACTGCCAGCTTACTCATACACTGCCAGTTCGGGGGTGGATCCCAGGGCACGTCTAGGTCCAAGTGTAAGTGGGTGGATAGAGGAGGAGGAGATGGAGCTGCTGAGTACAGGCAACGAGACTCCCAAAGAAGGGACAGCAGTGGCAGGGAACACAGGTCAGAGGACGTGATTATAAGGGCTTGTCTCCTAGACTGTACTGAACTATCCTTTCATAGCACTGTGCTTGCAAAGAACATAAAATTTAAGCTTAAGAAGAAAAAAGAAAAGTCCTTTTCTATTTCTATTTTCTGTTCCAGGAAAAGCAAATTCCAATTATATTCATCAAGATAAGAAAGGGCAAGGGTTTCACAGCTTTTCTGAGAGAAGCAGGCATGGTTTTGCCCTGTCAAAAATATGTAACGTTAAAATTATTTTAACAGAAAATCTACTTAGTCTTTATCTTCGCATTATATCCATTTCTTTTTTTGGCCATACACTTGTGGTTATTGCTTTAAACCGCAGATGCACACAGCAGCATACCACAGGACCCAAGGCGTTTATTGTCTCAGTAAGTTAGAATAACTGGGATGGACCCCTGGAGGAAAAAAAAAAAAAAAAAAAAAAAAAAAAAAAAAAAAAAAAAAAAAAAAAAAAAAAAAAAGGAATTGTTTCAGGGAAAGGCATTCTGCAGTTTTATCAGAGCTTATTTCTTAGTCTGACACAGGAGGTGATAGTTAACATTACCTGTATATCTCCAGAAAGAATATATTTAAATCTTCCTGTCAAAGCAAAAATTGAAAAGTACAGACTGAGTTTAACCTACAGTAGATAACATGCACCAAAATTTACAGCTTTTCAGCTACTTCAACGGGACAGAATAAAGAATATTTAAGACTCATGAGAGAATGACAAGCCTTCCTCTCATTTCAGTCCACAGTGGACACCATGCCTGACATCAAGGTACCAAGAAACCAAGTGCAACACTGAAGAAATGATCAAGAAAGCTAAATCACAATGAGCGAAGGGCGACGAGGCTGAGCTCCTTCTTACTAGGTAATAATACTAGGCTGCAGTATGGGAACAGTACGTGACAGTATGAGAGGTAGTTGCTCAATCTTGTTCAACAAAACAACAGAAATATCCACTGTAGAGTTAATTAGTAGTGTCTCTATGGGTTAAATATGTCTTTTTTTTTTTTTTTTTTTTTGAAATAGTAACTAGAATAGTAACCACAGAAGTATCCTGCTGTGTTATAGTTCCCATGGAGATGAACTGTACAGAGTCCCTCTTATCAAAAGTGGTAATAGGAAGCAATTTATGCTTGAACAGCCACTGGCCAAAATTACCTTGGAAACATTTGCTCATAATTCATATCTTGCCCTTATAGACAGCCACCTGGCCCTTGTTGTCAATTCAAAATAAAGATAATCTAGATTGCAGGTAGGAAAAAGAAAACCAAAAAAAAAAGCCCCAAAACAACAACAACAAAAAAAACCCTTCTAAACTGTTATTATGTTGTTATTGTTGGGAAATGGCCCATCTAATGTATTACTGATAAGTGTTACAACATCTATATCCAAAAGCATTGTCAACATTTATTTCATTTGTGATTGAAATTCAAAGTCCTTGGGAAAAACCTCATTATTGAAAACACATGGCACAAAATAGAGTTATACAGCAAAATAATAAACTCACCAAGCTGCTGTTCAGGTCTGATGGTCACAATAAAATGAAGCTGCTTTGCATCTTACTGTAGGGAACCAAAGCGGCAATGAATTCCCAGGAAACACCACATATTATGATCATTATTGCTGTTACAAGCTGAAAATTAAGACAAAATAGGTATTATGGATTTTCATTTTGCACAGAACATTTCAGCAAGATTGAACACCAAAACTCTACATGCTTTAGCTAATTATGTTGTTGAGGCATATAGTATTTATTACACTAACTCTGTTCCTTCTATAAAGGCATATTTCAGATTCTTAATAGTGCACAGATATAAAGATGAACTTTAGATCTTTCAGGTACTAGACCAATATTATGGCTTTTTGTTACTTTCATTTACCATGAAAAGCATCCACAGCTGCTCAGTGCAAATCTCTGGGAGCTTCAAGCTAGCTAAGTGGGTTTTTTTTTTTAAAAAAAAAAAACCTCTAGAATGCTTTTTTTTTCTAAACAGAATAATTAAGGGAATACTGTGTGATAAGATAGGAATATGTAACTTTCTTTGAGTCTAGAAAGTAACCGCAGCACCTCTCAGATTTTCTGAGGTCTCCTTTGGAAGCCACCTTAGGCACACCAGCAGCTCAGCAGAAATATAAAAGACAATAAGAGAAAATACAAAGGAAGATCTAGGAAACCAGTGGGAGGAGGTTCTTTATCTAGTGCAAGCTTAGGAATAATTTCCAACTGTTTTCTTTCCGCTCAGTGGTGTATTTTCATTTCTTAGCTAGTTGATTAAATCCCCTTAGAGTTCATCGTGCTGATAAAAACATGGGACAGATGAAGCCCCAGAGAAAATAGAAAGAAAACAAGGGAACAAACAGACCCCTAGAACCTCAAATTCCATCCAAAGCAAACTGGGAGATCTTAAATATTGCTTGAGGCTGGGACATTTCAAAATAAAACTATTTAGCAGGTTATTAAAGCACAGCAGACAATTTAGCACGACAAATCAGAGAGAATGTTTAATAACCCTGTTCTAAAGCCTAAAAGTTGTGTTCCTTGTAAGACAAGAGAAACTCCAGAAAATTATTACTAATTGTTCCCTAAATATTCTTGCCTACATTGACGAGAGGGACGCAGGCTGTAGCTCTACAAAGCGATGGTGTCTTGGCTATCTTGCCACGCTGAAGCCGCAGGAAGAAGGAGCCATGAGAGAGCTTCACACCTGCACACGCAGGAGGCAGGCTGCCTGTCGGGTGCTGCTGCTGGGTGGGAGCCAGCGCTTCACGTGTCCTTAGGGCAGCTTCAGGCTTACCAGAGCGCTCCAGGGACTCAAGCCAGAACACAAGCACGGCAGGCTTGGTCTTTCACGGCCATTTGAGCAGCGTCGTCATCCACGTGCAGGGCCAAACGGTGCCGCGGCAGCTGCGGGCGCGTTGCACAACGCAGAAACGCCTCGGGAGTGAAGAGCGGGCGCAGCCGGGCGCGCGGCCCTTCAGTGGCTCTCGGCAGGGGCTCCGCCGCCTCCACAGCGCGCCCCTTGCGCAACGGCCGCCCCTCGGCTCGGGCGAGCACCGAAGCCTGAAGTGCACGTCAAGTGTTAACTTGTACAAATACTTTTTGAAAAACCCACAGAAAACAATAGTCCTGGCAGTATAGTGTTACCACAAATGGTGTTGCTCTAAGGAGTGCATGAAATCTTTGCATTCTCAGTCACACCTCCTTGCTTTTCTTTGGGGCTTTTAATAATGATCTCGCCACAAATCTGTTTCTCCAGCATCTATTTTTCCCAGTTATATTTCCACAGAAACAGGGCCCAACAATAATCTACACTTTTTATGCTTTTTATTTTAAACCCTCCCAAAGAAAGAATTCTGTACCAATATAGCAGAGAAAAACCACATAAACTATTACACTTACCAGGGACTCAGGCAATTTGCTAGAATAAAGGCCAAATTCAAAACCGTTCTGACAGCGTTAGACAAAGATAAACATCAGGACAGCTGTATACAGAAGCACTGAAGGCTATATAGGCTGCCTATAACATGATACAGTGCGTAGAACACGATTTTAAGTGAACTGACATAGAATGCACTTAAGAATTGTAGACAACATTTGAAACATTTCTTAAATAGCTTTTACAAGTGGTGGGCTTGCAGCCTTTCATGCTACACAGATTCCTGCTCTTCCTGACACTTGATCCTCACTTGTTAAAACATAGAGGTTCTGCCTTAAGATTGACTTCAAAATATGAGATAAAAAAGAAACTAGCCATTTGTTTGTATAGGACTTCTTGCTTGAGAGCCTTGTAAGCTTTTTTCCATCATTGTCACGAAAGCTCTAAATGCACTTTGGTCTTGAAAAATGAAAGCTGAGATTCTCCAAATGCTGCAACTGCACTTTTAAGCTAAACACCAGGTACTAGAAAATGACAGCACACTGAGGGAAACGTGAGATTTCACAGTAATATCTGCTTTACTAGTCTTTCCTGCATAAACATAAGATCTATTTAACATGCTTAAGAAGCAATATCACTTATCACTCTTTTCAGCTTAGCTGTCAGGTGCTTAATTTTTTAAACAAATACGTAATTTCTTCTTCCTTTCTCCTTCTTGCAATTTAACCTCTTTATCTTCCTTCTATGCATACATATATCTGTGTGGGGAGGATGGAGAAGGTGTGAGGAGTTAAAAGGTTATGATCTATAAGAAAAGCTGCATTGACCCAAATACTTTTGAGTGGGCCACCCTTGCACAAGTGACACTAGACCCTTAAAGTACAAGATAGGACAAGATATTCAAGACCAAATTATTCCTTAGAAATTGTGACACTTGATAAGAGGTTTCAGGATTTCTAATTAAGCTTGGAAAGTGCTGTGCCCATCTCAGATAAAAATTTGCAGCAGAGCAGCCTCTGCTCTTCTACAATCCTCAGTTATCTGTCTCAGAATGAAAAATATGCTTGGGAATAATACTTGGCATGGGTGAAGGCTGCACAGAGCAGAATTCAGAGAGAAAATTTATACCCTTTATACCCTCACACGTTTTTTTGCAGCTCTGTACTATTGATTTCTGCTAAGGCCGCAATGAAACACACTGGGATTCGGTCTCTGCTGCACTGCTGAGCTGAGGCAAGACGGTTCCCTGGACGTGCTAGCGTGTCCAGGCTCCCTGAAAGCAGACACCCAAGTGGGACTGACGATTCCTCTCACGTTTTGTACACTTAGTCCCAAGTACACTCCAGCTGCTTCAAGTTTTATCTGTGCTTAAACACTCTGCAGGGCTGGGAGAGGATGCCAGCCACTTAAAAGCAGGCTCTTCCTCCCACTGTAGAGCTGCCAGAAGGATTAAGGCACACGCTCAGCTCTGCAGGATGAGCTGAACAGCCGAACCAAAGGGAGCCAAGAGCCAGCCCAGGAGCTGCTCTCATGCCCTGAAGCCCGAGCCAAACAGCTCTAGCTACCGATGCCTGAAACACCACCAGGGTCGCAGACCGTAACAAGGGGCAGCGAGCGCGAGCGCCTCAGGATACAGCCATTCCCTAGAGCTAATCCACGAGACTAGTCCTGCTGCAAATGCTCAGAGGTTTGCCAGAGAGTTTAGATGAGACACGGGACTGCACTTAGCCTCCTAGGCTCTCCTGCAGCCTTTCTCTTCCTGGAGATGGCTGGCCAAGCTACAATATGGGAATTACTTTTCTTCCCTTATGTCACCAGGTGCTGGGCCAGAGGGCAAAGTCAGTGAAGGGTGCTAAAGCCACAGACTTCCTTGTGTAACACTTCTCTGCACGCTCCACGGGAGCCTGGAGAACAGGCCCAGGAAAGCGATGCCTTCTTCCACAGCAGTACACATGCCAGAACTAGGGGCACGCTTCTCCCCTGCCCCGAGCATACTTGTCCACTCCTTTCCTTTGTAGCACATCAGAACCATACAAAAGGTAAAGCTGCAAGTTGAAGTTACTACTGAATGCAATCACTTCCTGTCTTCTTGTAGTTCCAAATTAAAAAAAAAAAGCCACATGAAAAATAAAGAGAAGGAAAGGAGCTTTTCAGGAATTCTGCATTTTCAGACATGACAGGATAGCTGTTACTATGCCTGAAATTGAGCTGTGTCTTAGAAAGATAAATCCAGCAGCTGATTAATGAATGCTGCTCTCTAAAGAATTATTCCAAAGGTCTGTGGAGGTCATGTTAACACCAAATAAGACAGTTCATGTATCAGTGGTATAACAGATTATAAAAATGAGTTTGTAATTCAGGCAAAGCGAATGGGTTATTAGGGAGGCTGATTTAACCCTCTAGAAAACAAAGAGAAAACACTTTCAAAGAAGTAGAAATGTGTCCTTAACATGCTGTGAGGAAGGACAAAATTTAGGGCATACCGGATAGACCTCATTACAGTATATAGTAAAAGTTCACTTACTACTTTCAGGTTTTGTTTCTGCCTCGTGGACTCTTCTCCAGGCTGAGAGGATTTGCTTGTCCTTCTGGAACGAGTTGCTGCAGCTCAAAGATTCTGGCTCTGCTGCCTTCCGTAGTGGTTCTGGACATGTCATTTGCACATATTCATTTTTTTTTCTCACTGGGAAGATCCTGAACATCAGTCATGGGTACTGTTGAGCTGATCTTCACGCAGGACAACTGGAAGGTTCAGGTGACTGACAGTGGGAACCAGAAGCATTCATATCTGCAAAATATTATTCCAAACCATGTTCAAATCAGTGAACTTGGTCACTAATCTACTGGCTGACCAATTGTAGGCACAATACATCATGACTTTTAGAGCAGTTCCAAATTAAAGGGTCATAAAAATATCACAGTGCTTTTGGACACTCACAGTAGAATTCAAGTTTTCATTCATTCAAAATGAATGTACTGGAGACTAAATTATCACCAAGTCCTAAATCTGGAAGCACAACAGGACTGCACTTATCTGTTTTTTGAATATTGCAGCATAGTCTTCATTTTCATATAACTAATATTCATCAAAAGCTCCCAGACGAATTTTAAAAGCCTCTTGTTTTCATAGCTGCAGGACACCAACTTTTGAAGAAAAGGTATACAGTTCACTTGAGAATTGCATATGTGTTACAGTAAAGACAAGCAGAATATGATGCAGACCGGCAGATATGCCATACTCTAGAAAATTCATTCCATCCACCATCTCCAGTAATTACTTTTGCACAGTACCTGTATGACTTGCTGTATACAAATGACTTGGGAAAGTGAAGTAGATGAGCACTGCCTAAAATGTCTTCTTTTTGTGACACTGACATAACACTAAACCGTTGTTTACTCTCCTAAACTACAGACAAGTCTGTATTTTTACACTTCATTTCACACTTTACACTGCTCTGCAAAATATACCAGAGGCTGAATTGCTTCATGCTGCACATGCAGCCTCTTTGTAGAGTCAAGTGGGAGCTAAGTCTCTGGCCAAACACAGAAACCCTACTCATGCTTGTGAACAAACATCAAATATGTTGTCCTTGCATTTTAGCTGTGAGGTTGACTCTGTAATCTAGATATTTTATACAACAGCACTTAATCTTGCCTCAGAGAAAGTGAGAAAAAGGATGGGAAGGTGACTTGCCTCTTAGCTGTGTTTGTGCACTCACAGGTGTGCTGGAATCACAGCCAAGGCCTTCCAGAAACACTGCAGGAGGAAGAGGCACTTGACAGAGAGAGTCAAGGAGACTCTCCAGAGTCATTCTGTTCTCTAGAATGAGACTAGTAAGTCTCAGTACCTCTCACAGGAGCACAAAAAGTGAGAAAGTTAGATTCAGAAAGATGTTCCTGTGTTTCTGCTTGTGATCGTTACCCCTTGTTCTGTCACTGGAAATTACTGAAAAGAGTCTCGTCCTGTCCTCCTTACACCCTCTCTTCAGATATTTAAACATATCGGTAAGATTCCTGAGAGTTTTATTCTCCAGGTTGAGCAGTTTCAGCTCTCTCAGCCTTTCTTTGTCAGAGAGATGCTTCAGTGCCTTATCATCTTAGCAGCCCTTCCTTGGACTTGCTCCTGTAGCTCCATCTCTTTCTTATCCTGGGGAGCCCAAAACTGGATCCAGCACTCCAGACAGGTCTCACCTGTGCTAAGCAAACGGGAAGGACCACCTCCCTTGACCTCCTGGCAATGCTCTTCCTAATACAGCCCACCGTATTATCGGCCTTCTTTGCCACATGGGCACACGGCTGCCTCAGGACCAACGTGGACCCCCCCAGGCCTCTTCTACAAAGCTGTTCTCCAGCCACTCGGCCACCAGCCTGTTTTTAAAATTATTATATTATATGAACTCATTTTGAAATGCCCTCTCTTCAGTAAACATTTCCGTATTTTTAAAAGTATAAAATTTACTTTGGTTCATATTTTATCTTCAAGAGCTCATGAAGTACAGTTTAAGTCAATAGGCCAGACTACATGAGCAGGAAGACACATTTCAAACGTCGGTTGGCAGCCTGTCAAGGAGATATTCTTGAGAAGAATGTGATGCAGACACAAGGTCCTCAGCACCAAATGCTTTATCATACAGATCTTCCCTCTATTTAGGTAAGGGGGCGGAGGTGGGTCTTTAGCCTTAAAGTCTTCTTAAACTAAGTAAAAGAGAAAGGTTGGTCTCCAATTAAAACATTCAGGTTTGCACAAAGCCTTTTTCTTAATTGCTCAATTTTGCAATTTGATTGTGGATAAAAATCCTGGTCCTTCCATGATCCTTTCCTATCACGGTATTCATCTCTTCCTGCTAAATCCAGTCTGTATTTACTTTTCTGTAGTTTCATTTCTCATTTTAGCTGAAAGTAGCTAACGTTAAGAAAACCATAAAAGCCTAGAGTATCACAGAGCCAACCAAGCTTATGGGAATCTTAAAATCTCAAGGTGCAATGAAAATACCTAACAGTCATTTACTTCACTAATCTGCAAAACCATTTTAATGCTTTCTTTCTTGCAGGTCTGCATTTAAAGCATTTTTCTTTATGCCGAAAGCATCATACAGAATTCCAGTCTGAGACTGATCCTAAACCTTTCAGCTATTGCATCTCTCCTGAGACTCTTCTCTCTGCAACTATCAGGATTAATGGGTATCTAAACTTAGATTTAAGTATTTCTCAAGATAGCAGCTCCACTAGCAGTAAACGCCCATATCTTGAATTACAAAAGTTTTAAGTGCTTTTAAGTAGTCATGATATAACTGCTTCTCATTTCCATTCCTTTCAGAGCTTGTATATTACTAGTATGCATTTCTTCCTCAGTATTATACCTCAGTGCTGAATTATTCTCAGATCCCAGAAGCGCAATACTTTGCTGCCCTCTCTGAGCAGAATAAAAACAGACAAGAACACGGTAAAGTAAAAGTTCTGTATAACATGTTGACAATTTGCACCACAGAAATTATCCTTGGTTTTAATATGAGAGTCAAATCTAAGACAATCATGTCTAATGCGTGTTTAATTGTGTTCAACTGAAAAACAAAAGCAAAAACCGTAGCACAAACATCTGATGTAGCAACAAACTGACGTAAACTTTTAAAGTAAATGAGGCACGCGCTGAAGTCAATTGGACTGATGTTCTTCCTCTTCCATCAGCCAAATTTAAAACAAAAGCAAGTCCAAGGATCATTATATTGACATATTGGAGGAAGGACAGAAAAATCACATCCAACATGAATTTTGAAACTCCCTTCAATTACTTCTTTTTATGTTAAGCTTCACAAAAGATTACCCACAGGGAGCAGCCACTCCTGTCATATTCCATCCGATAAAGCACAATAAAAAGTATAATCACTATCATATTCAAGCCAGTTCTTCCCATGCCTCTGATGGTTTCTTTTTGCTGGATATATATATATATAGATAGATATATATGTGTGTGTGTGTGTCTATGTATGTGATATATATAATGTTAAATACCCAGTAACAGAAAAGCTGACATCTCTGCTATCTCCTGTGAAGGCAACAAAACAATGCTCATAATATTGGCCCAATAAAAGAAAACTTGAAAACAAACTTAAATTCTTAGAGAAGTCATCTCACTGGAGAGATTCCCCTTCACACAAACCTTTGTTTTTTCCTGCATTCATCTCCTTCAGGGGGTAATACGCAGGTATTTACAGTTTTCCAACTGGACGTGACAGTTCATTATGTGAGAAGAGCTGAACTGCCTCTTTACCTTTTGGAAATTAGTTCTTGTAGTTAGGTTTTGCAACGGGGTTTCCTAGTAGCAAAATGAGTCCACAAAGAGATAGGCGGTAATTGGCAACAAAAATGGTTTAGAGAAAAAAAGCACTTGAGAATTCCAAATCATAATCCATGTTTCTCAGGGCAAAATCTTAGGGAGCTGAAATATCAAACACAAATGAACACAAATGCAAACTTGCTGGATTTTCATATTTAAGACAACCTGCTGAGACCCCTCTCCAGAAAGACGACGACTAAACTGACCGCATTTCTGCTAGAATCTGTAATTCTGTGCTTTATTTGGGGAACATGTGGTTTACTGGCTTATCTCTTACACATCTATCTTACACAATCCTAACCATTGCCTAACTCAGCCTTATCACCCCTATTAATGGGTACTGCATATGTCATTCTGGGAGCAAGCCCTTTGCTCTTTGCCTAGCCTTGGACGGATGTTGGCTGTGGGTTTACAGTACAACTGAACAAAAATTGCAACACCTGCAAGCACTTAACATTTTGACTACAAAATTCTTCTCTTTTATTTAGCCAATGGATCCATTTCTGAGTAACCTAGGAGAGGGAAGGCAGTTTAACTTGAGCCTAGTGGCTGCCTTCCCTGCAGTGTGCTTTGAATTATTCCTGGAAAACCCTTGGCCAACTCAACTTACCCATTTGTCTTTAAAAACAGGAGTATAGGTTTGAGGAAATAACATGGGATGAAGGAATAAAACTTTAAACCTGTAAGTAAATTTCTTAACACGTGTCTTCCTGTAATGCTAGTCACACAGCTTCCGATTAGATTAGATCTTTCAACGCTGCTTGATTTGTATGCTTTTAAATAGCATTTAAAGTGCTATTGTGTGGACATGAGAACTAGGGTGGCAGCAGCTGCCACGGTTACCTCTGCGAAATGAACAACAAAATTTAATGCTGAGGGAAGGGTCTCTGACTCTTCTGCCAGCACAAAACTTTCTTACCCAGCAGATGCTCTGCTAGAGAGCTCCAGCTGCAAAAACCAATTCAAATTCTCCATCTCCGTGGCATGATGCAAGGCCGATTTTGTTCTCAGGATCCTATTTCTGGGGCTGTTCTCCAACGTGGTGGAATCAAACTGAGATGCTGTAGCTGGTCAGATTGCCTCTGCACTTCTTCCCTTCAGGAGCCAGAAGGCTTTAATCTCTATAAAATAAAAGTTAAAAATCAGTTCAGAACAGCATTATTTGTCAGCCATGATTTGATAACAACATTGTAGAGCCAAGATCATTACATACAGATTTAGAATTCTGTAGATCTGTTTCTTTAAATAGGAACATTCAAAATAGGAAGCTGACCCTTGCTATTTTGGCCAAGAACCAGATCCTGGTACAAATATGCTAACACTCGGACTCCAAGGCTCATCTTGCAACTCGCAATAATGCCTGGTCTGTATTTTCTTCCTCAGCTTCTCTGCTTGAAGGTTTTTTGCCTTCAAATATAAAAAAAACCCGAAATATACAGGGACATCAGCAATTTTCACGTCCCTTGTTCTCACCAGCTCAAGATGCAAAATGGTATCATGAGAAGCGTTTCACTGAAATGCAGTTTGTCACATGGTAGAAATTTTGCTCATCTGTGGTAAAGCAGCATGTTTATATGTATTATCTATTAACTACACTACTCCCATAAATTCCGGCATCAAATGTCAAAGAAAAACAGGCAAGTGGCATAGCATTCACAAATTATTAAAAGCTTCTCCTCATCGGACTCATAATTCCATCTTTTTCCTCCTTTTTCTTCTGTGCTGCCTTCTCTTCCTCCAGAATTATTTGGTTCTCTTTATTCCCAGTTGAGTATTTAGTTCCTCATTATTTAGATTTTTAAATACACTTTCTGTCTACATAGCAGTTATTCTGAGGAATGGTCTCTTCCTATATCTGGCTGCTCTTTATTACATGGTGCAGCTGTCTGAAGAATCCCTTGGAGAAGCAAGCCGCCCAACATGCAAGAACATTTTGCTTTTGAAGTCTCAGCATTGCCTTTGGAAGCATCAGCTCTGAGTATTCTTCACCAGCAGCAATATCTTATGGGAAAAACAGAAGTGGGAACCACATCCAATTATTTTCAACATGACATAGCAGGGTGACAGCTTCTAGAAGCTTGCAAGAGAATATATGGCTAAAGCAATGGATTGAGATACACAGCAAGCTCATTGATTCTCTTTGATGTCAAACCAACAAAGCGCTCTTATCTCCAAACCAGGAGTTGAAAAAGTATTTCAGACTTTTCACTGAGACAAGTAGAGATAGGATTAAAGAGCTTTGAAGAACAAAACCCTAGGAATAACCTTGTTTCAGAAAAATCTCAGACCAGGCATTATGGGGCATCATTCTTAATAGGAATTCATATAAGTGAGTTTAATTAGAGCCCAAAGCAAGACACAAATAGATGCTATCCTGAGCAGGATCATTTGCATTTGAATGAATAGTAATTTGTTCCTTGCCTGTATGACCTATCATGCAACCAACATTCTGCACAGTAAGTATGGAGCAGAGCTGAAGATCTTTATCTACTTCTTTTCACTTGTCCACCTTCCCCAGAAACTACATGGCTGAACAGCTGATTCCTAAGTTGGGCTGATGGTTTAATTCAATCCTCAATAAAGATAAAAAGCAACTTTAGATCTCCTGTGTCCACTGCTAAAAGTAAGGTGAGAGCATCATTTAGTTGTTAGAGAGCAGAGGACTTATACGACAGGACATAATAGGAGCAATGTCATAGCAGTAGCATGGATAAATAGGAATAACACTGTAATACGCAAAATCTCATACTTCTTAATGGCAGGAAGGTATGAGGTACTTACTGAGATTGGCTAGCCAAAGCGAGGGGCCAATTAATACCAGATTTTTTTTTTTAAAAATGATTTCCCTTATGTTTACATGGGATTTTACTTTTCTGCATTAAATATCAATGATTCTAAGACAAGATTTAAAGTCAACAGTAGAGACAAGCATCTGCACCATGCATCTGCACCGCTGGTCCAGAAGTGGTCAACAGGACAAATTTGCAAACTTTGCATGTGAAAGCGCAGTCAATAACGAATCAAGTGGCCTGCAGGTGACCTCTGGTGGACAACAAGAGTGTTGGATTTGTCTGCTTTGTGTTTCTGAGTAGCTTAGCAATTCAAACATTTTGCATCTATCCAGTTTAAATTTTATCTCTTATTATACAACAATCATAGCAGATTTCACTGAAAAAGATTTATTAAATGCAAATGCTGGAAAGTAATAAAGAAATGGCAAGGTGTTGCATCTTGAACTTTAGAAGTCACTGTAATGTGCGAGGTTCTTGACTTCTGCAGATTTTAACATGAAGTCACTAATAAAGTTAAAGAAATTAAATCTGTCAATTGACATAAAGCCCACAGTTTGTCTCGTGATATAAAGCCCACAAGCAATTTCAATAGGAACACAGTGCTCCTCTTAGCATCTATCAGTCCCTCCAAAAAGCACAAGCTTATTGCAGATAGGGACAGGCAGTGCAATCCAGTGCCTTCAGCATACACAACCTATTGATTACAGCCCCTGAAATAAGTCATAAGAACCTTTATAGTGATATACTGAAATACAGAATATCCTTAAGGATCTCAACTACTTCCCAGCTGTACTTTTGAGAAGGACCACAAGCTTCAGAGCTCACTTTGGTGTCCTGAAAAGGTTTACCATGCAGGTTTTGGTGCCCATGTCCCCCCGTAGTGCATGTATGGTCTTGGAGAGCACAAATTTGTGTTGATCCGCACAAGTCTGCAGACTCCCCTTGGATCATGGGGCTTGCTTGCCTTTCCTGATGGCTCCTGGCTGCCTAAAATTCCAGGAGGGAACTTCCTTGCGGGAGGATAACAACAGACCCATGGAGATGGCTCGCTCTGCAGAAATAGCACAAGGAAATTGTTCCCAAGGAAAACCAGTCCGTCTTGGTAACGGTTGTCTTGGCAACAAAGTCTCCCCACAGAGCAGAGTGGATCTGTGCAAACCCATCCATGAGTCATTTTTCTTAGAGACAGGAGGGCTGTGGAACACAGAGGTAGAGCCCCCAACGATGTGGCCTTTTCCCCTAGCTCACAGCAAAGGGAACTCCCAAGTGCCAGAGAGGCCAACTCGCATTTTGCCACTTGAACAAAGATGTGGGACACATTAATTAGAAAGCATATTAATAGGCAGCCTCCTTATAGACACTTATTTTAGCTGGTCACATTAAGAACATTTCATTGAGAGAGGAAAATAGCCCTGGAAAATCTCCTCACAATATAAGTCAACACAGCCATGACACAGAGCACAGATAAAAATAGCACAGCAAATTTAAGTGGCTCTTCAGAAGGAGGTGAGTGAAAGCTCTGAAGAGTCATACAGCTTTGAAACTATATATCTTAAATAAAGGGTGACACCCGAGCCAGCCCTGCTCCTGGAAGGCTGTGCAGGCACTTGTAAATGTGCAGTCCCAGGCAAAAGCCTGAGCAAACCCCCGGCACTCACCAGGGAGCTCGGGCTGCAACCTCCTGCCTCAGACACCAGTCCCTGGTCAGCCTTCCCAGGCGGTGTGTAATGACTTGATTGCTCTTTCTAAAGGCTGCTCTTGCTGAAGTAGCCTTACTGTAAATTAATGCAGCTCTAGGACAAACTACATGCTACCTTAGTTGCTGCTCCTTCCCACAGCATATGGCTGGCACTTGCTGATGAAAATGGATGGAAATGCTGGAGTCAAATTGCCCCCTTTTGATCGCTTGCATCCTGGGCGCAAAGCCTCCAGTGCTGCTCCTGCCTTAGGGCTCAAAGCCCAGTTTGCCTCAAGGCCTTTCAGAAACGTTGGAAGTTTTCCACAGGACTTGACGCTGACACAAACACGGTGGCAGCCTGTTCCAGATCAGGGATTGCTACCACTCCTGCACAAGACAGACAAGCAACCTTTCTACCTTCTACTTTTTTTCATAAAAAAAGAATACAACACATACTATTATTCATGTGGTGATGAATATTTGGACTTGTGCATTTTCATTTAGAAAGAATGAACAAAAATTTCTTAGAAGACAGCACAACAATTGCACGTTGTTAATACTTACCCAAGAAGATCTGAAGTAGAAAAGTGCATGCCATCAGTTCGAACTTCTCTTTCCATTACCTGAGCAGTAAAACCAAGCACAATACACATTTCAGGAGGCTGCTTAACAGGTAGTCTCATAAAGACTTTCAAGATGGGGGAAAAAAAAAAAAGCATCTCCATCAATAAATCCCAGACCCTGAGAACTGCATAATAAATACTTGGAGTTATGTAAAATCCCACTTCATGTAACCTAAGCTAGTAAACAACTTGAACAAAATGAGCTTAGACATAAAAATCATGAACTGATTGCAAATCAACTGCAAACAGATAAAAGGCCTATATTTGTTGAAATACATTATTCATAATGAATAATTTGAGTAGTAGTTGTAGTTATGCAATTTATATTGCATAAACTTAAGTAAACACTTGTAACCATATGCTGATTTAAAGAATTAATGAGCAATCTCTAAATAAAATTGCTATACTAAATAAAGCCCTCCCTGATTTGCAAAGCCATGTTTCCTTTAGCATATATTCCAAGATTTTTATTAACGTTTAAGTGTTGCATAGTTGGGATACTTACCAACTCTTTATCCCTGATGAGCCTCTTGCTAACTCAGGCCTATTGGAGGCAAGGGGAAAGTATAGAAAAAGTATAGGTTTTGACAAATTTTTTTAAAAAATAAGATTCAGCAGCAACAGGACCTAACTACATACTTATTCTAAACTATATTTCTTCCCTAGAACCAATATTTTCAGAATTTTTCATCAAGAAATTAAGAGAAGGAAAAAATGCACTTCATCTCTACCAAGGCTACTCTCTTTGCTGCACTCTTTGGACATTTAGAAATGGGCATCTTAAATTGAAAAATAATCTTGCACATCTACTCATTTTAAATTGATGTATGATACCGGCAGCTTTATTTATCAAGTTGTTCTATAACTATAAACAATTGGGAACTTCAGGCCTTTTAGTCATTTGTCTCAAAAAGGTCTTCTCTGGATCTATCAGAACAATAGCATTTTCAACAAAAATTCTTTTAACAAGAAAATAGGTATTATTACCAGTCAGATGGACATACGAACAAGCACAAAAGGACATTTTTTTTTTTCCCTACCTGGGATCTCCCTTTTCTCTGGATTCCTCATTCCCATCTTTGCCTGACAAGGCATCTACAGTACAGGCACAGAAAAAGCATGCCCACATACCCAGGTCTCTAAGCAACTGTGCTTACATTTCAATGCACAGCTTCTCTAACTTAAGGTTAGAAGAAAGCATGAAAACTAGACTTGATCTGCACTAAATCCACATTAATCTGCACTAGGCTCTGGACTAAGGATGTGTATTTGTGGAGACTGCTAGGTTAAACACAAACAAGTAGTACTGAGAGTACACAAGATTTATTAATAACTTATCCATATTTATGAATCTTGCATAAAATCAATAGCTAGCATCCTTCAGATGTGCAGTCTTGCTAATGCCTGCACTGAAATTGAATTGCATCACTTTTAGAGAAGTTACCAAATCTGCAAGCCAAATCTGTTACCAAATCTTTGAAGCTTACATGTGTAAGCTTCAAAGGACTTTTCAAATAAGTGCATGTCCACGCAAAATCCATTTCCATGCCATCCCTCATTTGCTCACCATTTTCTGCTGTTCTACAGGACTCCATCCAGTTCCTTATTACGTAATTTCTGACACAGTTCAAAATGAATAACTTTGCTCCAGTTTAGCTCAATACTTAATTCAAGTAACGGGAAGCCTGGTTAATCATCCATCTGGAAAGTGGCAGTATTAACTTGTTTAACACACTAAACCACATGTTTTCAAACTGCTGGAGATAATGGTGGTACTATTAGGGGAATGTTTAAAAATGAAAGAAAAAAACAACAAATTATTGCTGCCAATTTTTACCTAAAATAAATATTACCCCAAATAATTATTTTACCTAAAATAATTATTATCCAGAAGCAAGAGCTAGTCTGGCTGCAGCACTTAACCATCTTTTTAAAAACGGAGTTAATTCCAGTACATATATGGAGTTGGAAGAAATTAAGACACTGTAAAGCTTTCCATTGACTTTCTGGGTTGGGGGTTAAGCACAAGCCAGAAATAATATTGAACTAACCAACAAATCAAGCACCTAAAATTTGCATAGAAATGAAAGACTTACACCAATTACCGTAACAGCACTGTATCATCTGCTTTCTAAATCTAAGATTTTACCTCCTGTCTTGTATCGACTTTGTAACACAGAAACATGAACCATGCCAATCATTTCTTCTTATGTTTTCACTTAATCATCCTCTTTGTTTCATAAAGACTTTAAAGTTTCTTAAAGGTTTGTGGAATATTTTAACATCTTGGTAACGACGCAGATGCTGCTGTAGGTTTGATCTGCTTAGATAAAGCCCTAGAGCTTTCCTGGCTTCCTTGAGACACATCTGTAGACTCTTGCAATAACGATGGTCAGTCACGTAGAACAAGTGATTTCTCCCTCATGCCTTTTTTGTAAATTCTCCAACATGTACTATCAAAACCATAGTTTAAGAAAAAAAAAGAAAAAAGAAAAAAGAAAAAAGAAAAAAAAAGAAAAAGGCTTGTCCATGGCACAATGAGCTGCTGTTGTTAACCTTTGATATCACTATTACTGATTAGAAATCAAAGTTTTTTTACTTAAAAAATAATAAGTGAATCCTTCATGCTCTTTAAAGGTAGTTTTCCAAAATATAGAAGTTACAAGTTGTCAAGATTTTTCAAAGGCAGGATTTGGAAACACTAGATCTTTCTACTGAGTGAGCCAAAGATATCTTAAAGCGATGAGAAAAATGTAAGAAAGTATTGTTAATACTTTCTTGTGTTAGGACAGAACTCCTTAGCTCTGCATCTTTAATGCAAAGTGAGGTATAACATTATAACAGGATATTCCTCATGAACTTCTGACAAAGACTTTTCTCTGCAGTACGCTGGCAATTCCTCCAGTCTGAGCAATGCCCACATTATTATTCCCACTGTCTACATGATTATATCCACAAGTGCCCATAGACTCTTCTGCTAGAAACCTAAGACAAGGGGTGGCTTTTGGAAAACCTGGATATCCAGATTTTTACTGACCTCATTGACACCTGCTGTGTTTCAAGAACTTCTGGAAACCTCCTAAATTGTCATTTTTTAGAAGCCTAATTTTAACACACTGGTTTAAATGAGACAAATGCCGAGGAGACATATTCTGAGGGATATGGAAGAGGTCACAGTTTCATTCATTCAGGTGAAGCTCTTAAAATTTTTATGCCAGTATTTTCTAATCTATATTTAGATAATCACAGGATCCTTCACAGCTCTTCACAAGCAACTGATAATTCAAGATAAATAAGGTCAGGAGAAGATTTATTGTCACTATTGCCACATTGCTTTAGGAAGAAAAGTTCATTTGCTTGCAGCGAGTGACTACATAGCACAGATGGATTCTGTTTGTCTAAAAGTGGCAAGAAGGGCAGAATGCAAGAATATTAATTTTCACTAATGAGAAAATGAGTGAAGAAAGAGTCATGTGGTTGAGAACCTGCAATATGAAAGCCAAGAAGGAATGTTAAAACATATTTGTTACCATGATACAGTACAAATTTAACAGGAATATCATTTGCACAACACTGTCTGAAGTGTTACTTAAATTTGAAACACTGACTATGTATAAAGCAACACACACCTTTTTACCAAGGGACATATAACCCTGGGACAGGTAGATTGAAGAGTCACTAATTATTAGCAGGAAGCATCCACTCACTTAGGCACTCCAAAGGGTTTCCTGTTCAGCTCTCCTCTGATCCCACTGTGAGGTTCTGTATTTCACTTCCTACATGCCTAAGCATTTCTCCTGCCCGTATATCATTCATTTCAGGGACTGGTCTCTTTTTATGCCTAGTTGCTATTTATTCCATGGCACTGATCTCTGATGACTCCGCCTCAGAGAAGGCAGCAGCCCAGCAGCTTGGCAATGAAGAGCTTTTGAAGTCTTAAGTAACCTTCACAAATACCAGTTTTGAATATTTCTCTCCCATCCATCAAGCCTTCTGGGACATGAGAATGAAGAAGGGCAGGAGCACAATATATCTGAATTATTTTCAGCAGCTTCTAGGAGCCTGCTGAGCAAGGCCACACTATTTGCCCAAGTGACCTGAATGTGAGCACACTGCATACCAATTACATAGCTAATTTGCCAATTTACTTTGATGTCAGTTCAGCTGAGTACTACTGTTTTCAAATGGAAAGCTTAAATGAACCTCCCACTCTGTACTACTCTGGAAATCTAGAGTCAGAATCAAGCCCTGAACAAGAACTTTTGGGAGACCCTTTACATTGCATTGTTGTTGCTCCAAACTTGGCGAAGGGTTTCACTCACAGCTCTGAGGAAGGGGTAATGAGGAAGCTGCAGGAATTTTTGGAGGTGTTGTTTCTTAGAGGAGCTTACCTGAATGCAGTAATTGCTCCTGGTTTATACCATCAATTCTCATCACAACCAGACATGCAATAGCTTGGCTCATCTGTACGTAACTGTAAACATCGTCCTTTTTTGGCCCACACAGCCTATAGCTTCCAGACTGATCTCTGCCCTTCATGATCCAATGAGCTGCATAAAGAGGAGGAGTACAAAGCAAACCATTTCTTTAGCTTCACAGCAATGAAACATTTGCAGGTTGCTCTTGAAACCAGCAGCCAAGGTAAATCCTAATCCTTTACTTCATCTCTTTAATAGCTGCAGAAGACAAAATTTGATTTTTTGTGGACCTGAACTGGAATTCCTGAGCTGAACATATTCAAAATTTTCAGACATTTGCATTTATACAGTAAATTTGGATATTATACAGTATATTGGAATAAAATGTTGTAATTGCTAGAGTGGCTTCTTAAGTCTTTCTTTTGGCCTTAATGAAATTGCTTAGGTGGGAATGAGGCATTATCTTCTGTGCAAGTTTGCAAGATCAGACTTGGCAAAGTTGCCTGATGGGAAGAAATATAACAGTGAAAAGACTTCCGTGCTATGCAGTGCATTTCTTTTTTAACAGTAGGATAATTTACATAGTAATCAATTTTCCATGTGCACTGAACAATTGCACTGATTTACTGCAATTTTATCAGTTATCCTTTGAGGAATGAGAAGATGCTGCTTCTCTTCTGAAACTCCTGTAATCACGGAAGCGTAATATTGTATTCAAAAAGAGAGGTTTCTGTGATGAATAGCAATCGTTATGCATTACTGTGTGAAATCACAAATTTTACTATCTTATTTAATTCCAAAATATTTTTAACTTATTAGAAAATGTGATGATAATTTATTTATAGCAATGCCATGATGATGGATTAGTATTACCTTACAGTAAAATAATTATAGTGAGTTAATAATAGTCTTATTAGAAGCACGTCTAGACTTTCGTCACTGACTGGCTAAGCCAGAAGACTCCTCTGGCTAGAAAATTGCCACTGTTTTATCTCTGTCTCTCTGCCTTTCCTTAGTATTCTTATCACCAGTTCTGCTGTTCTCAGGAAAGCAGCAAGGAACAGTAGTGCAAAAATGCATTTACTTTCTTCTTACATTTGTACAGAAGGGCATTAGAGGCCCTTTGCAATAAGAGAGGAAGATGTGGAAAGCAAAAGAAAATATACCTGTCCTGGGATTACAGTAGCAAGGTAAGAATTGTGTGTGGGTGTAGCATATTTACAGAACACTTCAGCTGAGAGATATTGCTGCTGTTACTGGTGAGGAATGGGATGAAGTAGCCTAACTGGGAGGCAAACCGGTACACACAGGGCTACCCTCTGCACCCAGGGTGCTTGCAGGGACCCCAGGACAGGCACCGATGGAAAGCCACAGCGCAGCTCCGGATATCTGGGAGCAAAGTACATTACAGAAACACCCGAGAGGACTCAGACATTCAGAATAACAACAGAATTTTCTGCAAGCACCCACGTGGAGTATATAACTATAAAGGACTTTGAGGGGAAGAGCAATGAAGTGATTCATCATTTGCTAAGTGCAACTGAATGTATATGAAAAAAAAACCCATTATTTACCCATATGTATTTAAGCCCCTTGGATCTAGAATAGTCACACACCTGATAGGAGAAATCCTGAACCACACAAACTAGAGCACAACGTGCAAAATAGCACAATGCAGGGGTCACCTTGCAAACAAAACACAGCTAATCATTCTTGCACATAAACTACCTAACAAGTAATCAAAAATAAGGATCTTATATGTAAGAATTATCAATTTTCTGAGAATTTCAAGACATTAGTAAGGACATTAATGATAGATGTCACTTGTTCTGCAACATAAAGGGGAAAAAAATGCAAGTAAATATCACTTCCATAATTTAGAAACAGAAACACTATTAGCAACAACAGCAAAAATCAAATACACAATAAAGATAACTTCATAGACGGACAAATTCTTGTAAAAGGATGAATATTTCAATTACCACGTGCCCTGAGATTTAGGTTTTGCCAGAAATGGAACAATACTCTGCAATACACCCTGAAAGAATCTCCTGCTAAAATGGAGTGACCTGAATTCTAAGGCAGATAAAAAATTCTATTTTTTCCCTCTGAAATGTGTACTCTAAGTAAAGTACCTAGGAAGCAAACTTGAGAGAATCAAATCTCTCTCCCATTCAGCCAGATCACAGAGCTCAAGCATTGCTCATATAAAATGTGCAAGTTGTCCTGTATGTTTGTCTACAGAATTTCCCTTATTTTGGTCTTTCATCATTGTATCTACTGAGAACAGTACGCTTTCAAACTTATCCTTTAAAAAAAGGTATGAAGGATTCTTCAAACATGGCTTGCCATAAACGCATTTAATGTGGTGCTATCTTTCATGTTAACTCAGCATCAGTATACTACATACATAATCAAATATTATCTA
This sequence comes from Nothoprocta pentlandii, assembly GCA_013398315.1. Classification (NCBI taxonomy): domain Eukaryota; kingdom Metazoa; phylum Chordata; class Aves; order Tinamiformes; family Tinamidae; genus Nothoprocta; species Nothoprocta pentlandii. The sequence continues at coordinate 501,667 of VZSG01000039.1, read as the reverse complement.
TGTAAATATAGATTCTAACTCTAAATAAATATATCCCATTATTTTTTAGTACAGCCTCACTGTTAAGACATAGAATGAAAACTAAAGACTGAGAGAGCACTTAGTTACTTTTCTGAAATTTGTTGTCACCTTGCAGAAGACTTAGCTGAACTAATCTTGCAGTTCAACCTTTCATTTGTATGCTACACATTTAGTAAACTAATCTCACATTTCTCCTATATACCGCTTTAGTTTAGGGACATTTAAATAACTAAACTGAAAAAGAATGTTTAATGTAAACATGTTGTACAAACAAGGGAATTTCTGCTGATAGCTAATTAACTGAGACAGACACTACTTGGCATAACAGAAATCAAATATATAACATAATCAGGCTTCTAGAGTATTTGGTAATACCAGAAACAATGTATGTGCAAGCTACTGTTGGAATTTTAAGCCTATATAAATTCTACACTGAAGATTGATCAAAAATCTAATGAAAGCAATGAAAATAATTCCTTGGACTCTAAAGGCTCTGAATCATTCCTATGCCAGAATTAATTTGCATCACGCTGAATTTAGCAGTAAATCCAGGATTTGAAATTCAAACAGAAAGGATTTCTTCTGCAATATACTTGGTTCACTTCATATTCTTTAAACCCCATCTGAAATTTCTAGCTTTTTACCCGCCCTGCTTCCCACTGCTATCTTCTATTATCCAATACGGACAGCTAATTAGGGGCTGCTCTAGAAGATCTTCCAGAGAGGGGCCCATACCTACAGCAAAGCAAAAGAAAACTGATTATGCTTCTTTTTCAGTTTCACACATCATTGTTTCCGTAAGTTTAATATCATACATTTTCATGATTTATAACCCATTTTTTCAAAAACCATCAGAGCTCAGTAAGCACAATGTTATTATAAATTCATAATTTCACTACCCTACCAGTCATAGCATTACAGCGCATCTGCAGTGTCTTCTAGATAAGTATTTCCAGGTACTTTCTAATGGCAGTGACTTACCCATGGAATCCAGATGAGTAAAAACAGAACACATGAAGTTACTAACTCAGTCGCTGTAATAATGTGGCCTAAGGTCAAGGTTTTGAGTAATACTGATGCTGAGCATCCTTAAAACAGCCTAATGGAAATAAAAATCTTGGCACTATTAGAAGCCAGAGCTACTCAGGCACCCCGAAGTCAACTCTTCTCCTATTGTTTATTAAAGGAGGGTACTGATCCCGGTTATTTGCTCCCTCTGACCACAGAGGAGCTAATGCTTCAAAGGTTGTCCTCCTGGGTAAAGATATAGAAAGCCCAAATACAGTATCTTCAGTCTCTCAAATATCACGGCTTAAAAGCATATGGCTCAGGCATCTGGTCCTATAACATAGCTACCTACCATCTGAATTTTGATCTTTGCTTTTAGTTTTTGTTCTAGGACTTTAACATTTATCACAGTTTAAACATCTCTAAATCTTCAGAAGCTTAAAAAAAAAAAAAGCACAGCAACATATAGCACTATATGATATATAACAGTAAATCTTTGGAACAACTATTAAAAAGTTAGAGCCATGTAAAAAAAATAATTCTACATATTGATGCATCTTTTCTCCTTCAAGGCCATCCTTCCCATTTCTTCCTGGCGATTCATTCTTGGGTTCGTACACATGCATTTGCTTCCTATTTTTGGAAAGTCTGAGTCAGATAAGAACTAGCTATTATCATCTAAGGGCAGCACCAAGATAAGACGATGTCAAACTGGTGGTAGCAGAACCTTTCAACTGCTTAATAAATTAGTAGAAATGGCATGTTGACGCAAAGCAAAACATATGTTGTAAGGCATAAATAGCGAGGAAAAAAAAAGAAAAAATGCTTTCTGTTTAAGCATTTGTTACTTTATATTCATGTAACAGTCAATTTGTCTAACTTGTCCTCAAAGGCACGTATAATTTCTAATAAGAACATTTTGAATATCTGACTCGTCCTACTCAAGTTCTGGAGCTAGTCTCTTCTCAGCTTCTGTTGTAGTGAGCTGTTAGTGCAACCACAGTCTTCAATAGGTATCTTTTAAGAAAAGTAATTGCTATACTTCTTGTATCACAACACATGCTTTAAAATTACTATTCTTGTTGTATTTACACTCTGCATTCACAACTGCACACTTACCTTTTTTCATCATCTTACTCTAGCCCTGACAGTCATTTATAAAACGTTTCAAGTTTCCCATGTCAACTGTATAAATGGAGGACTGCATTTTGTACTGGTCTCAGGAAAGAAGAATTATAATTCATAGTTAGAGTTCAAAATAAAACATGAATACATACTGCAACTGGTATATAAGTATTTAATACCTAAATGCAAATGCTATCAGGAATTGGTGATCACAAACTTCAGCAAATTATGTACCACTTCACCTTTAAAGAACAGAATTAAGAGACACACGAAAGACATCAGGCACTTTGCAAGAAGCCCAGCTTCTTAGACAAGGAAGGCTTACAGGTCAGCTTGGAAACCTCAGGTGTGAAGGTCAGTGCTGTACTTGTCCAGGTGCTGTTCTCTGAAGGGTAATTATATGTTTCCAGTTTAACGTATTACAGGAAAAACAAAGTGGTAAACATAAAGCCAAAAGGCTTCCCTTCAAACGGATTAACTAGAATTTGTTCAGATTAACTGCATTTCAAAACAAGAGACATTTCTACTTAAACAGTTACCTGTAAGGACGTGTCACAAATATCCCCGCTTTGGCTGAGATACTCGGCTGGAAAGTGAAGCATAAAAGAAACAATTATGTGGAAAGAAAACAGGAAAATGAGGGTGATATAAAGAAGGAAGTTGGATCACCACATGGAATAAATATGAGAGTTTCACCGGTCCTGATCTAAGAATCTGGACTATAAAATTCATACATCAGATCCTTCAAAAAAATCCGATGCCAAATTCCTGTTTATCCATCACAGGATTCTTTTAACATTTCATTTTTACCCTGTCTTTGACTCAGGCAAGCACATATGTCAAGCTCCAGGACTTTGCAGCACCCTGCTAGATACAAACACTATTAGATATTTTAGCTTAGATTTCTGTTTTTTAATGACTTCATTTTTCAGGCAGACTATTTTGACACAGATCCATCAGCATCAGCATTATGATAAATTTGTCCTCAATTCATTTTAAAAGGCAGTTCTTAGGGTAATTTCAACAAGTATCAAAAACACATATTATCCTATCACATTTAACTAAATATCATTGCTTTGCAGTGTTTTAAGAGGTCATTTCCTCTTATGTTCTGTAATAGATAATTGTTCCCTTTAAATGTTTTAAGAAATTAAATTCTATTTAGAGAGAATTTAATTACAGACCATATGTTAGAAGAGCTGACTCAGTTGCTTAAAATATGAATCAATTGTCATTTAATTTGAGAAAGTGCAGCAAAACAACACCAGAACAATTTCATTCAACTTGGTGAATTTAATCTCACTTAATAAAGACATCCCACAACTTGACCTTACGAAGAGTCGTAAGAGGTATGAGAAATATTTTACAGTACCAGGAAAGAGAGAAAGGGAGAGAAAGAAGGGAGATATCTAGGGGTGACGGGTCACTCTACCATACTAGCTCAGCAACACTGGATTGCTAAACAATATTGAAGCCAAGAACTTTTAAGCAGGGCTCACACTAGCTGGGACATTCATCAAACGTAGATCTGCAGCTTCTAAGTCTTTCCTTGATCCCCTCCTCCTCCTCAGTCAAGGCCTCAGACTCAATAAACCCTTTCCATCATTTTTTTCTTTCCCTCGTGTTGCTTGGGAAAGGATTCCCCTTTACATACCCTGCGGAGGGTTAATAGATTACAATATTTTGTTCAACTTTTTCCAAATATGCATATGACATTTCTTACTTTCTTCAAAATTACATGTGCTTAGCTATCCAACAAGGTCATGCTTCCTACAGATATTTTGGCAGTTAGTGAAACATTTGTTATGATTCAGTCAGTTCTAGCCTCAGGCTTTTACTTGCAGGATAGACAGTAGCCTGCTCAGTATTTTTGTAACACTTTTAGATGTGGTTTCCTACCAAAAAAAAAAAAAAAAAAAAAAAAAAAAAAAAAAAAAAAAAAAAAAAAAAAAAGAGTCATCTTTTGATCTAAATATGTCTTTTTTTACACACCTGCAAGTTAAGGGAAGTCCTAATGAAATCTGATGGGCCACTAACTATAAAAAGTCACCACTAGAGCTCCATTTCAAGCCAGAATTGCAGAGATCAAGTGGATAAACCTAACCCTCAGGTGAAACACTTCAGCACAAATGACTAGAAGCAGCGTGTTCTGCTGCTCAAACATCTGACGACTGGAACTTCCATCTGCGCCTGGCTGAACACGGGCAGCAGGCAGGATTATTTAGTCTATTATTGTTCAGCCAGCAGGAAGACTTTGTTAGGGCAGGAGATGTGGGACAGCCTTCTCAAATGAAGGCAGCTATGAGAACAAATTAGGAATTCTGAAGAAATAGGATTCCACTCGAGCGAGCTTATGGCCTGCTTGTCTATAGGCAGAATAGGCTTCAAACAGAATTTGGAAAAACCTGTGCTGTAGGATATTTAGATTTTGATTCAGTGGACAATCATCCCTGCACCTTTAATCAGTTGTCAGATGCTATCCTTGCATACTCTTAAAATTAAGGCTTTCCTGTTTAATACGCAAGAGAGGTATTTCTAGCATTAAATAACAATAGCAGAGATGAATTAAACTTTTTCTTATGAAGCATATTTTAACTGGAGCATAATACAGGATAAGATATTCATGCTTATTTGGTATGTCACGCAGCAGCAGCTGTAAGCCTTCTTTTGAAAATATTAGCTTACACTGCGTTGCTTCAAGTGAAAAATGTTTCTAGATGTTCTTTAGTGGTTGAAGGCTGTACATGCCACTTAAGCAAGTCAGATTTTCATTATTTAAACATGTTCTTTAATTATAAGATTAATCTTCAAAGTATTACGGAGTACATTTGCAAAGGCAGAGACAACAAAAGGATTATAGAGAATAAAAAACACACAAAGCATAAGATGGACCAATGCTTTAAGTGAGAGGTGATCATGAAAAGATGCACACACGTTAAAGCTATATACCAGAACTATCATTCTTCTATCTTTATACCTGCAAAACATATTAGGCAACTTTTTATGCTAGCTATTGTAAGAGTTTAAAATCAATCCTTTTATAAAGCTTTTTCTGTTATGTATAACTTATTGTCATCCCTCATAGGGCAAAATGAAAATGTTATTTCTATGTATGATAACAGCTTTCTCAATTACAGATCTTTATTCACCAGTTTCAGAAAATAGGAACTTGTCGTCTACTGTTGTCTCCTCTTCTGTCATGTCATTAGACTAGGATATTAAAATATCTCCCTTATCCACTCATACTTTTAATAAGCTCTCCCCAGATCAGTGTCCCAGCTGCTCAGACATAAAGGGACACAAATGGATGAGAACTACATTGGTTAAGAACTGACAAACAAGTCTGCTGTGCAGGGTGAACGCTTACAAAAAATAATTACTGGCACTATCTATTTATTGGGACCCAAATCCAACACATCTGCTCTACTCTGACATGGCTGTTACAAAGGATTTCCTGGCTCACAACCTGCTAATATCCACTGAAGAGTGGGTAACCAAGAGTGGGCCTGAGGAGCATGGACCCATAACTGCTCTTTTAAGCCTCTCTGCGCTCTTTTGTGCTTTAAATCCTACCCTAGGGCATACACTTGTGCAGAAGACAAACCAGCCAAATTACCTACCCTTCCCATACTAGTTTCCTTCTCCATTTCCTAATACACTGTATTTAAGTTAAATAGGTTAGTTATTACACAGAGCTCCACTTTGTCTTTCTAAATTGGTTTTTGAATGCGAAAGCTGAACTTTAATAGTTAAGAAAAAGTTTCTGAAATGCAAGCATACTCTTTTCAAAAACTATGAAGCTGTGAGCCTATCCCAATCCTTAGACCTTTCTTCTAGCCAAGATTTTGGGCGGGAAAATCAAAATAATAAAAATTAACAAGCTCTCATTGTGAATGCCCTGTTTTAATCTCCCCTAAAAAAAACATTAAAAAAACAAGCATTTATTTGGTCCAGCAAAGAAGTGGAAAGAGAGCAAAAATCTAAATGCATTTTCTAAGACTGTGAAGACACAAACAACAGTGCTAATTGTATGCTAAGCCTCAATCTTGGAGAAAAAAAAGCGTTAAACTATATTTCAAGTAATACTGATCTAATTGAAAGAATCATGTGGTCATAAAAGAAATATGAACCGAAGTTTTATAAACTATTTCCCATTTACATTTTGTTTCCAGTATTAGGAAACCAAGTTTATGACTCAAAATTTAACTTTCAGATGTGACTAAATTATACAAGTTTAAGGAAAAGACCCCAACTTTTCTTTTAGCATATTTCATCTACGACTTGTCTGTCTTCCCCACAACTTCTTCAAATATACTCTCTCAGGCTACTGCCCCACATTTTTTCTGCAATTTTGGTAGGCTCTTATTCAGTCTGGCTTTTAATATTAAACACAAGAATTATGTATCTGTCACTTTTTCTCCTTAAATCAATTTATCTCATAGCTCCCACTTGAGGAGGAAAAGTACAGATAAGAACACATATTAAATTACATATGAATTTCTGATGTGCTTGTTCTTGAGTCAGGCTTTTTTTTCCAAAAGCATACGATTGCTTGTTGAATTTACATGCACGTTTAAATCGTATATGAATAAAAACTACTTTGGCAGGTAAAAGCTTCAACAACAAACACCTCTGCTGTGTAGTTCCAGTGCTACCATGCTGTTTCCTACCATGATCCTACGTGGTGGCAGCTTGAAAGAGCTTCTAAAGGCTGCACGCCTGCTAAGGGGCTGGAGGGACAGAGTAACCCAGGTGTGAGCAAAGCAGACCAATGCCTTCAAAATACTTTGCAGGTGCCCATTTGGAAACTAGGAGTACTCCGTGGGTTCCCCTCTGCATGATGAGGCTCAGGAAACCACGTGCACAGAGCGGTATCTGTGGGGCTGAAGCTGAAGCCTCCTCCTGAGCGTGGCTGGGCATCAAAGCAGCCGCTCCGCGTGGTTGCTCGGCACGCAAGACACAGGTAAATTACTGCAGTGAAGCACTGCCCGCTTGGATTTCTCCACGCTCACAGCTGCTATCGGCCACAAACAGGGAAAAACTGGCTGGGAGAAAAGATGCAAATAAATGTGCTGTTCATTAAAGGAGCACAAACTGTACTGAAGCCAACTGTTCCCGTTTCTGTAGCGCATTTGGAGCACGGGGGTCTCTGCAGCTGCGTGGCACTAGGCTGGGCCAGGCCGTGCGGGTCCGCCAGCCACGAGGAGGAGCGGCACACCCGGGCTTGTCTTGGCTGGGCCCTTCGTCCAGGGCCCCGGGCCCCCCTGCTGCCCCTCGCCCAGCTGGTGTGAAGCAGCGGGGCTGCGTGTGCAGGGCTGGGGGCCCAGCACCCGCACCTCGCACACAGCCAGGCACCCAGAAGGAACGGCAGTCACCTCCCGCCTTGCTCCTGCCTTCGTTCCTCCGTCCTCCCCAAGCTGCGCTGAAGGCAGGAACACCCATGCAGACACCTGGCCTACACCAGGGCTTCCTCAAATGAAGTTATGCTGCTGGGGCAAAAAAAATTCTTCTAGACGGAAGCACGGCCCTTCCGCCACATTTTAAGTGCATCTTGAGGCCAGGTTACTGCTTTGCACTGGTATCACAGCCTGACTAGGGAACACATCCATCTCCAGCACTGCTGTTTTGAACAAATGCATTGCCAGTACCTTTCAATTAGATTTTCTCACAGAACATTATGGTCTCTCTGGAGAACTATCTTATATCTGATTCACTAATCCGAACACGACACACATTCAGCTTCCCCATTTCTTTTTGAGATCCAAACATAACTGGATTCTACACAAGCCTATTGCTCTTGTGTACTGTAAATTATCAACCTCAGTAATGCAGAGTCATGAAACTATATCTAAGGGAAAAACACCTCATGGCAACAAAGTCAGTCCCAGAGCATACCTCCTCCTCTGCTGTCTTTATTCTGTCATGTTTGGTTTGGAAACCAGTCATGTCTGGAAGATGTGAATTAACATCTATTAATACAGCATCTATTAATATAACATCTTTCCTCTTTGAGCAGTACTTAGGCAGGATTTCTAATGGCAGCATAGGTCAGAGCTTTCAGCATTGCCTCCCATACAGGTGAATATCGCATTATTACCCAGAAGAGAAACTAGGATTTAGACGAGTGCAGATGAATGCTTTTAAGTAAGCTAATTACAGTCTTCTCACTTGTTGTGTCCATGAAAAATTGACTGTCTTGTCTGCTTTATGTAGGCAGTTTTAAGAAGTTAATATGCAATAACCTTTTTCGCTAGTTATGGCAGATTTCTGTTAGCTGTCAGAGTTAAGAAAATATAAAACACATTCCATGTTGATACAAAGACACCCATGATATTTACAGACAAAAAATACTGTATTACAGACAGAGCTTCTGCTAGTGCCTACTTTGACCTTGATTTTCAAAGCCAGCACAAAAGATGGGACAATCTTAGGTTACAAAATGCAGTCTAACTCCCTTCATCACTAGTTATCACTACCACTAATGTTAACCCATCATCAGATGTGGAATCACTCCCAATCTGCCTGCACCCAACACTAGTTTCAACAGTACACAGGGACAACTGATTGCTTTTCACTACACAGTTGTGGTGGATAAAATAATATCAGCTGCCATATGGATACTGCTGACTACCTAGCCATGCAGCACTATGTTCTCCAAGGAGATCTGCACATATTATTAAAAACTATTACTAAAAATTACATCATTACTACTCAACACTATTCTCTGATTATGTATAGGCAAAAAAGTGTTATGCATGTCTAAATCTGATTTCAGAGGAAACATTCCTGCTTCCTGAAAGCAGAACTTCAGCAATTATTTCTTGGTTCTGCTGTGCATTACCAAAAATGCACAAGCTAATTCTTTTTCCATCAATGCATTATTTATTTAGAACTATTTACCTACTATTATCTGCCTCATATTTAAGCCTATGAGAAAACCTATTTCTTAACTTTAAATTTTAAACCAGGTATAGTCAAACACCATAGTCACATATTGCTTGTGTTACCTAATTAAATGTGATATATTTTAAATGGAAGAATAATGAAATAACATCATGTGTTATCAATAAATCTCTTAAAACTGAGGGACTTTATGACAAATAATAATATGGCTACTCAAAATCCTTCATATAGTACATGATCAAGATATTTTCAGTGAATTAAACTATTGCTTTTGCTGTATTTCCAAAAAAAATGTTCCTATGTTGCTGTTTTATTCAAGTAACATCACTCCTGAAACTCTAGGTTATTCTGGAAATTCACTGCAGCTTTTCAAAAGACAACCAAATACATTCAGAATCCTAGTGCATAGTTCAGGCCCTCTAAGTAACAGCAATATCATCCCATCATGAAACCAATTTTCCTCTTCTCCATTGCCAGAGAGCTGTCATTTTGAAATGAACAGATGAAAAGCCATTCCTTCCCAGCTTTTCTGGCTGCTTCACTTTTATACGCTGTCTTACATATTTCACTACAATTCCCTAACCCTGAAAAGAGACAGACAAGACTTTCCATCCTGAGCTGCAAAAGTATTATTTTGCTGGAGTGAAGCCAAATAAATTCATGGGAGCAAATGTTTTCATACCCAGACTGAGTCTGCCTCAGACTTAGAATACATCAAAAGGATAGTTTCAAGCTACCAGTCCATATCCAATTCACTTTTTGATGGTTTGGTCAGGGATAAATGTATAAAATGAATATTAGCTATATTCTAATCTCAGTTTGGTTAATGAACAGTTATGTACATAAACTTTGAACAGATTCCTGTCCTTCAAATCAGCATGAAAGTGGATGTAGGAGAAAACAGTGAGAGAAAATATAAAAAGGGATCATTGGAGAAAATGCAGAGGGCCTCACACAACAAATGGGCTGGAGGTGGGTAACGGGCTACAGGAAGCCAGTCTCCCAGCTTGCTGCTCTTGTGAGCCTCCCATATGTTCCAAGAGATGTCCCTGCCTATCCGGAGATGACACCCACGTCGAGAGTACAGGCAGACAACTATGGCATTGAAAATGCACACACTAACTTCGTTACAGTCATAGTCCTCATCTTTTCCTTACTTGCCTTGATAGAATTACAAACATTAGATCTTGAATATCTTACCTGTCAATGCAAGAAAATGACCAATTACTGGGAAAGGTGTACAGTAGATGCCTCAGGTCTGCAGGATTTACCCATCCATCTCATTTCACTAGGAAAAAAAACAGAGATTTGGTTCTTTCTCAATGATCTCAGTAATCGCATTTCACAATATTTTACTTGCATTTAAAATCAATAAAATATGTATAATTTATTTTTATACAGTTTTGTGCATTTTTAATTACCATGAGCATCTTTCAAAGCATCTTCCTATTTCCATGAGCATCTTTCTTTTCAGGTCTTTGGGTTTCATGAGGAAAATTTAAAAACAGGGGAAGAGTTAAATTTTAAGTTCCAGTTCTGTTTTCAGTTCTATTCTCTTGATCTGCACACACTGATAGGCGTTCTTAGTACCTAAAGATTCCTGTTCTTCTCTTCTGTGCTTTAAATGTAGAAATGGTTTTAAGAGTTGTTTAGGATAATAAAGGATTCCAAATTGAGGACAAATATCTATTTTATGAAGAAATACCCTTCATCCCATTTCTGTTTTGTGACCTTTATCTCCTATCCCATTTCTGGGAGAAACACCTGGGAATGTGTAAGTAAAGAATCATTTCTAGTAGTGGATGTTTCCTAAACATTTTACTGCAATATCATATCCAAATTGTATTTTGCTTCCCTGATGACTGCTGTCTATAAATATTCATGTGCCAACACCTAGGCTGCTGTTTTACTTTCTAAAAACTGTAAAATTGTTATTGCAGTTGTGGTTGTGGACTGTAACATCTCATTTGAATTCATGAGACCTGTAACAAACTTTAAATATATATGAAATAATATTAAAAACTAATGAAGAGCACGAATCCCATCTGCTACCTGCAATTTAGTAATACCTACATAACATAAAAAAGGAAAACCGTAAACAGTGAAGATGGAAAATTGTTTACTATTCAAAATTCCATTTTTTCCTTTACACCATCACTTCTAATACCTTTTGGTGAATCCCACTTTGAATAACATCAAGTGGCTTTTTCCTCAAGATTTCTATTGAGCTCTTTGTGTTCTAACTTACTCAAAGTTTGGTAAAACATCTAACTGCCAATTTTTTCCTAAAGAAAAAAATTATTTAAAAACCCTAGAAACAGCTTATTTTACATGTAACTTTGTTCATGCATTTGACTCTTTTGAAAAAGGCAACTCTCATTTCTATTAAGGATCTTAAACAGAATTTACCAAATGATTTGGGGCTTCCAATTAATTTTTTTTGGTGCAGTGCAGAGACAAAGTTTATATTACATGAAAATCTAAGCTACTTGAAAGATGTTAGATGTTCTACCTAATGATACAAAACAACATATTTTGTCTTACTTGCCAATTCCTTTCAGAAGAAATTGAAGTGATTTTCCTCAAGCTCCATTAAGAGCTATTTCTGAGCTGAGACACAGAAGAAGATTCTAAGGTGAAGCATTATTGATTGTAACTTTTCTTAGTGTCTAATTTACCAAGAAAATAAACACTTGTCGATTTTTTCTAAAACCTGGAGAGTAACTGAAGAAGTTTTGCACATTTGTTGGGTAGGTTGTCCCAAGAACACATTAAACCTCTCTATTTATGTCTATTTTGCTGAGGTTTTTACATTTGCTACAGAAAAAAAAAACCATAACAGTAGACTGTATCCATCAGCCTGATGCTTACATCCAAACTATTTTCATGACTATCTTTTAAAGTTTTGTTGCTCCTGTGATCTATACGGCATCTATACAGTGTATGCACATATGTGTGTACATGTCCTTCATCTACCACAGTTTCCATTAGGTAGGCTCAAATATTTTCTAAATTTCTCAAACAGAAGGAAAGAGAAGCAAACAGGGATGAAAGAGCTGAATGTTTTCTTTCTTTCTTTCTTTAAAGAGAAGCTGTGGTGGGAAAAGGGCACAAGAGCAGAGAACTGTAAGGTTACAGCCAAGTATGGAAATGCTCAGGAAGAAAAAAAGGTTAGATAGATAGAACAAGAACAAACAGCTGACAGCCACTATGAAGCCTTTAGGAAGATGTTGTTTGTTTGTTTTCTTTTTTAAACTATAGATTCTAAGTACAAAATGTTAATGTACAAAAATCTTCTATATTGCCTAGATACATTCAGATCCTTTGCTACAGACATTCATGAACAGTCAATATGGGGCTTCTGTGACTGCCTTTATCATATACCATAATTACAGAATTTTTTGCTCTGTATCACTGAAAAATGTGCAATCAACTACAGGATTCTCCCTGACAGATGCATGTAAATGCTCCAGCAGTGCCACTCTTACAACTGCCTTTCACTCTGCAGCTGCAGAGCGAATAAGCCACTGCAAAGGTAGGAAGAGGAGCAGCAGTGCAGCTGAGACTGGTTACAGTTGTCGTGCCCAGCACCGAAGAAAAAAATCCTGCTCTGTTAATTGAAATCTTGTTTACAAATGTCTCCAGTGATACAGTGCAACGATGAAAATTATGTGGACAATGATGGTGCAGAAACATGGTTGGATTGTACTGAGCAACATCTCCTACTCACAATACCGCAGGAACTGGATTTGCTTTGCCAACTGGATTGGCAGGGCCCTAAGGTAAACTTCTGCTCTTTCTGAAGTACTCCTTGGGGGTTTCGCTTCCAGATGGAGAAATGATAAAGTCGAGTTCATCATGTCATCTTCTGGATGACATCTCCTGTAATGAAACACTCCCTGCAACAGAGATAGAGTGCCAAGCATTGGGTATGAGCCTAGTACACAAAGTGGAAATGGAAACCACAGCCTTCTGCTGCAGAGAAGCAAGCCAATAGTTGACTCATTCTAAGACCTTCATATAAATCCTTATACTCTGTTTTTTACATTAGAAAAATGTAAAAATTGAAATAAAATCGATAAAATGGTTAAAAAATGCAGTTGTGTTCAGCTCATTCAGGTGGCAAAAAGGAAATAAAGAGAATAAACAGTGAAGTGGGATCGAAGGAGAGCTCTGTTTTGTACAGTATGCTCTCTATGCATTCCTGGAAGCTTATCAGACTGTAACAAATCTTAATTAGAACTGAATACAAAGAAATAATTCAAGATTAGACATTCAGGGAAAAAATAAAAATCAGTATTACCTGCAAGATGATAAAACACCTTTGACAAGCAGGCTACAGAAGAGATGACAGGCCAAGAAATTGTTCACAGCTGATCTGTGCTAGACTTGCTGTTTAACTATATTATCTGATGGTACCTTATCTTCTGACTCAGAGTCTGTCTTTTGTTAGGTTCTTTATTTTACTCTCCAATTACAATGGCAAAGTGATTGCCAGAGATTTAAAGCTTTCCAGTGCTGAGGACAATGGTCTTGAAGAGTTTCTACATACCTCACCATGATAAAGGAGAGACCAAAGTCACCAAGAAAAAAAAAATTATTTGTTCAGTGTTGCAAATAAACAGAGCTGCTCCTGCTACTATTCACGACATCATTTATACAAAGTTTACAGATCCACCTTAGATGTCAGCTGTTGATTTATTCACTAGTAAATTACACTGGTTGCACAGATTTTAACACACTAATCACTATAGATCCAAAAACTCATAATTTAAAGTGGGCATTGTTCACTTCTCTTCCAATTTATCATCTCTTTTATGAGATTGCACAGACAGCTCATGTAAACTCAGCCATCTTACCTTGGTCATGAAATTATATATCCTAAGCGGACGCACCAAAACCTTCTAGCTTGGGATAACCTAGAATTGGAGTTTGTGAAGAAAGATTTAGCTGGAAAGAAGTGAAAAGTAACTTCCTAAATTGCACGGCAGCTGCTACAAGCAGTGTTAGTGTGCAGGGCTTGTGATGGGACAGAGCGAGCAGCGATTTCAGTGCCTGGTCACAGGGAATTGGGCATTGGGAAGAGCGGACTAGGAAGGCAGCCCTTGGTGGCCCTCAGCTGGAGCTCTGGGCTGGCAGGCAGCACCTTGCGTGTGCTAATTGATTAGCGTGTGCTAATTGATCAAACGTGGCTGCCTGCTTCCCACATTCGGGAGCAGATCTGCGCAAGCAGATCCATCGACAGGCACGCGAGCAGATCCGTGCTCAACACCGGCCATGCTCCGCTTAGGCATTTCACACACACTGCTGTTCACAGCTCTGGTCTGCTCTCAGATGCTGTTCCCAAGGCAGGTAGAAGATCAGAACTGAAGCTTATAGCTGTTGGCATCTTATTTCTCAAGACGTTTGATATGTTCCACCCACAGGCAGCCTTTCCATGCCTTACCTCTGCCAAGCATGTGAAGCACCAAAGCCAAGCTAAAAAGCGAAGGGAAAATCCCCCTTTTTTTCCCCTAGATATAAGGAGGTTTGCAACATAAGCTATAACAGTCTCTGTTCCTCAGCAACCCTATACAGACACCGTGGGCGCTTGTTTAGTCCTTCATGACAGGAGCTGTTCTGCACAGTCCTTGCAAAGGGACTCGCGTGGGTGCAGCGACACTCCGGGACGTGCTGGGCTGTGGAGAAGGCCAAACTGGGGCCTCCTGCATAGTCCCTAAGCACCCATCCTTACCTCAATCCGCCCCCCCCCCAGCACCTAAAGGTAGCATAAATGACAGCTGCAGTGAGAAGTAAATTATTTCCTAACTATTATAGCATTTTACCTATCAGCCTCAATTACACCACTTAGGAAAGACTGCAGAATTGAAATAGGGATCTATGCTGTATGGATAACATTACAGATATACTGTTTAATATTTACTTTCCCCCTCCCCAGAAATCTATTAAGACCAACAGGCATTTCAGAAATATTTCCTATTTCCAGTTTTTACTATATAACACATCTCAAAGGGGGAGATAAACAGCAATACCACAGCAAGCAGTGTGTACAAATGTACACATTACACTTTTGCAGCTCTCCTGTGAATTGAATGGATTCCTGTAAGCTTTTGTTTAAAAACAACTACAGTGATTATAAGGGAAAACAATACAAGCTTGAGAGGATATAACCTTACATCCAAAATGTATTTCCCCAAATATTTTACTCTTTCTTTTGTTTTTCCTTAGCAAGCAAATTGGGATCAAATAGATTGTCCGAGTCAGCTGAGGTTTTGCTTCAAGTTGTAGTCAGCAAGAAAAGCAGAAATTGCACAGGGCACCCTTATTACACAAAAGAGACCCAAATGTCCAGTTGTTGTAACTGCCCATTCGTGCCAAAATATTACCCACTTCTGTTGGCAGTACAACTGTATGCACTAATTATTCACACATATGGGTTTCAAATCGACTTTTGCTACTTGACTTGATTAGATATACATAGTACTTATGGGAAAACTGTCAGAGAAAAACAGAAGAGGAGCTAAAATAAAACAACACAGTTGGTAAATATTCATTTTTCTTACTATACCTCATAATACCATCACACAGTTTTTGTATATGTATATGATAGACATCAGGGTCAGCAAAGAAGAAGGACAAAAGAAAGAATGGAGTGATTTAATGCATTAAAAAAGAGACAGAAAATAAGAAAGAGAAGGACAGAGAAAGAATAGTTTTAATTTCATGATATTATGCTGATTACGTGAGTTTGCTTCCCCTCACCTGGAATTCTTTTATAGTGTAAAAACTTTTGATGGATACTCACATCTCCACGTCCCAGAGAAGCATCCCAACCTGAGGCTCACACGCTGCCTGGACATCAGGGCACAGCATGACACACAAGGAAGGTGTGAAAGATGAGGGAGTATCACAGGACGGCTACACTGCAACTACTACAGCTGCAATATTTGCTGCTTTCAACAACTGCTACACTTACGTTTCACTTTACAGCAACTGATACGTTTGCTATAGAAAAGGAAAGTAAATCAGAAGTTTGATTTGTGCAGTGTGGTTTAGGTGGAGTTTCTACTTTAGATTTAGTCAAAAAGCTCTCCAGCCTTTTTATCTTCTCAGAAATGGTATGTCCTAAAGATAGATCATTTTTTGTTGACTATAAATCAGAGAGCCATGATACCATGCTAAAGGCAAAACTATGCGGAAGCAGTAACATTATATAGAGATTACTGCAAACATAATTTAGATGAATAATTTTGGGGTTATTAATTATAACTGTGAGGATTTGTACAAGAAAAATATTGCAAGGAAAAGAGAAACCTGCTGATATATCACACAGCACAAGGATTGTGTTAGTTTATGAAATGTCTTTGGTAACCATGGGTACTAAACAATTTCATAAAGATTTCAGATAATCTAGGAACTATAAATAGATTTGGGGAAAAAAAACATCTTAATTGCAGTATCCATGGGATGTGAAGTACAATATTCCTCATAACAGAACTCATTTTTATATGCTTCAGCAGGTATTTTAAGGTGTTTATGACAATACAACTACTCTTACCAATATTTGAGAGAAAACAAGGCAGAGAAAGTAAAGGTACAAGCCAACACTATGAAAAATGAACCATGTGAAGAATGCAAGGAATGTTAGTCAAAATGTGATAGAATTTATTTATAAAACACTACTGTAAGTATTTATTCAATGTTATCACTTTTTTTTTTTTTTTCTCATTGCACACTTCCTTCTAATAAGGAAGTGAAAGAATACCTTAAACAAATGAAGCAGCATATCAGGCAGTTCCATTAACTCCACAATGGGGCTGAACTGTGGAGAACCCAACGTGCAGTTAACTCAGTTGATCAGATAATGTAACTCATGATCTAAGTAGCTTCAAAAGAAAAATCAACAAAAAATTGCGTTGAGTATTGCAACTTTTGGGAAGAGCTCAGAAATTCAGGATAATATGGAGAACTTTGCTTCAACAGAGTAGCATTGCTATAATTGTACCTTCTATTCATATTTTAGCATCCTTCATCACACACATCACTCCTTTCAGTGTCTGCCCTTTCAGAGGAAGAGGCACTCATGGATGCTTTGGGGGATTATTCTGGCTTAAACAAAAAAAAAAACAAAGCAGAAGCCTCTCATGATTTTGCACAACGGAATGAAAAATCTTAGGCCTCACAAGCTGAATTTGATCAGCATATTTGTGAACATTTCTGATAAGCTGCTTACATTAGGGAGACTTAATATCCTTACTCAACCTTGCATCATTGCAGTATTATCTCAAGTTACAAGCATATGTATTTTCACTAAACTGACTCACATTCATTCATAGATATCCCTAAATGATTTTAAGAAATGCTTCCAACCTGAACTAGGCTAGTTTGAGCATGGATAAGGCTTAATCCTTGAATTCTGCTGAGACTCAGAGTAACCACACAGTGGGACTTCACCCACAAGCCACAGTTCAAAGGAGCCTAATTCATCATCCGCTGTTCAAATGACCCTGAGCTCCAAGGCTGTGACTAGGCTGGGTGGAATAACTGGCAGTAACGCTCTTGCGGGGACCACACTAAGCCAAATCTAAGCAAACGCTCCAGAAGTTTTCCTCTGTCAAACTAATCCATGGGTGCTCAGTTTTTAATGAGAAAGTTTTAATGCATTTAACATAAAATAGCTCTTTTTTAAAGGCTAACATATGGATTTATACTTATATAGCTGGAGCTAATTGCAGATTTTTTTTCAATGCTTTTTGGCCAGCTTTATCATTGCAGTGGAAAAATGTGTACAATACAACATTGCAGCACAGGAATATTTGCTGTTAGATTTTTTTCCTTTTAAAAATAAAATTCACCAGTAATTTTTGCCAGCACCGAGTGGCTACAAATACCTGTTTAGCTGTTATCACATTAATGGTCGGATGATTTTCAGTACTCACAATTAATATTTAGAAAGTTTAAATTGCTGAGGAGTTGCCTGCACTCTACATGCTGAGCCAGACTGAAGGAGGTGCTGGGAGCCGAGGTCAGGGATCCCAAGTCCCATGCGGGGGCTCTTCATGCACTCCAGCACCCAGCCCAGCTGCTGGGTCTGCAGAGATCCCCCTCTGACCTGCCAAAGAAAGAGGCTCCAGATAGACAGTGGTTCGTAAGGTCCTCATGAACAGGAAACTTATGAGAACAAAGGTGTTAAAACAAACCTTGCTTTCCTCTATTTATTCCAAAATTGTGCTTGACTTCACACACATAGGTTGGAATCTGCAAAGGGACATGCGATATTCCAGCTAATAGCCTGTTTTAATAAAGCTTCAAGAGTGAAGTGCAATATTTATAGTCTTCTCCTTTGTAGGGTTTTTCACTGGAAATGTGTTAATTTGGATATGGATTAAGTCACACAAGAGAAAAAAAATCAAAACATTACATTGGCCTTATACTGGTCTCCCAGTATGTTCACAAGAAAGAAATCTCTGCCATTTATCCTACTGGATAGTACTGTTTTCAGTGAATGATAGAATTTAATTATACCATAAACCAGAACTTCTTTGTAGAAGGCAAGGAAACTTCATTAATTTGTATCATTTACAGATGTGGCCACCCACCGAAACACTTAGCTGCCAAATATTTTGTTCCACGTAAGTACAAAAGCTAAAGACCCATCACAAAGCACAAAGATCACCAAATGTTAGGTATTTTATAAACAGATGTAAAATGGGATACAATTTGTACCTGTCAAGGTGGAAGGACACCCTTCTCCCTACATCATGATGGGTGTATGTACAGCCACAAGAAGAGATGTGAAATATTTATTATGTTTGTTTTAAGAACTCCCTTTTTGGGCATTAATTCTAAGAAGCAATCACCTCCCTGGCCAGTGGAAACTGAAAGCACAGTAGAAATTAATACCTCTTTAGTTCTGGCCATTTTCTTTCTTTTTTTTCCTCAGCAGCTACAATTAAAATGCTTTTGTCTTTGCTGAAGTTCTTTTAGGTTTGCTGAAAGTCTAGAAGAAATAAGTATTTTAGATATTTTTAATACATATTGAAATCAAGTAAAGGATTTACTCTGTATCTGCTTATCCAATAAGCTCATATTATAAAAATAAAAGAGATTATTTGATCTAAACATAAAGCATAGGACAGAAATATCATTATACAAGGAATAAGTTATAATGATTCACCTATTAGACCTCTATTTAGCTAAGAAGCAAAATATGACACCATTTTCACCACTTACCTTGAAGAAGTTCTAGTTTGTGGAAGAATATTTTCTGTGCCTAGTCAGAATAAGAGACTATTTTTAAAAATGAGCCAAAAAAACCACACTGATTATATCTGAAGGAGACTATAAATTCTTAAACATTTTGTCTTGCTCTGTATTAGCAATGACATCCAAATGTCCCTGTTCTTTCTCTAGCAAGGACCTGCTTACGTCCCACAACACATCAAGAAGGCTCTGAATTTACAATTTGCTCAACATTTTTGAAAGTTTAAGAGAGATTCTGAAAACCCAGTGAAGGTCCATACAGACTGTGAACACAGATGACCTATTCTGAAATAGGCACTTTTTTTTTTCCTTCTGTTTTATAAGGCAGTAACTGATAAAAAGCCTTTTAGTAATAGGTCATTCTTCCTTTAGATTCCTGCTTCAATTACAGTGAAACCAATAAAGCAAAATCAGCTTAAGTACAAACAGTAGAAGTCTTTTAGAGCTGAAGAAACGTTACACTACCTTTGAGGTGAAACTCTGCTCCACACCATGGACCTATCATTAGGTCATTCCTGCTTGACTCCCACTAACCCATGGGCTTTCACGTGGTTCTGATGACTAAGGATCTCTCTCTGCCTCTTCCTAAGCCTCATTCTCCTCCTCCAACATCGCTATAAAACTTTGCCCCTAAAAGAGTCTGCTGATACGGCATAGAGGATTATTTGTATTAAAAACAAATAACAAAAGTGTCTGATGACCTTTATACCTCCTCCTGTTCTTTCCCTCTGGAGAGACCACGCTTTGGAAAGATTCTTGCTTCTTTCTACACACAAAGTTTCTAAAAATGAAGACAGGCACATTACTGAACTATGCTTCACTACACAAGTTGCATAATTAACTTAACATTGATCTTAAAAGGTACTGTTTTGACCTCCCAACACCTTCCGAAGGGATGACAGACAAACATTTATTGGATGTAACAGTGCAAGAACTTGCTAAGATGAAGTTTGCACATCGGTCCCTTGCTTCTTTGTACTACTCGCCCACAGGAGAAATGCTAATTCACTGACACGTTTCTTCTCCGTCTTTAAAATTAGCAACAATTGTACTTAGCTTTTAAGACAAGACAGACTCTTGAATTTTGGCAGGATTTAATTAAACCCAGCTTAGACTTATTTAATTTTAAAATAACTGCCCTAGGGGCAGGCAGGAAAAGAAGGCAAGAACAGCTCAAGAATCAATGAGCAATACAGGGCATTAATCATACTCAAGTTGTGCAGTTTAAAAATTCTCTGAGGAGTTGCTAAGCATCAATTTGTAAGTTACAGGATAAAAATGAAGAAAAAGCCTTAAAAGTTGGTAACACGGATACTCTTATGCTACTGCAAAATTCAGAGATTTTCTAGAATAAAAGGCTGATTCCTTTGTATATTTTTTTCAAGATAAATTTTCAATTTTTGTGAGGACTTCCTTAGAAGCTATTTTCATTGACTCCATTTTCCATATTTTGTTGGATGTCTGTTGCAAGGCTATGCTAAGCTCAAATACAGGCAGAGTCTCAAAAGCAGTCTAGGAATATAGAAGGTACTTGCTTGAATTAGTTTATCAGATTAATTAAGCCATTACAACTGTGCAGATAATTCATTTCTCCAATCAGATATAAAATTTACAAAAGGAGGAAGAATAACATTTCTTAGGGAACTGATTTCTTAAAAATCTTTTAGGCCACTTTCTTTTTTTCTGGCATTTTATTTAAAACAATATTTTTCCTTTTAAAATTTAAACTCTTAAAATGGCACATTCATGAGGTTATGTTTAAGCATTTTGTTTAAATTAATGCAAAATGAAATCACTTTAGGTTCTTTTTTTTAGGTTTGGCAATGCTGAAATAATTTTAACTATCTTAAATTAAAAACGTGCTTATGAACATTTCACAGAATGTCCTGTAGCTTCAGGATTCCTCAGGAAAAGAAAGTGATGTTTCACGCCTTCACTTCTGTGATGTTCAGAGGGACATGATACGCATTTTCATTTACAAAGCTGACTACTGAAAATCAGAACTATTTATGGTATCCAAAACTCACTGCGACTTTTGAAAACATTGGTCAGGTGAGTTTAAGCCTGTCCTTTGAGGCAAAGTGCTCTTATATTTTTGTTATAAATACAGCAACACTGTCATGTCCTTTGAATAAATGCCTGATACTGTAACTTCCCAAACCAGCTGATGGGCACAAAGACTGGTTTGAGTCAAGAGTCTTCTGGCTTAAAAGATCAGTTGATGAACTGAATGAGACAGTGACTGTGCAAGTGCCGCTCTGTGAACAAAGAGGGATGTTGGAGCATTTCTAAACTGCCAAGGCACTGAAGAAAAAAAGACGAATGGAGAGGTGATCTGTACAATCACGTAGGTTTTGATATGCTAAAACATGAAATCAAGAGGGAAATTCCCTCTTGCCCCCATCTCTGTGCACGTATTAAAGCTCTCTACATTTAAAACATGACATAGAAGATACAGCAGGGCTCAGCAGTAAGGCAAAAAACTGGGTGCACCAAAACGTCCTTTTCCAAGTTTTCCTGAGGAAACGTGGAATTAGCTGTTCACTGTATTCCAAAAACAACTACATAATGAAAACATTTTATAATACCATATCTGCCAATGTATATTATTTCACTGTTACTAAACTAAGGTGTTACAACCAGACTGATTTAATTTCTATTTAAAGGGAAAATACGCAGTTTTTATTCCATGTACTTTTGCAGTGCCTTTTTAGCTCCGCTCTGCCAGAAAGGTTGTCAGATATTTGGATAAACAGAGTAGGCTGATAGAATATTGATGGGCCAATTTTTAATTTATCAAGGTTATCTAGAGGTACTAACCTGCCACTGCATATTAACAAGAAACGCCAAGGTAGCAAGCGATGTGTGCAGCCAAGGGTTTCTTTGGCAAAACAGAGCTCTGGACAGACTGGGATCCTTGTGATCAGAACCCTGAGGTGGGAATAGGAAGCAGCTTCCTAAAAGGGAATTAGAAGCAGGTGAGAAGGGTAACAGAGAGACTGAGATGCATTGGTTGTCAATTCTATAGGCTTGCGTGGATGAGAAAGCGAGAGAGAACTACCTTTGTGAACAGCAAAGTCAACATGGCACAGAAAACATTTATGTTTCGCTTCCAAATTCTCACAGCAAGCCAGGTAATCATTACAGACCTTACAAAACCCATTACCCACTGTCAAAAATCTGCAAGGCTTGGCAACTCCCTGCAAAACATCTCAACAGCTGAGAGCAAGAGGGCAAGCATTTTTCTTCAGTCCGTAGGGAACTGAGAACAGAGCTCAGTGCCCCATCACAGCTGTAGCACCAAAGGAGGATATGGTATTTCCAAATTCTTACAATTTACTTTCCTGACTCATGGAGGAATTCTAATAAATGGCCTTTAATAAGAGCAGTGGATGCCAACCTCAGAGATTTGCATGTTTCTTCTCATTAGAGGTAAGTATTTAAAATACTTAATTCTATACGTTTGTCAGTACCTTAAAAGCAATGCAAGGCTCTTGAGGGCACATGAATACAGGCAGGCAATATTAAGAACAGAGCTTTTCTTTAGAATTCCTTCTCTAGTCAAAAGAAAAGTAGTAAAGCTTTTCTTAAGAAACTCAGTAGGACTGAGAAAATAAAAAATGGATTTTGAAGTGTGCAATTGCACTCAAGTATGGCAAAAGAGTTGCTGAAATGCTTCAGACCTTAGAAATGCTATTTCCTTCAAATATCCACCAAACCTTGAAATACTCAAATACTTTTCAATAATCTTGTCTCAAAGTTTCACACTATGTGAGAGAATAATTAAAAGAATATCACCCTACATTATCCTATTTGCTTTATATTTAAAAAACAAAGACACTCTACCTTCCTCTTAGTTATCGTCAGGGTAACTTCACGTTCTTTTCCCTCCCCACTTCTGCACACTCAGCAGTCAGCAGCATGTCCACGTGGATTCATTCAGATGGCTCCCACTCAGGACAGTCACATCTAGAAGCGACCCAGCTTGAGCAGAATAAAGCAGGATTTCCTCATTGGAGCTGCATAAAGATCTGATTTCATGGAGGGCCTCTCTGTTGCTGTCCTGCATGAAAGACACAGAAGCCTCTGGCAAAAGGCTCGTGCACCTCTTAAAGACAAGGCAAGGGAGCACACAGTGAAGCTGAAATTCATTGAGATGCCAGGCTGAATTACATCTTTTTTGAACAATCTAACTCTCTTGTTTCAATTATTTCTAACTGTTAAACTCTACAAATTGCGCATAGAAATCTACAACAGTGAATTGATAATGTATAAGTTTTAATTTCCTTCAGCCATTATGATGCTGCATCAATTTACACAGCTCCAAGAACCACTCTGTCTAAATTAACGACACATGTCCATATCTGTATGATAAAGTTAGGAGGTTGTGACAACGTTTACATCTGATACCAGTAAAGTCTCTTTAAAAACAATCATTAGCAAGTCCATTAATGAGAATATAGTTTCCCTAGCCATTATGGCAGCTCGACATCATAATCTAAATCTATACTCTCCAGAAACTATTCAGAAAGCACTGAAATCCCTGAACTATACAAAGGTTATCAGTCAAATTATCTTACTTAGCAAAAAAAAAGAGGAGGGGATTTCTTTCCATTCTTCAATCTAGAAGATAAAAATGTACTACTGCCTCTTAAAAAACAAACAAAACCAAAATCAAACTGTATTAGACATGAAATGACTAAAACCTGTTTCCAAATGGCTTTGAATAACTAAGCAACACACGCTCAAACCCTTAACTTTTAAAAGATCATTTTTAATTGGAGTAACAAAGTTCTGAAATTCACCACAGTAATTTAATCATCTAATAAAAATGATTCATTGACATGTTAAATCACAAATCCAGTTGGCTTGAAGCCTGTACCATAATTAAGCAAGATTTGACTGAAATAAGAACTACTGCAATATGCAATTCCTTATTCCTCAGCAGATTATTTAATAGCTCAAGGCCACTCTAAATGAAAGGAAAATATAACTAGTTTACTATCTTGAAACTGGTTTCACAGCAGGCCCACCCGATAGCGACTAGGTAATCATGGTTTACCCTACAGCAGCTACCTAGGCTGGTACCTTCACAGCTGCAAATGCATTGGGCAGAGAGAGATGACTGCTCCCAAGTAGTTACTGAAAGCATGAAATTAGGAGGGCATCTCTCCCAAAATACATTTCTGAGTAAGCAGAACTTCAGCCTCCTGGACTATGGACTCCCTATCATGTTAAATCAAAATCTTTTAAGAGTCAACACAATTCAAAGTCTTCCTGTAAATCCATATTTCTTGGCATTTTATTGCTTCTTAAATTGCCATAAAACCACATCCACTATTCAGTATTATCATTAGATGACAAGGTCTTTGGCCCTGGCTAGACAGAATGTCAGTATCATGAAAAGCAAAATAAATTATGCTAAACTACAAACTGTGGATTGGTGTACTGAAGCTACAGGTGGTCATTTGTAACAATCTTGACATTACCACAAAAAATTCAGTGCTGAAATCAGTGCTGAAATAGTCCACTTTTACCAGAAATCTACCCTGACAATTGTGGATTTTGCTTTTGCAAATAAATGTCTATTTATCTCCAAAGTTGGAAAAAAAAAACCAAATTAATTTCTTATTGAGCAAATTGTGCAGTGCAAATGTAATGTAATCCAGCAAAGGAATTTCTGTCTGTGTAAATACAATAAAATTTAGAATAGGTTTACATCACTTTCCTCGCACAGCCATCTTGGCAGTTATGTATATTATATATATTATTCCTTAGCCAAGGTACAGGTGAAAACAGCTTAATTTTTTCATGTATTATCATTACTGCTATCTGGAAAGGAAAACACAGGGTCAACAGTCATCTTAAGAGTACTGAACTTCTAAAGCTATTATAACTTTAACATTTAAAAAACAGCTTGAAACCTAACATAATATGTTATATATAAATTACTCAGTGAGCATCAAGGTCGCTCCTAAGCAGCTACTTACGAATTGCTACATTTCAAAATGTAAATCCAGTTTTGTGTTATAAAATAAAATGAAGCTCTTTAAAATCCAAATCCTTTCCCTGCCTTAAAAGGAACACATTATTCCTGGAAAACAGCATGCTGCTAGATTCAGAACATTTTCTGCCAAATCTGAGACTGTTTCACAGTCAAGATATAATGCCTTGGAAAGAGAAAACCCACATAATGAACCTGACAAGAACAGCAGTGCACACAGGGCCCAGCCATGGGAATAAGCACTGTGCCAAAACTAATTGCATCTAGAAAAGTATGACTCCTTCATGTTCATCTTTAACTCTTGCCAATGGTGCTGGCAACTTTTAACATGCAGCGACACATTAGAGCTGTCTAAAAAAAATGCAGAGCTAAAGAATGGTAATAAGTCTTCTCATAGTCAACTGAAGCAGTAAACAGTGATGAATTTTCAGTTATATTTATGATGACAACTGAAAAACACTGAAAAACCTGCATTGGCACACAAAGGTGCTACAACCATTTCTGTGATAATTTGCACTAAGCACTTCAAAAAAAATTCTGACTTAGAAATTCCAGGGAAATGCCTCTTTCCCAATACATTCGGCCACCTGCAGCAGCCTCACAGCCTCTCTCAGCCATTGTGGCACTGCAGAAGTGTAACGGCAGAGCTACAGATCAACACTCATTTGCAAATGCAGTCGATTCAAATTCTCCATGAAAATATTAAAAAAAAAAATCTTTCTAGGTCTTCAAAATCCATGGTACCTTTTTTTTTCTACAAATTTTACTGCATCCAATGCCTCAAGCAGCTCTGGTTACTGTATATGCACAAACAACAGAGTTTAGACCTTCAAATCTTAAAAGAGACAGTCTATGATTACTTGAATCATCCTGACAAGATCATTTCTATAATGTTTTATATGCAGCAGAGGATTGCTGTGTTCGGTTCTGTTTCCAGAGCAGCAGCCAGAGCTCTTTTCATGATTCATTATATTCTGCTTAAGAATCTAGTAACACTCAAATTGTTGTACTACTGAATTGTCTCCTTGAGACATGGTATCTTCTTGACAAGATCCTCCTTACCAGGAATGTGGCTTCCCTTCCAAGATAATAAAATACTAAAGATCTTGTAGACACTTGAGCTTCATTACTTTTCGATGACTCCACTGAGTTTAGTGTTTCTGGAAATCACTCAGCACATGCACTGGCTCTACACAGGCTGATTCTGCAAGACAGGAAAGAAGTCTGTTTCAGTGATTTGGGAAGAATAATGAGAAATATACAATGAGAAGACATGTGAAAATAGGAGTAAAGGAGAATCACCAACACTATGCAATGATATAAACATCAGGAGGAAATAAAATTAGAGTGAAAAGAAAAAGAAAAGCAGGATGGCAAAGCTGGGCAGATGGTAACAGACATGGGGGGAAACTTATGGATAAATTTAAGAACATTTTACTTCTCTTGGTTCTCTGTGAAAGGAGAAATACTATGTAGGGTATTTAAGTTTAGATATATACATAGAGAAATGGCAATTCACTGTACAATACTATACAAGATTTATGCTCCCGAACACTTTTCCAGGTTCATTTCAGAAGACAGGCTCAGACTCTTCCAAAAAGGTTACAAACTGAAAGAAACATTAATTTGCACTGACAACGGCTCCGTGAACTGTGTAGATTTACAAGAGCAGCAAACTTCCTGGATTTTGCACAAATCATTTGGTAGCTCAGTTTCGGAAAGAAGAGAGACTGTTGGCAGTTCAGAGTCTCAAAAAGGCACTTAGTCAACTTTGTTAACTTCTCCACATCTGATTATAAATGAACCTTCTGTTATCTTCTTAAGTACTGGGCTACACAGAGTTTCAAGAAAGGATAGTGTCTACAATAGCTGTTGCTGCAAATATTACTTTTACATTTTACACATTGTCTTAAATATCATCTTAACACATATCAGTGTTCCTGTGAGTGTCCATTCATAATTCAATCCACTTATATCAATTTACATGGGCTTACTCAACAATAAACTGTCAAATCTGTTTATTTTGGTGGTGTTTCCCCCTTTTCTGCTTTTGGAATCTGGGAAACCTTGATGGGAATGCATTATTCCTGGGAAATTGAAGATCTGCACAGTCTTGCTAATGAAAGACAAGATTCACTAGTTTTATGCACAGTTAGCCTCTCAGAAGCATAAAACTGAGCAATTTTCCTACTGCTTTTAATGTAAATAATATATAGTAAGAAATACATGTAAGAAAACTGACCAGACATGCCCACATTTGTATGCTGTTGACATATCCTTGCTGCTTTGTACTAAAAAAAAGAAAGTTACATAATCTTTGGTCTGACTGCCCAAATGAAGCAGGCAAGCAGCATTTCATCATTTGTGCCCTGTTTATCACAGCACCTTCTGACAAAATAGTGCCCAAATTATGGTTTCTGAAAAGCTCATGACTGCTACAGAGCATCTACAACCTCTTAACGTTTCACAGTTGCAACTGCTGCTTAGATTAGACAAGTATTCCTTTTTCTTTTTTTTTTTTTCCTCCTCTTACCTTTCCTCCTTATGATTTCATAATAATTTTCCAGGGAATTTTACATACTAATGATAAGAACTGCAAAATTCCACATTTGAAGCATGATGGATTGTTACTTCCTGAGCAGACAGAAACCTTCAGCGCTGGTGCCAGAGAGCACAGGGATAGAGGGGAGCAACGTCAGACGGGAACAGGAAGACTTTCTGCCAGATCATGAAGTGCCAAAACTTCTAATGATCTTTGTTCCCAAACCGGAATCACTGCTTTTCTAATTTGAGGCTTAATTCATCTATAAATTTCACCTTTGAGAAACTATAGAAAAAAAATACAAAATGACAGTCTTGTTAAACTGTCTAGTGTCTAGTATTTATAAACTTGTAAGAGAAGAAGGCTTGAAAATAGGATAGGGTCCAAATCCTGCTCATGGAAGGGCACTTCAAACATTTAGTCCAAAACTCCTTCAGTTCTGCAGAGAATCAGCCAATTCGTCTGTTATTTCGGCGTTTGTAATTACTCAGCTGAGGCAAGTACTGATTCCTAAACAGGACAAAAAGGTGAGTGGCAACAGAGCAGCAAACTTACTAAAACAATTTGAAGCTTTTTGAAGGAAAGGAATTTCAGATGTCTTCTGAGAGGAAAACTATTAACAGTTAATTTTTTTAAAATAATTTTTTACATGGTTCACATGTAGAACTATTTTAAAATGTCAAAATATTTTAAATGTTTAAAATGTTAGCCTCATCTTAGCAACTAATTCTAACACAAAAACTAATTATCTAGTTGGTCTTCACATAGGTAGTCTACAATTTTTTGAAGCAACAACTATAATATCATATTGTAAGGGGTATTTTGTAGTACAGTGAATATAATCACACAAGCTCATCCTAAGTATTGACTATAAACCTGACCTATTCTATCTTATAAACAGCCAGCATGCTTTACGTATATGTGTACCAGGCAGTTTCTGGTAAATTATGTGGCAGCTGGTAAATACTGCCAATTCACTTGCACAGAAGTTAATTGCAGATTCCAGCAAGCAATCAGATATGATTAAATTGCATTTTTGGAAACTATCAAATGTTTCAGGCTGAAGGAAGAGAGCTTAAAATAGACCTTAAAAGGTAGCACTAATTAAGCAAATTTTTAATCTAACTCTTTTCTCAGCTTCAAAATTACAGGGACAAATTCTCCTTTCAGAACACCATGTGAAAAGCAGTAATCACAGGAATTGTACAGGTAAATGGAAAGTAAAATTTTAATCTCCTGTGTAGAATTTCTTATGACCTTTTTTAGACTTGAGGAAGAAGCATTCCAGAAACAAGAAATTCAAGCTTTGAGAAAGAACATCCAACTGTTCTTACTGAGTTTTCATAGTACCTTGGGACAACTGGCACAGATGCTGTGAGATACTCAAATAAACACTTTCCTACTTAAAAACCACTGAAGGAATATTAAAATATTCTTAAACAAAGACAGAGAAGATATCAGTGAAGCAGCGTTCTACTTAGCTGAGAAGAGCTAACGAGGAGGGAGAGAAAAGGAGGTGATGGGAGGTCAGGATCTCTGTCTTCCACAACACAACACACAGAACACTTAATTTCTTCCAAAATATAAATTGCCTCATATCTGTCTCTGATATCATCCACATTTTCTGGTGGATTGCAAAAACCTGTTCCGCACTGACTTTCTAAATACTCTTTTCCTCATCACTCGCTCTTGGAATCAAAATTGTTTTCACTTCTGCACAGCAATAAAATATGCCCCCCTCATATACCACAGAGTCCTGAGCTTCCTTTTGCCTCCCATTTCTCCTTCTAATCCCACCAGAGATTCCAGCGAAGCCACCAAACTTGCAAAGAACCAGAGCTTTCAAATATGTGAACCTTACACCTATCCTGAACTAAATGGCATAGATGATCTCCTCCTCCTGCAGTAAAAATAAACCTACAGAATCAGGAAACTGTGACTGAATAAAGATCATAAGGCAGTAAAGACCAAGTTTTTAATTTTACTTATGAGAGCAAAAGATAACTTTGTACACCCAAATACAGAACCAATACAGACACACTGTAATAATCACTATTAATTATATTAGCCACATTTTTCCCATTTACTATGTATTTTCGTTACATCTTTCCTAAAGAAAAGTGGCATGTGCTTTAAGCAGACATAAATCTCAGTTCAAATGCAGAATCTAACTAATGCCATGGAATCTTTGATTGTCAGGAAAATAAAAAGTATATATTATAACTGCAAAAATGCACAAATACACCATATAATTAAGAATGCTGTGTAGATTATGAAAGTCGAACATTAAATAAAACAGGTAAGTGCTTCATGTTTAATTATATACCAGGAATAGTTTTTCCATTTTCTCCTTCAACAGAATATAACTACTTTCCCACAACGATGATGTACCTTGAATGAGAGCTCATATATTGTAAGAAAAGCAGAAAAATGGTAAAATAATACTGAAAATCTCTGATTTTATAAATTGTTCTAGTTAAAGCTCAGGTGTTTGAAAAGCAGCAGCAACCAATTCTCATACTCGGCAGCATATTTTTCCATTTCTATGATGTTTTTTGTTCCTTAATAGTGTACTACTGAGAGGAGTATTTCAGATGAAGACTGAAAGGACAGGGTGTGGGTGGACAGAGAGGCCTGTTCAGAAATAAGGGGAATTCTGTGTGAAGCATTATACGAAACTGTCCTTTCCAGTTGTGTAAAATTAAAATCTCCTTCCCACCTGTCAGGAGAATTAGCCTTAATAAAGATTTTAATTTGCTACTATTATTATTACTATGTTTTTCATGACTGGTCTAGCAGTAGGTAAAGGGCCTGATCTTGCCAGATACATCCTTAGCAACTGTGAACTTCATCGTGACACTTGAAAAAGCACAGTCACTTGAAAAAGCACTACTAGGATAAGCAAGATCAATGGCTACTTAAGGTCACTGCTATGCTGGAGAGGAATCTAGGTGAGTTCCTGGAGGCCCTTTACTAAAATCAATCCATCAAACTAAAGGAGGAACAAGATAGTCACCATGTGCAAGTGTATGAATCTCCCTTTTTTTCCCTCAAAGGCCCTCGTCTCCATGTCATGCAAGACTTGCCATTAACTTCCTCTTTAGAAGAAATTCCACCTAAACGAGTAAGCAACACAATATTCCTGTCACATGTTATTTTCTGTATTTCCTCTTGATCCTCTCCCTTTCAGTCTGAATCATCCTCATTGAGCCCATTGACTAAATGTTGACTAAGCTCTGTAGAGCTCTGTAGAGCTTAAAGAGCACCTCTCCAGAGGTGCTCTTTACATGCCCATAAATAAGTCTTTTTTTAAAAAATAAACACGAGGACTGAACAGAACAGCAATACCTGCAGCAGCAGGTGTATGAGCACAACAAGTGAATCAATGCACCAACTTGTTCATTCCTGAGAAAAACAGTTGAAGATATTTCTCTTTTTCATTTTTAAGTGGCCTCTGCTTCCTCTTGTCTTTCAAATAACATTTCTCTACTTTCATAAGAACTACAGCATACACCTGTGTGGACAGACAGGTGGAAGGGCTAAGCATATAGATTTCTCTCTTGTTTTGAAGCTAAAATTCACACCTTCTCTTTAAAGAGCTATGTACATCAAAGTATTACATAATTCAACTACACTTTCACGTTTCTTCCAGAAATAGCACTCACTGTCTGTTTACACCCTCTGAACATGAAGAGAAACGGACTGCAAACATCACAGATGCCCCATAAGCAGGCACGTGTGCCATGTGTGCCTTTCCTCTCTATAAACAACTTGGCCTCGCAAAGTAACCATGGAGCAAACAAATTAGGTTATATTAATTAAAACAAAAAAAATTAAACAATACATTTAAATACAGTGTCAAATAAATACAGTAGAAAGTTGGGATTTAATTATACATGATTTGTCTATTAAATTGCAAAACCCACTCAGTAATTACCTGATCTTATTTACACTGGCTCAAAACCATTTACTCCAGAGACAACGTCATAACAACATATCAATCCTTTAATTAAAATCATGGTAGAAGAGATTTTTAAAACTTTCCTAACATGATATTATTTTGAAACATGATATTATTTTGAAACACTGTCTCCATAACAGTGCAATATTATCAGTACAGTTCTTTGTTTATGTATATACCATTCGTCTGCTTTTCGACAACCCAGGACTGTCCCAATAAAGAATGATTTCTAGGTAAATCAAAAAACCTACCTCAAAAAAAGTTACACACCTCATCTCCGTGTTTATCAAACTAGTTTTTTGGCAAAGTCCTTTTTTTTTTTTTTTTTTTTTGGTAAGTAAATTAAAAATAAATAAATCACAAGACAGCCACCAGCCACAGTGATGTCACACCATCCACCTGCATGGCAAAACACATGAAGGAACATTAATTGACACCACACACTGATTTATTCCTGCAGTGTAACTGTAAGAACGCTGTTCTCTGTCTAACATTTTCAGAGCTCCTTCCTAAGCAATCTTTGCCACAAACAGAAATAGATCCTTAGAAAAATAATTACATATTTAAAATAAACTCTCTAGTTAAAGCGTTTCTTAGCAAAGCAGTACACTGACATAAAAACACAAGCCAAAACAGTGCATTTGCAAACTTGATAACTGAGTTACTTTGAAAACTTGTAAAAATTTCCACGGTGAACAAATAAAAAAGGCAGAAATACAGTGTAGTTAGGTTAAAAAATAATATATGTATTTTCTCCCCTAAAATCAATGTGAAACGAGATTTCTTGCTGTATCCCAATAACCATGTATGACATTCCTAGCGTCAGCACTGAACTAAAACCAACAGAGTGGCACAAACATCGTGAGCCAATTTGCTAGCAGAGCTGTTGCAAGGACATAAGAAACACACACACACAGAGCAAGGACTGACGTCAAGAAGCAATAAATCAATTCAATACCAAAAGTGCCTGAAAGAACAGGAGATCAGACTGAAAGGTCCACCAGTGAATTAGAAGCTCGTTTTTAGGCACCTGCCTCTGTGAGCACCACTGACTCACAACCAGGCCCACAAAAGACAGAGCTCTGGGCTTTTAACCTGCCTATCCAGCCAGTGCAAAGCAGCATCCCACCTCTGGCCAGCTCAGCTGCTATCTATGGAGCTTTTAATTCTCATCAAAAAAAGTCTCACTTCTTCCCCGCACTTAGGGATTTGCAAGGCTGCTTGAGGTCCGTATGCAACATACCTAATTGCTCTAAAGAATTGCAAGAAAGTGATTTCAGGACTGACAGACTTGGGATAATTTACTGCACATTATTTGGGTTTACTTGGTCATTCACATACTAAGCTAGATAAGCTTAAGCTTGTATGTTCTTATACATTTCCTGTAATGGTATTTCTTTTTAATCCATTTATAATCATGCCTCACCTACTTTTCTCTCTGCAAAATACATCAACAGTATATTTTTTTTCTGGGATCTCTATTGCAGTCCCAACCACCTCAGGCTCAATCTCTTTGGAAAAAGAAGAATTCAGTCTCATCTGTGCCCTAGAACAAAGCTTTGTCTCTGAAAAGCTTTGTCTGTTTTTTCACGGCATCATCATTCCCATTCACTCCAATCCATCTTCTCTTCAGTCACTGGCTCCTAAAGGCTGGTTCCTCACTAGCCCCCTTCCTCCTTTAGTTTGTTTTTCCTCAGCCACCTTGTAGAGCCATTCCTGGACATATTAGCTGTCTTTATACCTTCCTCTTAGGTCAATAAACTCTTTGACTACCCAGCTTCTGTATATGCACTTGTATTTTTCCGCCAGACATGCCACTTGAATTACTGGAAAGGAATAATTTGAAGCACAAATTATACTGCCTAAAATAGATGAATGGCAGCTTCTAATGAACTTCTAATGGGGTTCTTGAGCCGAACGCAATATGAGTAGCTTAACATACGCAAGAAACTTACTAGTGAACTAAAGTAAAAGAAAAAAAGGATATTTTATATTCTATTAAAAAGATCATAAACATCCTCTAAATTCAATATATTGATTTAAAAATATGGATGATTGCATAAAAATTATTCAGTGTTGACTTAGAGTCTAAACATGTTATTAACATGAGAAAATTTCACTGAGATTAATTCAGAATCCTCAATAATTTAACAGATGTATATGGTACCAGTGTTTTCTATTCCTTCAATTTTACATTAGCAGGTACCCAAAGGCTTCACCTCACAAGACAGACGGTAGGTCAGAGATTCCAGAAGTGAAGGTAGTTTCATTTCAAAAGGGCCTGCTGTCAGTGCAGAGCTAATGTCGTATCTAGTCATCTCAAAGGCAAAATACTCCTCAGAGCCACCTGAAAAAAATATGCTTTGACCTCCAAAAAGTGTGCTATTATAAGATAACCCCTAAGATGTGGAACACGTCCCTGTTTCATCATGGGAATAAGGTACCTCAATAGCCACTGAGAGCCACTCATGCCATCTGCTCTGCCTTGGCACTGTATGGGGACAGCTTTTTCACAACCACAGCAACGTCTGTGGCAATCATTACTTCATAGGCACAAGAAGCCCTGTAATTGTTATAGATATGATAAGGTCAGTGGTCAGGTGGGTTGCAGAACGTTCAGGTTTACAAAGCTTAGACTGACGTATGTTTAGATATCGCTTAAGAAATATACTACAAAATAAAAACATACACTAGAGTGAAAAACATCATAATAAATGATGGAAGATTTACTGTAGGCAACAATAAGGAAAAAGTATTAAACACTTAAGCTTTATTAATGTCTTGATGGCTTATACACAGCTTCCTTCCCCAATTTGCAATGGGCAGATAGCCACATTCCCAAATTATTACAATTGCTATTCATTCTCACAAGGCCTCCTTGTGAGCAGAATCAAGAAAACAGCCAAGAATTAAATGAGCAAAAAGTTACCTTTCTACTGCTGGAGGGAATCCACCAGTGCAGAAGGGCACCTGAGTCACTGGGAGAGAGTAGCCACGATGGCAGTGGGGAGCAGCACCTGCTCTGCAAAGGAATGAGCAACTGCTCCCTCCAGAGCTCCTGCTGAGGCAATAAAAGGCAAAATTCTCATATGCTCGAAAATAAGAATCACAAGACTACAAGGCACCTCTAATGTTGCAGCTAAATAGATCCTTATTTCCATAACAGGAATTAGGTTGCCTTATGCTCACAACCCTAGTGAATTTGGCAGGTCTAGATTCTATGCCTGCTTTCTTTATATGAGAGTTTACGTGAAGGCTTTTGAGGATTACTAGCAAACAATATCAAGGAGATGTTTGATTAAAGCTGCCGTAATAGTCCTTTGCTGTGCATGTTAAGGGTTGAAAGAGGAGAAGAGAAAAATTCAAAACATTCTGAAGACATTTTTTATTACGCAAAACTCCATTTTCTATAATTTTAATGAATTTTAAATAAATCTGTTATCAACAGGCATATTATGTGAATTAATAGAGCACCAGAATGAAATATAAAATGTGTTCAAACAGATAAAACAGGCAGCATTACTGGTTGTCAGTTGTTTTACTGAAATTCAACATTTCCTCTACTGTACCGTGAAAGCTCATCTTCTCATTACTTTTTGTTTGCTTTACCTCCCTATAATACATTTCCATAAAGAATAAAATGTCTCTGTCCTAAGAATGGAATATAGATAACAAGGCAGGAAGGATGCCTTTGCCTTTATTAAAGAGGAGCTCAAAAACCCAAGCTTTCTACAGAACATTCATAAAAGTAAAAAGCAGTATCCTATTTGATAGAAAGCCAGCAGTTCCTGGGACACACATTTATCTCAACCGCTCTGGTGAGATAAAGAATTTTACTTAACTAATCTTGTCTCATGTAACAATCAAAATCTTGTACAGACAAACAAGTTTCCAACCAAAATAAATGGATTGATTTTCCCTGTGATGTGATCTATTAAATGTGACACTAGATATAGGGGACTACAGTGCTATTCTTATCTGTATTACCAAATCAACATCCAGTGTAAGGTTTTTCATCTCCTAAATGAAGTTGACAACTTCTTCATAAAACTTTGAGGCATGAGA
The DNA here is from genome assembly GCA_013398315.1 of Nothoprocta pentlandii. Lineage (NCBI taxonomy): Eukaryota > Metazoa > Chordata > Aves > Tinamiformes > Tinamidae > Nothoprocta > Nothoprocta pentlandii. The sequence goes on along the minus strand of VZSG01000039.1, from coordinate 465,775 downwards.
ATGAAGTATGATACATATCAGATATACAGTACATTTAAAAACATATATCAATAGTCTGCAATAATACTATACAGCATCTCCAGTCTGCAGGCAAGTCACTAAAGCATCATTTGTAACTTAAATGATAATTTCAAAAGACTGGGTTAAAATGATGTCCCCATTATTAATGCTATACTGCTGTTGCAAAGTGTCCTAGTCAATCCTCCCATCTCAATCACTTTTTTGGTTTGACAATGTATGTGAAAGACAGTGGCATAAGAGGTCTTTGCCTGATTTATGCATCAATAAAAGATTATTCATCACATAAAAGTGCAACCTTTTGAATTATTCACTTTCCTACGAGTAGAATGGATATTCATTTTGTAGAGATGGGAATCAAAACGTTGCTCTGTAATGCCAGTTATAAGGATATTAACACCAATACAAAATTCAGTCAAAACATTTAAGTCTGGTGATAGAATAAAGAGATGAAAGAACAATAATGAAGCCACCTTAAGAGTCTGTCTGTAATAATAAATGGTTCTCAAGGCCCAAAGTAATCTTATTTTCCAATCCACAACCGGCAGACATTTGGGACGTTTTGTACTGACCACAATAAGGAGGTTCACTTCACTAACCGCTAACGAGAATTCTGCTTTAGAGCATTACCCTTCACATACTGTCACTGATATTTTAAATCCCAGCTGGATGTTCATATTCATGATGCGACTGCAATTATTCCTGGATCTACGTGGTACTAACAGGAGAACTTATCTTTCAGCAATAAGCTGAGACATTGTAAATTGTATATGTGAAATGGCGAGGATCTAAGAAAATGTTAATCCATCACATATAGGATCCATAAGAAGTGTGCATTCACATCTAAAAGACATATTCATAAGATTTCACACACATTCCACTTTTTTGCTTATAGAAATATTCAGATGAGAACTTATCTGCATCTTGGCATGAATATTTTTTTCCAATGTAAATTCTGCAACACTGGATTTGGGTGGCAAGAAGGTAAAGTTGATCTGAAATTATTGCAATGGTAATTCCCTGAATCAAAAGCAGTTGATACCCTACACTCATTGTAGCTGCTGGCTTTTAGGTTACTAATACATAAAAACCGAGCCGTATTTTAATTTTCGGTCCTGTCAGAGTTAAGTGTAACTAGAAATTATAGCTTAGTATATTAGTATATTTACTAATATTGAAATGTGGATAATTAGACCGAGTTTCTTACATTGAAAAATGGAGTGTAGAATGCTAACCATGCCCAAAATATTTTAGTGTTTTGGGTCACAAAATAACCTTTAGATCATGAAGGAAAAAACAACGACAAAAAAAAAACACTAAGGATCTATAATGTTATGTCATATGAAAGAACTGCTCAAATTCTGAGTATTTGTGATCATTCTACACAAAGACTATAAAGAATCTGTCTTAATTACACTCCCAAAAGCCACTAGTAGGTAAGCAGGTTTTAATCAGAGTACTGATTACCAACATTTTTGTACCTAATCCCTAATGAATTACCCTATTACATGTCATCCATGTAGTGAGTTAATATATCAAATTTGTCTTTTTCTGTTTAAGGATGTAGGTATACTTTATACCAAGCTGCTACATGCTATTTATATACACACATTAAAAGTCTGTATTACACAGACAGCATGTTTATATTGCATGTTTTTAAATGAGAAACTAGCCCTTTTGTTTCCCTATGATATCCTTACCAGAAAAACAGAGCTGAGAGCAGAACTGCTGCAACTCCAGAAAGAGCACACATTGGCAAATCTGAAGAGGGCAGCAGCTACTATTATGCATAACGCAAGGGCCAGTATCTTGTCAGAGCCTTGAATGTAAGTGATAAATTACACTAGTAGAGAGTTGAAAAATTGCCTTCTTAAAATACAGTAGTAACTAAAAAGGGAGCTGATCATAAGTAGATTAGATCTGAACACAGAGCTCTTTTTTTAAAAAAATTAATGATTATGGCAAAGCACAACATCACACTGAGCCTGAGTACCTGAAAAGAATTTCAAAATTTTCGTCTTTGTGCAGCCTAAGGTCAACAGCTGCATGTATTTGAGTACCAGGGTAATATTTTGGTTTGCTGCTCTCTACTTACTATTTTGCTTGGATAACAGCCTTTTATATATTCCAGGAAGCTGAGGGGAAGCTGCACTGATCTAGGTTTATTTTGTCTTACACTTCTACTAAAATTCAGTGCGAATGGCAAGCACCCCATTTTGCTCCTTTCCCTCCTTCACACAAAGCCACACTTGAGGCGTCACTGGAGCCTGAAGGGTGTGACAGTTTACGTGGTTTTCCTTATTAGAGGACTCACCTACCTTTCTTTCTCACCTTTTATTTTCCTTTGTAGAACCATGATTTGCACTTGGGCTGGTTACCAGGGTGACTCAGCTGAAAATTTCTGCAGAGTGTCTGCAGTATACAAACTCCAACGTCATTTCCAATATATCCTTCTCAGCAGAATCCCTTGACAGATTCAAGATGGGAAAATGGCAGTCATTTGTCATTATATAGTCCATTAGAGCTATGCAGGGGTCCAAGCCAGAACCTCCTATTATTTGCTGGACAACAGTCCGAGCTTGTCCCTAAAACTGGATACTGCAGCTAAGGACTATTCCTAGTTCAAACAAACCTTTTGTTAGTGTGTGATATTCTGACCAAGAAAATCTGCACTCCTTTCCAAGCAAACTGTCTGTAGTCTTCTGAGGTGCCAGAGTGGTACCTCTATCACCTTGATGAGGAGAAAAGGATAAATATGGTATTGTACCATATATATATATATATATATACACACACACACATATATATATATAAATATGGTATTGCACCATAGGTTTTTACTGCTGTGGACTGCTAAATGAGTATGCAAAGCCACAGAATATTAGTATTACAGGAAAAATATTGCGGGTGAATTCTCACAGAAGAATAACGTGCCTCACAGTTTCTACTTACTTCTGAAACTCCATCCCATGGACATCTAATCAAACACAGGTTAACCAGGCTGTAAAAAGGAAAAGGGCAAACAAGGAGCACACTTGCATGACAGGAGACAGTGACTACGGAGCCTTTCCCCCTACTTGCCCAAGCACAGCCTTCCTAAATCCATCCTATGACATGAAATTTAACAACCAGAAGCCATTAAGCAAAGGCAAACCAAAACAGCAATAGCAAACTATTTGCTTTGAGGGGTGTGTGGGGAGTGGGATTTGCTTTTGAGACTAAGCTACACAGCAAAACAGACAATTAAGATGTCATTTCTTCTGATGCTTCTGGGTTTTGCTTCAGTGCTCTGCATACCAGTCCAATCTCACATTTACAGCTCTATCAACACAGTTGAATAAAACTGCATATTAAAGGAAATATTCCCTAGCTCAAAATGCTTACACAGTGCAAAATGACCTGAAAAATAGGGGTTGCCATGGCTCCTTTTTCTTGAACAATTTTAATTAGAAAAACCAACTTAAAAGTATTAAAAATTTGATGGGTTGTTTCTGAAGAAAAAATCCCCAGGTTAATCCAAAGTACCATTTCACTTGCTTTCTAAAATGAAAATTTAGACTTTTGTGACTCTGTAATAAAAATATTAAAAAAGGTTTTCACAATAAAACACACAGATTAGAAGTATTTTGATTAACTCATTCTGAAACATTTTTACCTGCTTCCAGACATTTTCAAGTTTCAACTTCTGTCATATTCTGGACTATACAAAAAAGAAAGTAATAAACTATTATTTTCCAGATAAGAAAACGTGTACTTGCAATAAACTATACCTAGGTTGGTTTAACAATTAGTTTGAAGGTACCACTTGCATAAAAAATTATCAAGATCACCACCAAAAATAGCTCAGGAGTAAACAACTGACCAAGCCATCATAACTTGGAATGAGAAAGACTGGAATTCAACATCCCTGATCTTACAATTGCCAAATGCCATTAACAGTTGGCTATAGCAGCCTTAAATTGTATGTTCTGCTGACGCTGAGATCAGGAGGTCACCACTCACCATTGAGCCTAAGCAGTGCTTGCATCAAGGTGAGTGAATAGTCTTTCAGAAACTTTATTTAAAAAAATATATACATATCCTTTCCATATGCACTGACAAGCTGGATTTATTAGGACTTGCCAGTAATTCTGTCATGACACAGAATGTCCAAGACACTGATTGTTCTCCAGCTACTGATGTCTACATGGGCTTTAATATCAAATCTGCAGTGACTGTAAAATGGCTTAAAAGCCAAAAATGCACACTTGAAAATCTTAATGGAACTTTACCCTCTTTTTTGGCCTACACAGTTCAGAGACATGGTAAAGCAAAGGGAAAAAGGACTTAGTGAAAACTCTCATGCTGCAAAATTTATTCTCCTTACAGTCTACTGAAAAATAAAGCACTAAAAGCGTACAATGCAGATTTTTGCAGGCATTTAGGTGTTGCTGTGTGTGCCTACGTTCAAACTAAAAGGATGATATCTCTGTATGACAGCTTTTCATACACACTGAATTTTACAAGTTTTTGCTACATGTACCCTTTTCCCACTATCTATGCTGTTTACTGCAACGTTACCAAAACCATCCTACTCTTGGGGATGCATGTGGCAGCTCTAGATTCGCCAGAGCACAGAAAGATGAGTTTCTTTTGTCAGTCTTTCCTGAAAGGCTTTAAGGCAGAAATCATTTTAACCAGCATCACGGTAGCTTCGTTGCCTTTCTTTATGAGACACGGGACCTCCACTAGAGGTGGAGTTCCTTGTTTCTGATTTGCAAGTTCACATGTCAGGGAGGACTGAAGAATATTTAGGGTTTGGACAGAAGATAACTCCACTAACCGGAGGAAGCAGATTTAGAAACATGAGAGGCAGCTTTCGCACAACATCTGTGATGCTGGAGGCAAGTGTTTTTTGTGTGGGCTGCAACTTGACTGATTCTCTAGCTGCTTTACAAAGCTAAGTAGTACAGCATGGACTAAGCCCAACAATTAAGAAAATAAACAACATTATATATGCATATCATTGGAACTCTGGGGAGCATTTACCTGTAATTCATACAGTACTTTATAATTTCACAGGGCTCAGTTTCCAACCAGTCTCTAAAAATGTAGGTTGAAGATGATGCTCCGAAAGTTTGTTTCTGTACTGAAAAAAATACTGGACATATGCATTATGATGGATACGGGAAGCAATATTTAATTTACCATTTTATTGTGGTCCCCCTTGCTATGTACTTTGCTAGGTCCCAGTTCAGTGGGCAGTGTGGACATTCTAATGTTCCAAAAATGGTTCCTGCTGCTTCCTCAATTATACTGAAGCTATTTCAAATTGGAGACCATTAACAGCCTGTAAAATATGCATGCTCTAACTAGAGTGAGGATACACCTGCCAAAGTCAAACAAGAAATATTTTAGAGCTGCACAACAACATGCAAGCCAATTTTAAGAAAACCAAAAATAAACCAAACAACATGAAGAGGAGCAACATAAAGAGCAAACAAAACAGACTAAGGAAGCTGAAATGCACATAACAAAAAAAAGATAGTGCAAAAAAGAAATGGAGTAGCACAAATCCCTGAGACTTCCCCTTCGCCTCTGTGCCGTGTGCAGCAGCATGAGGTGCAAACCTAGCTTGGTGTATTTGGTTCTGCACACTGCTGTCCTCTGCATAAACTGGAAAATCAGAAACTGCAACTACGAAACCTCTAAAGATGTGTTCAGGAATCCTGGAATGGGGAGAGGAGAGGTGAGATCTGCAGAATGAAACAGCTGCTGCTAAGGTCTCACTGTCCACACTACATAGATTTCACTGATTTTTTTTACTCGGAAACAGCTCTGTAGCTAGTGACTGATAGCCCACTTCTAGGTAGGGTACATCTTCTATAGAAGTTTCAACCCAAAGAAGCCCAGTTCATGAGCTACGAGACCTCTCTATGACATGAATTCAAGTTTGCTATGGGGAGTTTGCTTCAAAAGCACAATACTGCCCTGTTTTACTAACAGCAACATACCCACAGTGGCACGAAGGGGGAATTATTTCTTTCTAGCTACAGCGAGATCAAACAGCAGAACATTTTCAAGCTCTACAGCTGTCTTTCATTATAGCAGTCTGACAGTAAATCATGGCTTGCTTAAATTCGATCTAAAATTGCACTTTTCTTGAATAGATGGGGAGGGTCTTGCTTGATGTCCTTCTTTATAGTGAACAAATGATCAGATTTAGCTAATTTGGAAATATGAAGAATTACAATGCAACAACTATGTGGAACAAGCCAAATCAATCTTGCTGAAAATTGGAATAATTATGAGAAAGCTATGTACAGCATTATGGTTATGAATATATCTGTAGAGAAGGAGAGAATGGCAAAACAATTCTGATGCAGATAATGTCAAATAACTTTGCATTTCCTTAACTCTTGAGCTGTGTAAGAGGGGTAAACTTTGAATGCCACCAATTTTGTCATGAATATTTCGCACATCTCTAGGGCTAACGATGCTTATGTACATCAGAGGGGTGCTATGAGCCTTAATTAATGTTTGCAAATCACTGTGAGATGCAGGGAGGAAAGGTGCTACCAAACAGCAGTATTTCATTGGTAAAACTTTGAAGATCTTCAGCTGGTGTTGTCAGTTCTGCTTATAGTCACTGAAACTCTTCCATTTATAACAAGCATTTCTTCCTCAAATCAAATGGATTTTGAAGGAAGACAAACATTCTTCTCATTAGAAAGATACCTGCAGAATAAAATGGCAGCGTAGCAGCAGAGTTCCCTTACTGGCTGTCTCATAATTTTAAAATATACTTTTCTTTTGACAAGTGCATTTCTTAAGCTACAAAAAAGGTCGGGCTTTCTGTATTTTAAGCAACTGACTGACAACCCTAAAATGAAATGCTGTAGTTACTGACATGTTATATCTTTTTTTATATAACAAGTATAGATACAACAATCGCCAAACAAAATAGATAAAATTTCTGCTGGTGAAGATGGACACTGCAGTGGGACACTGGCAAACAGAAGAGGCGCTCTGTTTATGCCCACCAAACAACAGGAATATCAAAATAAAGCTCTTCTCTAGCCTGCATTGCTTTGCTTTGTCTACCAACAATTTCTAATGCTCAGAAAAGAAAAAAAAAAAAAAAAAAAAAAAAATCACCCTGCAATTCTCAGCTCTTACGACTCCCGCTTGCAGGTGCAAACGGTTACCAGGGTGACACATTCGCAGGCGACAAGCCTCAAAAACCACGGGCGAGCTCCTAGCACGGCTTGCGACAGGCGCCCGGCTCCTTCCGCGAGCGCTCCACAATCCCCCCGCGAGGCGCGCGCTCCGGGCGGGAGCAAGGCCACGGTGGCACCCTGCCCGCCCGGGGCCGTGACGCCATCTCGCAGCATTGGCTATGGTGCTCGCTTTCTGAGGCCAGGGTACTAAGAAGTCGAAGCCTCCAAAACAGCAAAACACTCCTGGTGTTTTGTGAAGCTTACGTGAGGATTTTTCTAGAGCTCGTCTTTGCGACATCTCACAAGTATTTCTTAAGAACATTTGGTAGCACTCGCCTTCCTTCTTTCCTCTCCTCTCATCCCAGCAACAACAAAGCACTAGATTTCTTTCAAATAATTATTTTTCAGGCTCAAATATAACTGAAGGTTCACCAAAGAGTAAAACGCCAATGCCTGTATATTAAAAGACATGTGTGCATACACATATATGCAAAATGCACAAAAACCAAATGCAAAAACAAAAACAATAAAAGAAAACAGGTGGTCAGAGTGTATCACCCTGTATCATTCCTAAGGCTCACTGAGGGTGCTGCAGATTTCTCCACAAGAGTCAGGACTTGATGTTGACGCCTCTGTGACAGCTACCGGTACATCTGCCACCCTAAATTCTGCCCAACTCCCTTAGCACTACACACTCACCACCTCAGGATTATTGCTCTTTAGGAAACTGTGCGTGTCATGGTACCACACCTGTGTGTGTGCCAGCTGTCAGGATCTAGACACCGTCTTGTACTTCAAAAGATTAAAATGATCAAATAATTACCTTTACACATGCTCTTCCTTGAGCAGATCTCCAACTACTTTGAGAAATTAGGATTTAAGCCTCACTGTGCCTCTGCAGTCACATCATTCTTATTTTATCAAAGTCAAGAGAAACGTATGAAAGGGATAAGGATATTCCCTAAGGTCACATGGCTAGCTAGCTGCAGCAAAGAGAGTTTTTATTGATGAGATCTGAACACTAGACAACACTGCTCCCTGAAGTGAGTGAACTCTTGGAATATGGCACTATATACATTCCTATGCTGCCTTGTACATCTTCTTTCCTGTGCCATTTGGGAAAAATACCACATATACATTTCAACTCATTACAGCACCGTTCTCAGCTTCAAAGCATTTTCATTATAATTAAGCAGTTTTCTTATAATGAAGGTGATTATAATAAAATGAAATGTAGCTGGGAGCCATGAGACAAAGAGTCTTGTATCACTCTGTGAGAAGTAACAGACACATAGCAAAACATGATCATAAACGCAATCAATTAAAGAGAGAAGTACACTTGTATTGTCTCATAAAACAATTATGCTAGAGGGACTGTCTTTTTTGGAAGTCATTTTATCATCAGCTTCTTTCTTTCTTGAGAGGCAAATGATATAAAATGCTCATTTACTAGATGAAAAGAAATAAAATCAGATGAATAATCAATAGCCCTAATTATCACTGAAATAAATGCCCTTTGTGGGTTTTTTTCTAGTTTAATAGCAGAAAATATGTTGTAAAAAACAAGGACAAAAACTATAGGAGAGCGCTGCATTTTAATTTAGACTTTGACAAGTCTTTGCACAGATTGCTTGAACAATTCCTTCTGCTGAACAGGGACATATGGAGTCCAAGAGTCAAGAGTGCCAAAACACTCCGACTAAGAGAAGACTTACAAAAATCCTTGCTGTGCCTCACCCAAACCTCCACTTTGCTTTTCTCTTACAGTTTTAACTTCCCTTCTGCAGTCCCAATTCCTTATAAGAAGTAAAAAGAACATTACTGTGTTTCTGTAGTGCAGACTGTAATGGGGAAAATGAGAAGGCTACAAATGGAAAACTTGTTCTGCTGCACAATATGAAAGAGTGGTAAGGTTTAAAGATACCCAGCACCAGAAACAATATCATATTTGGACACAGACAGCAAGAGAACAAGCCTTATCTAATGAACTCCAGACCTGCAAGGTTGTTTGAACTCAACTTTCATAACAAAAAGATGAAATTTAGGATAGCAAAACAGACACTGGACCATCTTCCAGGACATCTGGGCACAAATCCTAGAAAGCTTTTTTGGAGTTTGGTACCAAATGTAGCCAAGTTTTGAGCACTCCAGGGCCAGCCTGCAGCTCTTGGTTGGAAATGCACAGTCCTGTTTGGATGACGTAATCTTGTACTAGGAAAGGTTCCTTTTGGCTGCAAAAGCACCACGAGACAGAGATTTTCCTTTGTAGTTCACTTTGAACTGAAACAGCTGAAGGACTCCATTAAGTAAGAAGCTGCAAGGTGAAGGTTTCAGACAAATAAATGTCAACTTCTTTTCATAGACAGATTCCTTAACATATTCCAATTAAGCTGGACTTCTACATAGTAACCTTGGTGCTTACGGACAGTAGGCTTACTTCTTCATTTCCTTTTCTAAGAATCCGAAGGAAACCTCTACTGAAGGCCCAAAATACCACAAACAAATTTAACAAACTTCTATCTTCTGAGAAAATAACAAAGCAAAATGCAGAGATGAGGTGTAAAAAAATAATTTCCTTTTGAAAAGCAAATTGATTCACTTGGGGAGTTTTACAATGTGATTCAACTGGGCTGAGATTTCATCTTGCACATGTAAACTTGTGCAAAACACTAAACAGAGAAGAATCTACAGTTTTGAAATGGTTGTCAGTCCTATAAAATGGACTGCATTCATCATTTCTATACAAAATATTATCATATAAGAAATAATTTTGCTCAGAAAAGTTCTTCTACAGTCCTTCTAGAAAGCAGTTAACTGCTCACGTTTATTACTTAATACGCTTCTTCTGTGGGAAGTAATTTGAGAGGAAAGAAGAAAGTAGCTGTTTGCAAATGTAGCTTTGTGACAGTGGCATTTCACGTTTTTCAGATCTCATGCCGACACCTCCAGCTGTTTGGAGCAGGGACAATCTCTCCTCACCAGAGCTGGACCCTGCTAGGTAACAACCTGCATGCGAGTCCCAGTGGAACACGAGCCACTGCAGACAGCAGCATTATCACTGATTTAGCATTGAATAATACAATTTTTGTGAGGATTTTTTTTTACTGAGGTTAAGGGATTCTGCAGGGTCAGACTCAGGCAGCAGCATTGCTAGGTTGCTAGCGGCACCACCCTCTGTTCCCTGCTTTCTGCCTAGGAAAGCAGGATCACGAGAACATCTGCACAGCAGGCAAGCAAATGCCAAGCCACTGGAATTTCAAGCAGGACTGTCCATAAGTTACACACTTCTGCCCCATGCAAAAGACGATCATGGAAATGGAGCGGTTATTTCATGAAGCCTTAAAAATAAAGAACAATTTTTCCACATTTGGTCTTTTCTTTGGGAAGGAGATCATTTCTCTGGACAACTTCACTGTCCTAATATGCTTTCTACTCAGGAGTCAGTATTTCCTTCCTTACAAGGTCATTTACAGTTTTAAACGCAAAACCTTAAAGCGCATCAAACGAAAATGATAGTACAGAGATGAAATCACTTAACATCAGATTGGCTCAGATAAGATCTTTAATATGGTCGTGATTCTGCAGATCACTTCTGCATATACTTAACTTTAAATCCATGAATTATCATACTAAAACCCACGAGGTCTTCATTTGCTGAAACACTTAGGTAGATTAAGGACTTTGCATATGCCTCCCCAGTTATTTTTTAAAACAAATAGAGTATCAATATTACAAAAAAATACTAAAGAAACATTCCATATTTGTTTGTGTCTAACATTGCCCTTCACCAGACAACAAAAATTCCCCAACCCCGCAAAAAACCCTGCGTGTGAGTTACTACATGGTTAGAATGTAAATATCCTGCAAGTATGTGCATTCTGTACTTGTCATTTAAAAATAAGGGGCCAATATCTTTCACAGGAAATATTATGTAACTAAGTTGAGATGCCTTGAAAATAAAGAACATGCATATCCTGATTTTATTCAAAAATTGGTAATTCTGAAGTTATACAAGATTTGCTACCACAAAACTGTTACTGACATCCTCTGAGAGGTTTGGTTAATATTTTTGTAGGAGATAACACCAGCGTAGCATGACTTTTACTTAGGTCTATATTCAGACCTCTTTTTTATCTTGGCTAAAAGAACAAATTAGAGCTAAATATTCTAAAAGCTTCAAGCAACCCGAAGCACCAGCTTTCTCTACTGTTTCTGGGATTCCTTTTTTTTTTTTTGATAATAAAAAAGAAAACAACATTTTTTTTTCCCTAAATTGCATGATCCTAAACTACTGATTGACTTTAAAGCTCTTGTTTTCTAGCTGGTTTGTATGGTGCCCATGCACCAGGTAGTCGCTACATACATCTGAGGAAAATGGCTTTTATGCTTTGATTGCATCTTTCAGGTTTTATTTTCTATCCTGCAACTGCAGCCGATGGTATGATTTTTAAAAGTGTAGAGAACAAAGCACATGTTTTCCAGGTGCAGCTTAACCGCTGTGGAACAGCTCTTCTACATTAAGTTCCTCTATTTATATACCAGAGCATTGGATATTATGGCAGCAATGAATTTCACAGTCAAGTATTTCTTCACTTGTGTCATTTCTTCACTTCCATCTCTTAACCAGCACTCCCTAAGCTTATATTTAAACATTTGATTATCTGCTCCCAAAGGGACCGCAATGGCATTTACTCTGTTTCCATCTCACCCTTCCCATTTCTGCCTGCTCCCCTCTATCTTACTTAGATGCCTCTATCTGCCACACTATTTTTAATGTGCTTCCCAACATTTGTGCCATCAACAAATTTCAGCAAAACTCCCTCAGGAGCAACATGATACTAAACTAAGAGCCACTGAACCTCTTGAGAACTTTGCTTGCTGATTCCTACCAAGTCCATCAGATGGGAAAAAAGTTGGATTCAAGGTTTTCATTCTGGCACACATCCAGTCAAAGAGGACTCTTTTGTAATAGGAAGTCAGAGAGACAAACTGATAAATTTCTCTTGAACACAAACTGATTTAGCACAGTTCCTTCCTTCTTTTTAGAAAAGAGATGAGATAGAGACACTGCTTCTTTTTCCATTTTGAAACCACAATGCATGAAAGATGATTCCCAATGAATAATACAAGACTATTAAAAACACTGAATTGCCACTTATGAGGGCAATATCCTTCCCCAAAGATCATTTGTCATAGGTAAAACAGAAGATTGTTTTGTTTCTCGCTACTGGAAGTACTTGTTTTTGTATACATTGCCCAAGTTTGCAGCAATTCAAAATGCTCCGTGAAATGCAAATTGCCTTGTGCAGATGGGTATTCAGTTTATGAATGACATCTATCACAGCTGGGCAGTGTCTTGTGTGTCTTTCAGCAGCAAAGCTATTGGAAGCTTCGATTAAAATTGAGCCATCTCTCTCCTGCTTATCTCCTACTGAGGTTTTTTCCTCCTTACAGACGGGAAACAGATACAGTAGCAGCTAATTGCAGAATCTCACTCTATTAGACAGATTAGAGAACGTGGCAATCGAGTCAGTTTTATTACTTCCTCTTGCGTTATCCACTTCTATCAGCCACAGCTATTTATAGCTGATTTTTTCCTGGTAGAAGTTTGAAACTTCAGCAGCAGGCCTTGCAAACAGATCTGCCTGTGACAGCACGCACCCTACTCCGTATCAAGATTAAAGATGTTTTGATGCATAAAATGTGCCTCAGAATTTTCTCAGCGGAAGGAGACCAACAAAGAGAATAGACACGCAGCATGAAAATGCACTGCCTGGCTTTCTGCATGCAAGAGAAAGTAGAATTTTCAGATTACATGTCCATTTGATAAATAACCTTTCAGAAATGAAGGGAGTAAAAGCAATCATGGAGGTGAAGCAAACCATACCAACTTCTACCTAGCGCTCCTCACTGTCGCCTGGAGAGGACATGAACTTCCCCATCAAACCTTAATGGTGCAGAAATTTCCCTGACTACAGCAGTCTACAGCATACTTTAATTTATTGCATTTAGGGCTATAAAACCATGTTTTACTACAGAAACTAATTGTATCTGACACTTTCATCACATTAACACACATTAGGCACCATGACCTTTGGATGATCAAGGAAGACCTAATTTAATAATTTAGAGACAACGTGAGGTCTGAGTAGGCCCCAAAGGGGAAAGAAATGTGGTATGAAAAATGAGCCTATTCCACTAGTGGAGACATTTGCTTACTAAATCTGCCACAGGAACTTTGGCAGCTACTTTACTGTAACATCTACAGGTCACATAACCACACATAGGACTCAGAATACTGTATATTCCCTGTAATGCTGGTCATGTAATGCTCCATCACATACACTCTTAGTTCTCTGAAGAAGAATCCACTTAAGCCTGCAAGGCTCCAATCCCAAACCAGAGACATTTCTAACATGGCAGCTGGAAGAGCAGAGGAACAACTGCAACGAAGCAAAGGCATCATAATTCAATTGAACATTGAGGTACAAATTTAACAGATGTAAAGAAACTATTTTGTAAGAAACAGTGTAATCAAACTTAGCCATTACTTACAGAGGACTAATTCTTATCATCTTAGATATATCATCATAGATATCATCATAGATATAATTTCCGCAGGGACAGACAAGTACTTATTTCAATAAATTGACAGAGTGTGGGGAGTGAGAGATGAGCAAGCAGGCAGGGAACCTGGTCAATTCAATTTCGTTCCAAAACAGAGAGGCCCTAGGAAAGTGCTTAATATGTTCTTACCCTTGGAGCAAATTTCATGAGCAAAGTTTATGAAAAAATAAAGATGCAGACAGTTACACACTTTATGTTTGAACAAAAAAGGTCTGTTTGAAAAAAAAATTTTGTATATTATGTTTTTGTAATTTCAGTAATTATTTTTAATTAAAATTTTCTTCAGTTTAGTACAACTTGTAATGGTAATCCCTTAAAAGGCTTTTTAAGGAAAGTTTAGCAAGTTTATACACTATTGAAATGTGAGACTAGGAGAGAAGCAAAACCTACTGCTACGAAGTACTACTTTTCACCACATCACATGCTGTAATAAGTCTACATTAATTAAAATTAATACATAGGTTAAACAGAAAATGAGGACAGACATGGGGCCAAACAAGTATCTCCAAGCTTTTACTCACATTCTGACCCATCTTTTCACAAAAACTTATCACAGCACAAATGCTGAATGTTACTTGTATTCAATTAAGGAGCTCTTGGGGGCAGAGCAAGTGCAATTCTTACCTGTTGTCCAGGAGGAGGTAGCCCCTCTTAATGAAGAGGGCAGCTGGGTGACCCTGGCTTGCTGAGACTGTGCTGTTAAATAGGGTAGCTGGCTGCAGCAGCTGGCAGCCATCAGGCAGATCCCAAAAAGGCATCACAGCTTTGCAAGTGTGAGATTAACTTGTTTTGCTTTGTCTGAAAGCAGTTCTTAATCCTTTTGGCGTGAGGACTTTTATGTTAAAATGTGAAGTTAACAAAGCTTTGGGGGTCTAGTAAGAAAGACATACCTGAAAATCTATCTAAAAAGGTAAGGCTTGCACTTCTCAGACAAGGCAACTTACAGTTAACTATTTTATAAGCTCGTTTCACCTGGAATAGGACATGAAGACAACACTGCACAGACATGAAAATTAAAAGCGCATTTTAACTGCTGACTCTGTGGAATTAATGACCTGCAAAAGCATCTTGATAAATATATAGCCTGAGAGTGGTTATCTGTTGATACAAGATAAAATTTACCATATGAAATGCACAGCAAACACAGTAAGGTTTATTTTCTTTCCTGTTAAGAGAATTAAGGTTAGTTCTTACTAACAAGCATATATTTACTTTCTGGGACAGCTGCAATATCGAGGCTCCTCAAAAGCAATTAGCAAGGTGACAAGAAAGTAGCTAGGTTCACTTTATGGGCACTGGACAGTATTTATACCTATGTTATTTTCACACCTTGAGCACAGTGGGCTAGTTTTCCAGTTTTCTAGTCTCTCCACTCTATTAACAGTTGGGTCATGCTTCCCTCTCTGTAACGAAAGCAGTTTTGGTTTTGACACAGATATCTATAGTCCTTAGCACTGAGAGTACTTTCATGAACAATTTCTGCGCTGATTAGACTAGAATTTCATGCAATTTCCTTGTAAAGCAACTTACCCCACCTTGGCTTGCAGCGTTTACTGAAGCAGAGCTTGTTCCATAGCCTTGGTTCCTCAGTAGCTTGCAGTGCTACAGGATGGTTCAGGACACGTTGCCTTTCATTCCGCATCTCAGCCTAGCATGAACCTGGAGGAGGAACGATGGGTTCATTGACACGGGGGGATATTTCTTACACATTTCTTACACCATCTTCACTGCAGAAATG
>VZSG01000039.1:419315-435009 GCA_013398315.1 Nothoprocta pentlandii | reverse complement strand
AAAAAGAATAGTAACTTTTGTTCTTCTGTTATACTTTGTTTTTGCATCTTACATAAATCTCTCTGCAGAACTCAAAGAGACCCCCAGAACTGTGTTATGAAAACTTTGGAACCGGCAAATAAAACAAAGGCTACTGGGGATGGGACAAGGGCTGTTTACTTGTCATTTTCTGTATGGACGCTGGGAACAAACCGAGGTAGTACTGGAATTGATATTAGGAGCTGGAAACAGTGTGCCTTGCTAGGCTGATATTTCTGCCAGCTTCACAGAACTGCAAATGTATTCAGTGAATAGCATCATGGAATTAAGTCTTTCTTACTGTGTATGCCAAAACCCAGAACTCTTCTAAGCAGAAGAGGGAAGCAGAACTGGTGCAGATCGAGCAACACAGATACCATACTAGGTAACCTCTCTCCAAATAGCTGCATTGAATCACTCTGCATGTGCAAAATAAAAGTCAACATTGTGCTTTGGGGTACAACCTGATTTGTTTAATTTGAAACAAACAAAGACCCTCTCCTTTGTCTGAGATAACATCCCTAGTTTTTGGCATTTTAAAATGCTGCAGCACAAAATTTGATACTTAAATCAATATATATGAAAAATAAACATTTTACCCATACATTCTCCTCAGGCCATTATAATAGTAAAGACATGGAAAATTCCAGTAGGAGTCCTAGCTAATTAACTGGATATAATGGTAAGTTTTATTTAAACTCTCCATCTCCAGATAGACTCTAGGATTTCATGTTTCTGGTACTTCAACAGTGGTCATTTGAAGCCCAGTCTCAGACTGTTTGACAATAACACATTTACAAAACATATATAATATACCTAACAAATCACAATGCTACAAAAATCCACAACACTTTCAGACTTCAGACACCATAGGTGCTCTTGGTGCTGACTGTTTTAAGCTACAATTCCTTTTCTGCAAAAGTATGGAGATGCTAACAAGGATCGCAAAAAGTAAATTAAAAGTAAATCTGGTACCTTAAACTACAGCAAACTGATGTCAAATTGTAGGAATATTTTCACACATCTGCTGCTTTAAAGCATGTACCAGAAAGTTAGATAAATAAGGAGTATTTAAATTAAAATTAAAGAAATTAGACCTTTTCATAAACTACTTCCATTAAGCTCATTCCTGCATATGTCAAAGCAACCTCTGTCGACTGTGCTGTGTTTCTTTGGGTTAGTGGTCTTACAGATGACTGTTGATTCCCAGCCCCTGAGGTTCAAATCAAAATGATAGCAATTAGCCACCATTTCTTTGGAAGTGCATTTTGTGCACCTGGTGGGAGACCTGTCTTTTAAATGGCTACCCCAGGAAAGGAGGAAAGTCCAAGAATTAAAGTGCCTTGGTAGCAATAACCGCGCAAGCTGTTCCATTGGCTCAGCCCTCACTCTTTGTTAGGAACGACCTTGCTCAAGTAGGCAAAGCAGCAAAAGAACCCAAAGAATTAAAACCAGGCAACAATTAAAGAGAAATGCCTTGTGCTCAGAGAGGAAAAGTCATCCTGAAGGTTCACAAAAAAATGTGTCTATCTTTTTGTTGGTTTTCCCATCCCTTGCGGGGGAAGTGATCCCAACACCCCATCTAGTTCTATTACAGCAGCCCATACAGAATTCCAAGCTCGAATATCGGATCCTTAATTTGTGATTCCCTACCTTTAGTCAATAATACATTGGGAATTTCACTTCATGTGACCTGTACCGCATATTGAACGCTATATTTGTGGATCCGGGCATCTCAAACTGGCTGTCCAGAAAGCATGGTCTAAGCAGGAACCTACAGGACTCAGCCTTGCTTCTGTTACAAAGAAATTGCCTGTAAGACTGATCCCTTTTACTGTTGGACCCAGTTTGTGTCTTTAACGACCCACTGACATTTGGAAGCATTTGCTCACAGCTGCCTCTGTTTCTAAAGCTGGCTCACTTCCATCATCTTAGATTCCTTGCAGGGGGCTGTGGTAATTCATTTGATCATGCCAGCTTCCTCACTGTGTTACCATGTGTCTGCATTCGAGCAGCCCTTCTGCAGCCCCATGACTTCTCCCTCAGCTTTTCCAGTTATCATTCCAGCCATGTGGCAAATGGGCAAGCAGGCAAGATATGTAGGACTGGGAAAATCTTATGGTACCAGCTGATGTTTGCAGCACCTCACTTTCTTTATAAAGGTATCAACAGCTGCTTTTGGGGGAACTAAAGCATGCTAACAAGAATGAGCAGAGTAATTTCACGGGGAGTGGCAAGGCTGCCCATTGCTGCTTTTGCTCCCACCTACTAATTCCTCATTGTTATTTCAATAGTCTGTCCAGACACATGGAGCATTCAGTGCCCCATGGAAGGGCCAGCACAGCAGGGGCATCTAACACATCCCAAACCAAGCCATCTTTCCAGTAAATGACACATCCCCATAGCAGACCCTCAGCCGTCCTCATGGTTTTCCAAACATAACTCCTGATCAAGTCTAATGACATTCACTTGCCAGGTACCATATTCTCACTCAAGGCACCCTGCTGAGCAGTCTCACAATTACTCCTCTGTTTTCCCATGAGGGTGAGGATGATAGTGAGGGAAATGTAGCCAAAGTTAGCAGAACCGCACAAGAGAAGTACAATTCTCCATAACATGTCTAAGTACAACAGGTTTGCTGTGTTTAAAAAACTTACTCATCCCATTTCTGAATTTTGCCATTTCATTCTAAATAATCACATGTCTAGCTGATTCCTAGCTTTAGTCCTGTAAAACTTCAAATAACAGAGAAGAATGCGCAATCAGAAAGTGAAGATTATTATTCAAGAATAAGCCTTGATTTCTAAAATGGCAAACTGTGTTATCCTCTGCAGATCAGTGATGAGATACTTTTTGAGAACACATCCAGTTCGGGGCTGGGGCAAGACTACTGGAACCCTTTAACGAGCTCTACTTTTCATTTAATATCTTTATAAAACTCTGGTGCTGTTTGCAGGCAATATTAAATCAGAAAGAGCTGTGAGCATCAGTCAGAAGAGAAGTGAGGAAGATAGATGTTACATCAATCCGAAAGGAAAACACAGACTTGGTGCAGATATAGTCTAAAACCCCAAAAGATGATACATCATGGAGCACAGGAATGGTAACTGCTTCACCTTTGGACACCTTTAAGTGTGATCATAGGAGAAAGAATGAACTCAAGTGATGAATGTGATGTTAGCTGTAAGACTGAAGAACAGCGAGGAGTTAAGAAAAGACCAGCAGATCAGATTAGAACATGGAAGAACTGATTTGTAAGTGAAATATTATGTGGTTAAATATTTATTAACCTGCCTAAAATGGAAACAGGAGGGGGAAAGATAAGAGACTACAAATATCTGAAAGGATGCTCACGATGAAAAGAGCAGATCAATTACATGTGCCTAGATCTATAAAATGCTAAAGTTGAGATTGAATTATAGTGCCAGTTTTAAATACGGAGCCCTAGACTGCTACTCGGGGGGATGGTTAAGTACAGCACTGTGAAATACTCTTGCAAGAAGAAAAACAACAGGAGACTCAGCACACGCACACTTTAAAACCAGCCTGCAAACAAATCCAGCAACAAGGCACCCCATAGTGGCACCAACGTATTTAGCAGAGCTTTGCTATTCTGCAGTGAGCTGCGCAGACGGAGAGGGATATGCCACTCAAGTTACAACACGGTTCTAAGGATCTCATCCCTCCACCGTCATCCTACACGCTCGGTCCGGCCACGCTTGCCGGTTCAGTTGTTTTGCTCTAGGTCATCCACTTTGCTTCCAAGCGCCCAAAGCTTGACACCACGCACACTGCCTGGCTTGGTGTATTCCTATTATCCTCCTCCCGCTCAAATTGCATTCTGTTAATACAGCAGAATGAACATTAGCATGGGAACTTTAATTAAGTTCTGGAGTGATGACTTTCTCCATAGCCCTACAGAAAGAGGAGCTCAGCTTCCACTCTGCCCCCAAAGGGCAGCCCACCAGAGCCCAGCACTGCTGGCTTAGGCCACTTGTAAACGAGACACGTGCAGAGGGATCGGAACCCCCCGAGACCGCCAACAGGCAGTGCAGTCCATACAGCTACTAAGACCACCAGGGTAAACATAATAAAACTCCCACATGTTCCTAACCTCTCTCTCAAATCTCTAATCAACTGTTAGCCAATTTAGGAAAAAAGGTATTCCATGAAATGTTCATCAAACATATAGTTAAATGTACTAAGGCTGCTCAACTTAAAACATTTGTAATATGCCACTCAAATATTTCAAGCTTTCATGCTTGAATTTTGCATGCTGTAATAATCACAGATACATTTTCAAAGTATAAAATTTATAATGTCAACGTACTAGGCTTTAGGAAAAAATCCCCTGCATTTACCCGTATATCTTGCAGAGAATATTCCGAAAGAAACAGCTATATTGAAAAATCCACCCAGGGTTGATAATATTTACCTAGGATTTGCAAAAACTCCTGGGAGGTATATATGCAATTTCTGAGAAAAAACAATGATTGCTGATGTTATCTTCAGAAAGAGGAGAGATTCTTATTTCTTATAAAACATATTAAAAATCTTGCACCATGCCAGGAAGTCTCATAACGTTAGTATTTGCAAGTAACAAGTCCTCTTAATGAGGTATGTAAGTATTTCTGATTATCTTTCACACAATGTACAGAACAAATAATATCCCAGGTTGTAATTTCCATTTCTTAAAGGCTTCCCGCAGACATATCCCCCAACCATCTGTTCTCTGGACCCAAGGTAACTGCATGTGTGCCCCATGCCCTACGTGCTGGGGAGAAACAGGCAGCTACCCCTGGCTACATGGCACTGTGCTTGCCCCCCAAGAGAGGTATTTGTTCAAAGAAATAATGATTGAAAAAAGCCAGCATGCAAAGCTGTTGGATTATGACATATTCAGGAAAAGTGACCAGGAAATGAATATTTACACCTTGAAAGCATCTACTTCGCAAGCTCAGTGATCTTGTCTTTTTAGCTTAATACCTCTCGCTTTGAATGAACTTGGTCGCTGGATGCTGCAGTCTGCTCACAATAAGGAAGACTGCAAAGAATATTAATTTAGCAGAAAATATCACTATTTAGATGTAGCTGGATGCAATGCATCACTTAATAAAGAGTAAATTCTGTGAAACTTTGTACTTTTTAAAAACCAAGGCCATGCTTGATTGCTTGCCTGCCACTAAAAATGCATTTAATTATATGGAGTCCAAAGAGAGAACTGAAAACTGTGTATTCCAACTAGCTGCAGAGGCTGCTAGGTTAGCATCATCAGAACAAGAAAGAGAGATGTTGGTGTTGCTAGACAACCACTTCTCTCTTCATCCCTACTCATGGCTAAAGCTATAACAGAAAAGAGGAAAATATACTGCCATTTTTAGGAATCTCTTTGAATGTATTTATTGCCAAAAATATTTACTTCCAAAACTATTTTACATCTACCTATACCTCTGAGACACTAAGCAGCTGATAATGAATTGCTGCCTTTTTCCTAGCAGTTTCTTTTAGTAGATATGGAAACAGGATAAATTCAGATAGCCAGAAATCTTGATGCTCTTTTAGGTCACCATGCTTATTTTCCAGCTTCCTTAAAGTGCTAATAGAGAAATCCAGTAATTAAGAGCCAAAAAATCTGAAAATTCTGTTATAATAAAAATCTTAGCTCATCTCTGCTTGACCCAAGTAGCCACTAGTACTACACAGTATGCAATATAACTAATCATTTAACCAGTGGTAAATAGAGTAGTATGAAAATGGAAAAATAGTAGAGAAAAAAAGATGGAGAAGGGCCTGGGCTGCCTCAACACCCAACAGTTCATGGTGGACTTCCCAGGGTGAAGCCCAAGAAACAAGATGAAAGTGAAGGAGCATTTGCAGGAGGCTTATAAAAATTAGCTTTGTATTGCACCTTGCATGTTTTGTACATTTTTTCCCCATATGTCTTTGCATACTGAGAGGATACATAATGTATTGAGATTGCATTTATTTTGCTTGGGCCAACTCATTCTAAAAAATAAAAATAAAATAATAAATTATCATCTTGCCTCTTACCTCTGCTGTGGAAAACGCCACGTATTCACTTCCTCCACTGCACTGTGTGAAGAGATCTCAACAAAAACAGGTAAAAACACATTTGTGTTTTGAAACAGGCCAAGCAAAATCAATTCTGCATAGAACCAGATCTGTTAGACACAGGAACACCTAACGCCTGTGGGTTCAATCTACAGAATTATACATGCTTAAAATTGCATCTCAGGTAAAAAAGCAAAACAGCCACAGCTTATAAAGAGTGTTGCTGGGTAGACTTCGGAGTTATCAATTGCCCTCTTTTTTTCAGAGGACTGATGAAAAAATGTTTTTAAAATTAGAATCCAGAATTCAGAAGTTTCTTCAATAAATCAGCAAGCTGGATGCCATATTTTGTTTTGTGAAGACCCACCTGCTCAGGACTAAGACTCCGAGTAAGGATTTAGAAATTCTATCCAGAGGAGATATGCATGGGGGAGGATCGGAAGAGACGAGCAAAAACTTGTGGTAATATTATCTGTCTCCTGAGTTTAAAGTTGCTCTTTTTATCTTGTGGAAATAGCAAGGTTTTTCTTTCTGCGGATCAGAAAATAATCCTGAGGAGCCCTTTGTATATGTAAATCCTGTCTCTGCTGAGGTCACTGGAAGCTTCACCAAAAACTTTAATAAAAGTAGATTTTCACCCTTTCTGCTTAAATTGATCTAATAGTGATAGTTATTAAAGGTGAGTTATTTGATTGTATCACTGGGAAGATTAATATTCCAAGTCTGTAGAAGGCTTAATCTCTTAAATACCAAATATAATTTTCTTTAAATACAATTTGTCCTTTCAATTTAAAGAAAGGATTTAGATGTTAATTACAAGCCTGAATATTTTTCATAATTCTCAAAGTGGCTGCAGCTGCAGCAAAACTTTCGGAAAACAAATACCCAAATAAAGAGATGAATTACAGCAGTCGCTGCTTAGATGCATGCTACATCTGGGAAACCCTTTCAGGTAAAAATCTATGCATGGTTGGAAATTTGCAACAAAAGCAACAGCAGCAACACTTATTACAAATAGCAATCCTTAGCATATAGAAAAGGGAACAAAAATCTTCAGGAAAACCAAGTATCGAATTTTTAGATTTAAAAGATAAACACTTGCCAAGCACGTTCAGATGCTTTGCTTCATTGACAAAATTGGCAGATCCTTAAGGCTCTTTCATATGTAAGGCAGAGATTGAAACAAAATTGATAAACCAGCAAACCAAAACCATCTTTGTTTGCTGACATCATTAAATATGAACAGAGCAAAGAAATGAAGAAGTTAAAATTGACAAAATGCAAACAAAAAGAGGGAGACTCCTGAAACCTTCACATAAATGTTGGGAGAAATACAGAAGCAGGAGGAAAGTCAAAATTGCTACGCAGTTAACTGTAAAATCCCTCACATAAAAAACAAATACCTCCTTCTAAGCAAATATAAGAAAGAAGAAATCAAATCATGGTCATATGAGAAGTGCCACTGAACCAGGTGAATAGCAAGAAGATAAATTCTAGATAATCACAAACTTGATTACTGAAATGCCAGGAAACAGAACAGTAGGGTGGCCTCGTGGATGCTCTGAAGTGTGCAAAAGCATTGGCTCAACAAGATGACAGGGCAAAATAGACTAGAATGAAGACTAAGACTGCAAAATTGCATATACATTAATTTTAAACTTTTGGTTTTATATACAAGTCTTATTATAAAATATACAAGTCTTATTATAAAAAGCAGTATTCAGAATATTGCAAATACACCTTTTTTTTCTGTTTTTCTTTAGAAAGACCATGTAGTCAAAGTCTTAATATATTGATATTGTAACATGGAAACCAAACTTCATTTACAAAACAAAATTTCATTTACCTAAAAAAAAGAAAGCTTATGTTGTAACTGATTACAGACATATCAATTGTGGGGATTTTTTTGAAAGAAAGTAGCCAAAGAAACAGCCCATTAATTGTCGAGAAACATTAGAATGTTTCTTAAAAATTGAAAATAATTTTTAATGAAGATGGACTGATTCTGGACTTCAATTAAACAAAAATATCAGCTAAAGAAAACCGATGAAAAGGAAAAGCAGTGAATTCTCTAAAAGCCTAAACTGGAAGGGATGCTTAATTATGTTATTTTATTAAATGAATTTACTTTATTAAGTAGGATGGTCACGGCTAGTGTGGATCCTGCTCCCTCTGGGCCCGGAGCAGGCAGCGCAGCAGGTTGCTGCTGCAGCAGCCCCTCGTGTCCCAGGGGAGCCAGTGTCCCTAGGGCTGCTCCACGGCAAACTTCCAAAGAGGAACGGCTGCTCCAGTTCTGCCGATAGAAATGGGTGCTAGCAGTGGCTTTTGAGTAGCCATACATCTTTTTGCGAGTCCAATAACAGCTGATTTTGCTCAGAGAGCCTCCTGGGGGAAGCTCTGTGTGTCCATTCTCATGAGCATTTGCTGGCCACTCCCCGCAACTAGGAGACCTGCAGAAAACTGAGCTCATCCCAGTGAAAAGCAATACATTTTCTGCTCTATACCACTCAAATGAGTAGCTATTATTTCTGAATTATATGGAATTTAACTATGTGGAATTAAAACTGTTTAAAAAAAAAAATCTAGCATTAAGTGGGAACATTAAGAACCAGCTATCTGCATTCAAGCACCTGGTTGGTCCGAGACAGCTGCAGCTCTGGGACATGTGCTCAGGCAGATGCAAGGAACAGGTGGCAGATTCTGCAAAAGGCAAAAAGTGAATTTAGTCCAGAGACAGCGCCAGGCCGAGCGGCCAGAAGGACTCCTTCAGCACTCCCAGTGCTGAACAGAAGGACCAAAGATGCTGGGTTTGAGGAATTGTTTCCTCCTGATGAGATCAGAGCAAATTAGTTAATTCTTTTTGTTTGATAATTGTTAAATCAAATAATATTATATTTTTTAAAATAAAAAAGTAGCATTTTTAACACCGTGACAAGATCACCCTACCAAATTACCTACTTTTCAGATTTCAAGTTGTGCTGATACCATAGTTAACATGACTAGGGAAAACGCTCCAAGGCTTTGGAGCCTTCTTAAGGAAATTATACAGATATTTCTTTTTAATTAATCTTTAAAATTGTATAATATTTATTAAAATACAGACTGCAACTTTTGCAGTGGAAAACAATAGACAACAGAGGCACGCTGAGCAGTCAGGAGGAAGCTGGCATCGGAATATGCATGACAGGAATACAGTTGCACTTAAATCTCACCCCTAATTCCAGCAGAAAGGTAACAGAAAGCAGCAGCCAGAGGCTACCTAGCAGATGTAGAGGTGCTGCCATGGTGGATCTGGAGAGGTTAACACTGCTGCTCATCCTATCTCATATTTGTGAAAATTAAAACTGGCATCTAAATATCATAATTGGGAAAGGCTGAGAAATAGCACACTCAAAATTGTCATTATTAATCAAATTGTCACTCTTCTTACACCTCTCTCCATCTCTGTCATTATAGATGATTATATTCCTGATGCTACAAATTGTATTACAGCTGCTGACTGGTCTGTCCAACACGCAAACTCTTCCACAAGACACTGAGGCACAGTAAAAATAGCTGCACTGCATTCGGTTTAGGCAATCAACTGCAAAATGTATTGTTCATTTTGGCTGCTGTTCATGTTTATAATTGATTGATATATCATATTACAGAGCAAAAGCAATAGAAAGATAGAAAAAAAAATCTTTAAAATTTCCCTGTTAAAACTATCCCCATTTTGCCAGATTCTAACCAAATCAGATGTTATTTTCCATGCCTGAGTACTGTCTGATATAGAACTGGATTTGTGCTTTTTTGTGTATGTGCACATTTGCACATGTGAAAAAAGAGAAAAATATATTTTCCTATTTAAAATATGACATTGTAATTCTTAAATTTATTCTACTATATCCATGGTTTACATTAGTGACTTTTATTTTCTGTTTAGCCACAAGAAATACTTCTACAGGTAGCATGTCCATAAAAACTCACTCTCTATAAATTTAACCATTTTTCAGTTACTCCAGCTCAGTTCAATTTTGTAAGTGAAATTCCCCAAGGATCGCCAGAACTAGTTATTTCTCCATTTGATGCTATAATGTCTCTCCTGTACTTCCAGTGCTTTTATCTTTGGCCATGTTCTTTTACCAGGCCATTTTCTTTACGTTCTGCGTGATATTAATAAAGCCTAATCAGCATGTCAGTAAATAAGCAGAGAAGTGAATTCCAACATTATGGGAAAACGATGCCCACTGCAAAAGCCGGATTTCATGAGGAGCTGGTCAGTAAAAGCATTTAATCTGACACCACTAATTTCAAAACTTCCATGGACATAAAACTGAGGCTAAATAACGACTTGTAAGTTGCCACCGAACTGCACACTTCTCCGCAGCAGCAACATCTCACCACAGATTAAGCATGTGGCAGATGGTCAGTATGCAACTTCAGGCTCTTTTCAGCTGCCCTGAGACTTGTGCCTCGCTAGGCTAGACACCTGGGAAAGGAACACACTCTTAACAGGTCTTGAGCTTTTACACACAAGCCATTTCATACTAGCCAGTTTATGGAAAGAGAATGGGTCTTAACCCATTCCTGGGTTAAGGAAGGACATAGGGGTCATTTCTTTAGCGATTGGGACCACAGTTAGAAAAAGGAGAATCACAAAATGACTTGCAGAGGTTGATTAAACACCGCTGAAGAGGGTCAGTGATGGTCCTCCTGCTTTTGAGAAACATTACAAATATGCTCAGTACAGAATTGGAACTACAGGAATATGGACATCATTTCTTTTCATTAAAATAGGGAAAAGTCAATCCAGTCATTTGTAGGTTGTAGGTTATTTTTTTCCTGTCTTCCCCTAATGAAAAATGTTTTTCATTTCATGCAGCTGGCTTGTTGTTTTTCACCAGTCTCTTGTCAAACAATTGCAAGAAACAAAGTGTTTTTATTAAAACTCCTTTATTTCTTCCTGTGATTTTTCTGCAAACTTGCCTTTCATAGAAATCATATTCTAGAGATAGCTATAATAGTGAACGCTATACTAAATTGAAAACAACTCAATGTGTAAAAGCTAGTTTTTCAAATGCCAGTGAGAAAGACCCAGCCTATGGTATCTTTCACTTTCTTTTCTCTTTTTCTCTTTCTTCTTTTCAGTTACTTTATCTTAGTTCTCCCTTTTCCAAATTCCTATTTCGTTGCCTTGCTGGATGACACTGAATACCTGTGGGACTTGATTCTAAACTCTAGTTTCCCCAGCAAACTAAGCCTGTCATGCTGTGTATACACCCAAAGATAAGGCTCCAGGAATGGTCTATCTTTTTTAATAAGGATCATCTGAAAACGGAATTTCCTCAAGTTGTGCGGGGTAGCCTTACGAGACCCATAGTTTGCCAGTCTCCAGGCAGTCTGTATTAGGAGACTTGTAGGGAGCGAATTAAAAGGATTTCAGAGGCTTCACCCTTCACCACCTCTTCTCAATCATTCCTTGTGTTCTGCTATGGAGATGGGAAGCGGAAAAGACAGCAGTCAGTCCTGTCCATATTACTTTATAATCCCACAACGCATCGTTTCCCACAAAACCTGGTGGGATGTTGTCTTTTAGGCTTTTCCTTAACACAATCCAAGTGCCAACTAATCTCATCCAGCATACAAGGCATACAAGGACATAAACACTTCAAAGACAGAAGATAGACTACAAAAGGAAGAAAAAAAGAAGGCTGAATGTAAACAGTTTGAGACAGACTATTTGTTACAAGTCTAAGGAACAGCCTCATATTCCTTACATCATTTGTGATGAAATTCCACATGGAACTTTTTATTTACTGTTTAGATCTACTACTATTTACATCTACTAAAACACTTTAACAGAATGAGGGGCAAAGAAGCAAAAGAAGAGGAAAGATTAATGTTTGAAGGAACAAATACAGGTATGGAGTTACCCAAAGTGTGCTGCATACAAGGAAAGATTTAGTGAGCATAACAGGTCTGTTCATTAACAGAGAGGTAATATGTTTGCTGGTAAAATTAAAACAAAGTCAATTTATATAACACCCCTTCAGGGAAAGATTATAAAGAAGTTCTTCTGGAGGAAAACTGAGATAATATTACAGGTCTTCCCAATTAAATATAAACATACAGAAATCTTTATATTGTTACTAGAGAGTCAAAAAGAACCAGGATGTGTGTTATTCTGGAAGACGAATTTTCCAGGCAGGAAAGAAAAAAAGCAGTTAACTCTGATATTCCAGATATTTCTCGAGGTTGTCATCAACAAATTTCTTTGCCTTCTGCTAGGCTGCCTTTGGCACATAGTTGACACCGGATGGAAAAATTGATTACAGAAAATATTCTGCAGTGAAGCACTAGAAAATTCATTCAGACAGGCAGGAAGAAAAGTACACCTTGGATGTCAGAGAAAGTATGCATGAATATGACTTAAAGGACTACTGTAATAGAGATAACAGTTACAAATCAGGCTAGTTAAAATTTGAAAAAGTTATTAGACAAAATAGCAACGATCACATTTGGATGGTGACCAGGAAAAACTAAATAAACCTTAGTCTTTTTTCCACAGAGGACTCATGAAGCAGAATTGAAGCACTTGCATGGTGAAATGGAAACACCCACATTGATTTGGAAGCAAAACTCAGAAGAAAGAGCATGAGAGGAAATGGGGATTGAGTAATCTCCAATCCAGATTATGAAAAAACTATTATATAATACTATAAATCAATTACCTGAACCATTACAAACTAATCTAATAATATCTTCCCCTAAGACATTAAAGAAAACACAACTCCTTTTAGCATTGTGGCTTCAGAAAATCAATTCAATATGGTGGGAAAAAACAACGTCTTCAATTTTGACCTTAATAAATGCATGAAACTAATCCTATCATATACTGTGAGCTAAGGAGATCCTTCTCCCAGTCCTACGCTTCCTGCTCAAAATCAGCAGATATTAACGAGATGAAAATACATTCACTTGACACTGCGTTTTAACCGTTCTAACAAGCTCCATCGTTAAACACCATGTCCTGGTGCCCACGTTAATCTCTCGCTGCCTTCCATAAAGGCCTGGCTATGCAACAGAGAAGAAACGGACAGACAAGGATGCTGAGTGGAAGCTCCCTAAGATCTTTAAAATGGGTCAAGAAAATCAGGTTGCTTCTCTACCCCTAAATAGGGAAGGCTTAGGTAGAAATAGCAGTGGCTCTAAACACTCCTGGTTTGAAAAAAACTGAGTTCTTCCTTCTACTGGTTGTCCTATTTCTGATTTTTTTTTTTAATTGGAAACAAACCTACTTGTCCTTTATTGCCATAACCTCCAACAAGAGACTGCAGTCAAAGCAGGTATCCCTGCGTGATTACTCTGAGCTCTCCACAAGTCTGAGGCAATTAAAAGCATCAATACTGGCACACATTAATGACAAAAGTTAATGCAAGGGCTAATTGAGACCGTCTCCCTCACAGGCCATTTCGCAACATTAATAACGCAGAAAACGGCCATTAATATGTAATTAAATTTCCGGGATGCACGGGCTATCAAAACCAGGTAGCTGGAACCTTTTTTTCACACTTTTTAACCTCTTGGGGCCCAAAACAGCTACGGTGCCCAGCCAGACTCTGTCACTGTTTTTGCCAGCAGCCAAGGCCAGCTCAGCAGAGCAAGTGCATTTTCTAAGCTTTGCCCCACTGGGGAGAAAAGTAAATTGCAAATAATTATTAGCCTGTTTTTCTGACATGCAGGTATATAAAAATATAAATACCAATTCCTTGTTAGCACTAGGAATTTCAAGGCTCCAAATAACTTATTCTAGAATATGGTAATGTTCCTCTTCTTGACTGGTTTCATTAAAAAAACCAAAAAACCTGCAATTTTACTTGCCTCTGAATCTTGTGCCCACACCACATCAATTGAAAAGGTTTCAAATGAAAAAATATATCTTGCTATTTGGAGCTGAGAAATGCACAACATTGTAGGGAGAGTGCTAGGGTTTAATAGGCACACCTTTGTGCCTAGAATCTTGCCAGTGCTATCTCCACAAGGAGAAACTTGAACTATCCAACCTAGCTTGAAGTATCCCAAATTTCTGAAACATGGAGCACTACCCAGCTACTTCTACATTTAGTTGACTATATCCTAGGATGAGTGCACAAGCCATAGGGCACCTCTAACACTGTAAGTAAACAGCAGATAATCACTCATACCAGCTTTTAATAATAATAATAAAGCTGCAACAAGCTATTGAGGAAAGGCATCCACCTTATCTTGGAATGCCCATAAATACCCCCCACTCAACTATCTGTTCCCTTGATAGCCACAAACCTCTTCCCCCAAACTGTGGTCAGTATTGCTAAGCACGTCCAGCTCCCGCTTCTGTTCGCAAATTGTAATCAATATGCAAATAACAAATTATTTTATATAAAACATCCCATTGATATGAACAAAATTTGGCAGTTATGGGCACATTAGAATGCAGTACAACTTTTGTACCTGCACAGCATGCCTCCTCTAAGAAACAGTCCTTCTGGAAATGTTAATTAAGCCTCACAAATTTTACTACACTGAGACACTGCTCCATTCTTGAGCCATTCAGATAGACAACCTGATTGTCTGCGTTAATTCATTTTTTCCACTGGCAAATCCTGTGAGTTTTAATCTCCCATTGCTGCAGTATACTCTTATTTTTTAAATCACAGTTTTAAGGATATAAAAAGTATTCAAAAACCCTTAAGTATTTTCAAAACATTTTCCAAATCCAAGACATGATTTTAAAAAAAAAGTTTTTCTGTTTTCAATCTGTATGTGTATAATCACTTCTCAAATATTACAATAATCATTAGGTTGTCATTTAGGCAAAACTAAATTAAAACAGAAGTACAGTGGTCCACTGGAATGGTGCCCTACCTTAAAGGCAGGAACAATGTTAAAAAGCGGTAGGAGCCACCCAAGGAGATCTGCTTGCTAGGTCATATCCTGGCCTCTCAAAAGGAAGGTTATTGTCCTCTACTGCAGTAGTACAGATTTTGATAAAATTTGTTTTCGAGGTTTTAGCATCCAGGTGAAATCATGCGTTGTTCCTCATGTATTGAGACCACTGCTTTGGAAACTTGAGATACGAAATCATCTCCTTCCTGCACAGGTACTGACTGACAGAGATCTACAGAGCAAAGTTCACTTGAATATTCTGCAATTACCTGTTAAATCTCTTCTAAAAGAGCTGGAGGAACTGTGCATAGAAATCCCACACACAGCTAATTCTCCCTCATGTGTCTCCCTCATGAGACACTTCTCCATGCTCATCACCCAAAGGAGCAAAGACCCCTTTCTTCTAATGAATTTATGGCCACAGGGAGTTCAGGTTAAACACTTTTATAGATGGTTTTCATGCTGTTCACTCACAGGCTGCAGGAGAAAGCTCCTTACATTTCACAGCAGCCTATGGCTCACAGCTATAGGCTGTTCATGAGAACATGCAATGTTGGCTGTGGAAATCAAAGACAAAACAAAGGTTGCTACAGCGGTTCCAATCAACAAGGAAAAAAAGTATGATTTTTGCCTGCAATAAGGCTAAGGAAACACTTCACAAGCTTTGAATAAGGGCTACTCCTCTGCTTCAGTATGG
>VZSG01000039.1:359550-417942 GCA_013398315.1 Nothoprocta pentlandii | reverse complement strand
GCCAGCAGCCGGTGCAGGGAGCGAGCCCGCTCTGCCCTTTAGGATGACTCGCGGGAAGCTGGCATTGATTTCTCTCTTTCTGCTAGTGGACGGAGAACAACCAAAAAGCGACACTGGGCTAGACCAAGGTAAGACATTTACGAGTGTTTTAATGCTCCGTTAGCCCGTTGCTCTGGGGGTGCCGCGCTGCCTACGGGAGCTGCCGCTGGAGCTCGGGCAGGGAGTGTTTCAGCAGCTGGTAGTACATGCACCAGTGTGTCCCCTGGCGTTAACCCCGTGCGTGCCACCACGCCGTGCCCCGGCTACAGGCAGCAGGTCAAGGGACGGCACAGAGATCGCTCTTCCTGCCCCTAATGCAACTTCTGCAGCAGCAGCACTTGCTCTGTTTGAATGATGCGCTTCGCAATATCCCTAGATTCTCCCTACGCCCGGGCGTGCAGCTGGGGTGCGCCCGGGGACTCGGCGGGAGCAGCGGCTCCCGCGGGCTCGTGCCCACGGCAGGTGTCTCGCGAGTCGCAATTCCAGAGCGCCCGGAAAGACGCGTCCCTGCCTGCGCTCCCCGGCGGCCCGCGCCGGGATGCGGCGGCTGCGGCCGCGCCGGGCAAGCGGCGCTCGCCAGGACCGCGCAGCAGCGCAGCCCGCCCGAGCGGCAGCGGCTCCGAGCTGCAGGAGGCTCCCTGCAAGGAGGGCACCCACCGCCCGCACTGCCAGTTACCGGCAAGGGACAAAATTCGCCTCTTCCTCGTTCTGAAATCTTGGCAAGTTTCCCTCCTTCCATTTTCTGAGGAGGCTGGGGATTTCCAGCAGAGTTATTGAGGCAGGTTGCTGCTGGGGCTGTGTGATAGTTTTTATTTATTTATTTTAATGGAAAGGTTTCACCTTACATCTCCAGCTTCATCTCAGTCAAGGCAAAGCTTTTTTCATAAAGGGCTTACTTAAAAAGTGCCACCGTTAAGCAAAGGCAGCATCACGCCTTTCTGTTTCTCTAAACAGCAAACCAGGCTGGCTGGTGCCACACTGCAGCAGCTCCCGATTTTACCTTTGGATCTTGCCTTGGCTCACTCTAATGAAGACATTTGTTTTGGATTATGTCTTCTCTGTGGAAAGACCTCAAATAGTGACTGGATTTACCTATGCTTCTTAGACATTATACTGTATTTTTCTGCAACGTCTTGCACACAGTATTTGGTTGGACCATCTGTATATTGGCAGTCAGCTTATTTAAGGAGTTGAGTTTTAAATGATGTATAAAAATTTGCATTTGAAATGCACTAAGAACTAACTGCCCTGACATTATTATTACAACAAGGTAGCTCTATTCTAAGAGGATGGGAGGCTCCACATTGATCACATCTGCATTGAAAACAAAATGGATATGAGCATTGACACTGATACTCAGCATGCAGGTAGTCACAGTGCCCAGCCACACTCTGTTGACTCAGCATGCACATTTTTGCAAATAACTTATATTTCTCACTAACAAAAAGACAGTAGTAACAGACACTCCCCTTCGCTACTGCTTCTCCATGCAGTCTTTTACATAGCTTTGGGTGAAACAGATTCTTATTTCAGAGAACTTAAAGCACTTTGGTAAGGGGTAGAAGGAGTAGAAGGGGTGGAAGAAATGTTTGATTTGGTTTTTCCATCCAAATGTGGTATATCTTTCCACTTTGTAAAACTTGAAAGTATTTTCTGTTGTTGTGTTTTAAGGTTATTTCTTATCATTTGGAGACTTAGTTGATACATTTTTGGATTTATCTATTTTATTTTTTTCTTAGAATTTTGATATTATAACTGACTGTAAGGGTATCAGATTATTTTGAGGGAAAGTAATTCCACAGCACAATTCAGATAACCGATTTCTGTGGCTTGGTCTTTGAATGCCTGCTAATATTCATGCTATTTAGTTTTATATCAGTAGCTATTTATGCATGTAAGTTCCTATTCACTTGCTACTGTGGCATATATAATAGTCTCAGTCTGAACTGACAATATCTAGACAATATTGCCAGTTGGACAATATCTAGAATACAGAATTATCCTTTTCACAGGTAGGGTGTTTTTGTTTTGTTTTACCCTCTTTGGAGACATCAGTATATTATCAATTTTCATCACTCTGGCTCCTTTTAGGCGGAATCTTAGTCTATTTAAATGCAGTCAATTCACTGTGATAACACTTTTTTGTAACTTGGCAACAAGAGGGAAAGAAAAAAAAAGCAAGTTACATCTATCACACATGCAAACCTTGTATTGTGCTGCCCCATACTCAGCAAATTAAACCCTTATGACAAATGACATGCTAGACTTATGGACCAGTCAGTTTAATATCATTAGCTAGCTCACGGGTTGTCCTAATTACAAAAGCCAAAGACTGCAGGAAGCAGCTGCAGAGTCAGCACATGTGCAAGGAGCAGTCTGTAAAGCAGCAACACATGTTTTTCTCTGAGACTTTTCTGCTGCACCACACAGCATTAAGGAAAAGCATGACGTTTAATAGCAGTGTTGAGAAAATGGTCTGGCTACAGTGCAGGTGCTAAGAATTGCATGGTCATATGTGGATATCACTTGTCTTCCTGAGAAGCTTAATTTCTGGTGTTATAATTTTACTAAAATAAACAAACACTTCCAATGTTATTTAGCTATGAACAGGCTCTTGGTTAATTTACTTACTGGTGATCTTGGAAGACAGCAAGATCCAGTGAATTTAGTTGCAGTGCTATTGGGGAGAGGTGAGCCCAGTCCGCTGTCCCACCCCTCGTACTGCTCCCACAGAGCCCATCACTAACATGAATCCTAGTAGGGAACCGTCCAGACACAAATATGCCCAGCTCTAGAGCCTGAAAAGATAAACAGGTCACAAACTTTGTTCCTAAATCTCAGTGCATGGCTGGCCAAAACCTGGCTGCTGCTTTGATGGGTCTTTGTGGATCCCATTGGCTTTCCGTCACACATCCCTCCTCGTCATTCACCTCCACAAACTGAATCAGGGCAGGCACAAGTTCGCCACAGCTAAGTTAAGTGAACTTAGTTTTAGAACTGATCTCTTTCACAGAGAAGATGAAGATGTAGGTAAGTTTGTCAACTCAAAAAAGTCATCTTAAATATAAGCAGCTTGACTTCAGTCCCCATGTATTTCTGCACGTGTCATCTGAAAATACCTCCCCCTGCTTCGAAACAGTAGGAGCTCTAAATAATTCAGCAAGGTTCTACACATCAGGAACACACCGGCTTTTGATAACAGCCTCTATGAAGGTAACTACTTCATCTCATCTATTTAATAAAGCATACATTACCACATATGGCCATGAAGGAGATGGGTAAAATTTTCATTTGCCCCTTTTGTGCTCCTCTATTTCTGGTCCTAAAACTCAAGCATCTCAAGCCCTGTTCGCTGAACACTGAGTACAGCCACGCTCACCTTCACGTCATTGCCTAGCACTTTAGTAAAAGGCAAACCAAAGGCATCTGCAGGTAATATCCAGAGCAGTTCTATTAAGCATTATTAAAGTGTTATTTTAAGCTGAACTGTACACAGGCCCTGATTTCAGGACAGGAGACATTTCACACACTTGTGGTACTGCCTTCCTGAAACTTGTTATAACATCTTCTCAAATCACCAGTTATTATAAAGTCTAATCTTAGTCCAAGAGTCTTTGTTATGCAAAACAAGCACCCAACTCTTATAATTAGATATTCCATTTTTGATAATACCATGCTTCCTTTCTCAGATTAAAGTAGTTTAAAGTTGATTTCAAAGGTGCTTTAAATTAGGGACGAATTAATCAAGCTATGGGATAATAGCATTTTCTTTGCCTTCAATTTTCGTATCCCTCAGCAAACTTGAACACTTTGTTGTCAGCATTTTTGGTCCAAATGAATCCGAGCCTTTGATCACGTGCACTAGAGAAGAGTAGAACCAAGTGAATCACTGAGACATTACATAAGAACTGCGTACTCTTTCTTTGAATACGTGCAATAAAGTAGTCCCAGAACCTAGTACAAATACAAGACAATACCTAAACTTCAATCACAAATTAATTTTGACCGATTCATATTTAAAACAATTTCAGCAATATTCAGTTTCTACTTAATAAAAGTGCACTCAAGCTGTGAGGCGCACCAACCTTCTTCAGATCCTAACGCACTCTGCTCGCAACCACACAAGTCCTCCCAGCTCTACCATCACATCAAGCCTACCGCACTGAAGGAGAACAAAAAGCACCTGCCTGAAGATATTTTAACCCTTCTGAGCAAGATCCACAAGATTATCTCTTTGCTGTTAACCAGAATGCTCCCAGCAGCTGCAAAAAGCATCTACCACCTTAGCGTTAACTACATTATAGCAGCAACTGCTTTAAAGGAAATGAAACGTGGTAGGAAGCCTTGCATTTCTTAGAAAGCCAAATAACTGTACTGCTAGCTTCTTCACCAGGGAAATGGGAGGAGGAAGTAATTAAAACTGTTAGCTCTGGTCCGAAGTGTTAACCTGGCAATTGAGTTTGTCTTTTGTGAAATATCTTTAATAACGCTATCTGTGCCTTTACATATTCCTTACTGTTTTGCTCACTATCCTCTGTTGCCACCAATATTATTATACCTTCATTATTAGTAGTAGAACAATTACTGAGCCTTACTGCTGTTTAATGGATTTGAAATCTGAAGAGGTGAGAATAATTAAGTTGGATAGTTGTGCTTACAATGAAGTTTGACGAAAACAGGGGAGGGGAAAAAAAAGAAAAAAACTAACAAGAAAAAAAATCCATAAATACTAAAACCAAGTGGGATCCCCTCAAAAATTGAGCCTAATGTGCAGTGTCAGGCAGCAACCCTGCAATTTCACCCCATTTTACCTGTATCAAACTTAGTGTCTTGTATACATAAGACCATTTTATAAAAAATACAATCTTGACAATAACAACTCAGGCTGCCAAAGCAAGACTTTTAAACTGATGATCGGAAGAGACAGAGATCTTTCCTTTCTGATGGCTAAATACATCTCAGGCCAAATAAACTAAATTCACCTTCCTTGCAACACATTCACTCTGGCTAAATGTGCCAATTTAATCATAAAATGTAGTTCTTAGAGAAAGTTGAGAGAAATCTAAGGAAAAGGAAAGTGATTACAG
This sequence comes from Nothoprocta pentlandii, assembly GCA_013398315.1. Lineage (NCBI taxonomy): Eukaryota > Metazoa > Chordata > Aves > Tinamiformes > Tinamidae > Nothoprocta > Nothoprocta pentlandii. The sequence goes on along the minus strand of VZSG01000039.1, from coordinate 412,816 downwards.
AATATGAGCTAGGATTCAATGCACGCATGTCTCCAATTTGCCACCAAAAAAAGTTAGTAATAAAGCCACAAGTCAGAGGAGAAACCCACCAACATCACATTATTCTTTCTTTTCCTGAGTGAATCCTTGACTACTACTTCAGCATGCAGTTCCTAGATACTGTGCTAGGGAAGACTGCTAGGTTTAAACACTAGCCGAAGTTTCATCAGTGCTGCACCTCAAAAGGTGAATATAAATGTTAATCTTCCTTGTGCACTTTCTTACCAAGAAAGTATGTAAAGTTTATCGGAGTCAAATGCCTCCACACTGTGAAGGATTCCAAAAATGAAAATCCAACTTTTATGCAGCAGGAGAGAGCAAGCAAAAGGAAGAGTAATATTCCTGCGCACATTTATGGTAGGATTTACTGGCAGAGAAAACTTCTCAGTTTCCTCAGTGATTCCCTTTATTCCTTCTAAGAAAAAAAAATCCATTTGCAGTATTGCTTCTGCTAATGAGTAAAACAATCACAACTGAAGGAGAAGGGGAGAAGCAAAGTGGGTAGGAAAATAAGAGAGAGAGAGATGAGGAAAAGGAGACAAGAATAGAAAAGTATTTTTCTCCTCCTCTACATTTCCTTTATTTATAATACAGGAGAATAAATTATGAAATAAGAACGAAAATGCAAATGAAGACACAAGAAAAAGAAGGAAATGCAACAGGATCCCAAGATCACAGGGAGCAAAATCAAATGTAATAAAGTGGGAAATATAGGTGATGCCACAGATGTTAACACTCCCCAAACCCAGGACTGTCCGGTGGTCCGCACTGTGGGGTGGGAACTACAATAAATGTGTCTGGAGTCAAGCCTGCCCATTTGGTGTCCACAAGGAAAGCCAGGTCCATACCTGACAGAGAGAAGGGGACTTAGAGAGCAGATAGTGCAACAAGAGAGAGCTCTCACTGGGGCATTAGTTCACAGCACATTGCAAAATCAATTCAGCATCATTCATAGCCTTGCCAATCATCGTTCTGAAGCCATGCAGGAAAATGGATTTTCTCTGTGGCAGTGGGACAGAGAACATGAATTTTGAAACTTCTGGTGGACACATCAATACCCACAAGGCTGCCTTGCCACGTCAGCAGAACCCGGTGCTCCCATAGCGTCTCACTTCTGGTATCCAAGGGTGGGCGTTCGGAGGGGGCAGAGCCTCGTGGACTGTGAGGGGATTGTGCGAGCCTCAAAAGGAAGAGCTAGAAACAACCCCTGAAGCAACTAAGCAACAACAGCACACGTGGGTCATGCTGGACCCAGGCGCTCGGTTCAGCCCTGGCACCAGAATATTTCCATGCTGTGCATGGACTTAAGACAGGCATAGAAGGATGTTGGATACACCAGCTTTTTCAAATGACAGAGGGTGTGAAGAAAGAGTTTGAGATCTTCTCCTCTGCCATGGAGACTGTAAGCTGTATCTCAGCTTTCTGCAGTCAGGTCTGTCTACTTATATTATTTTATGCAAATATAGTGCATTCACCTCCTATCCCTCACTCCTGATCACTATTCAGGTCTGACTCTGAAAATCCTCAGCCCTTAGCTAGGTCTCTGTGAATATAAATAACTAAGTGTCTCCAATAAGTCAGGCAGCTGACTCCAGGGTTTTAAAGGTCAATAATTTCTTTTTAAAAATCAATACATTTGTAACTAGCTAGTAAAAGCTTCCAGCCTAAAACATGCTTAAATGGACAATCCAATGGAGCTTTTTCCAAGCTGCATGAATTTTAACATCCCTCACACTTGCCAGTTTTCAAATTGTCAGGAGGTCTCCTGTAAGGGATGGGGAATTATGAGGATTAATTTTGTTCCTTTCCAGGAAATCACTACTTCATCATCCCATATTCACAGCCTATCACATACAATGGATACTATTCAACAGTGACAACTCTGGTACATTGAAACAGGGGACATGTGGAGGCAGTAGCTGGACAAATACCTTACAGCATGTCAGAGGAAGCAGGCACAGCGCTGTGCTTGGTCTCTGAAAAGAGCACTTTCTGTCTTCCAGCTCCCTCTGTTCCCCAGCTTTGCTGCTAGACTCATCCCTGCATTTAAAAAAAGAGGAATTGTTTGTGATCCAAAAAAATGGTTGAAGAAAAAGACTCCTATCTGTATAAACATGTGTGCAAGAAATAAGGATATGGGTGAATGAAATCACTTGCCTTTCCTAGAAATCATTTGTCTAGCGAGCTATGTTGCATTTACTATTTAGTAGCCCAAACATTCACAGCATAATGACAGATGTTCAAGTGGTCTTGAATACAGACATTCAAAATAAGCATGATTGGGAAACATATTCCCAGTATGATTGAGAAACATGGAATATTGCATATTCCATATATGATTGCAAGGAGTTCAGCTAACTTGATTACCCTCTTCCCACTGTGACCACAAGCAGCCATAGAGGACAATAAACATGGCCTAAACAAAGAGATGCAAAACCTTAAAGCAGAGGTTACAACAAGGTATGTATCATGCAAGCAGGAACCACCTTACCAGAAAATAGCTGTAAACGTGGCCTTTGGCTAAGCTTCTAAACTCCAAGGCAAGCCTCAGCTATTCCCTCGGAAGAGGCGGGTGCAGAAAATAGGGTAGGGAGCAATAAAGGCCCCACGGGAACTTAACTTCCTCAAATTAGGTCAGCTCTGGTGTAAAATTAGATTCAATGTTCTGCTGACCAAACCAAAAAGAGGAGTGATTTTTAATCAAAAATTCTTCAGGGTAAAGTTAAATCTTGCTGGAAGTCACCAAGTACGGGCCACAAACTTACACAGTGGTTAGTTCCTTTCTCTTGCCAACATCTGCTAACACTCATTCAAAGCCTGAAAATCAATGAGAACTTTTAAATTAACTGTAAGGGCCAAATTGTTTAAACTCAAGACACTCAGGACTATTTAGACAAGTTATTATACACTTTACTAAAAGGCATTCAGTGGAGGACTCAGTTACCTGTGATATTTAATTTTTCAGTTAAATTGCTGGATAAAATTGTATTTATATTAAAAAAGTCTGCTTCAAATCACCTAGATGAAGTATTTAAAATATATGTGGCGGAAATTGAGGTTGTAATTATAAAGACTATGATGTAATGACCTTGGAAAATAAGAAACAATGATCTTGAATAGTAATTTCCTAAAAACCGTTCAAATCATTTACTGTATTACAATCTCTCAGGCTCTGAAAACAAACTCTAAGAATGAATGAACTGGCCTGGACTTAAAAATTCATCTGAAGGGAACAACTAGGCTTGAGCAATGAGGAAGGAGAGTCCAGAAGAAAAAAAATCAAACATTTCTGGCTTCTTAGCATTTTAGGACTATTCCATAAATATTTTATTACAGACTTGTTTAAACAACAGTAAATATCATTTTCAACTGGCATAAACCGTCTAACTATTCCCCTAGCTATCCAGGGTCACCAAGGTGACATCCACTGCGACACCCTGACCGTGTTTTCATACATGCTACAGCTACAGAGGTAAAAGAACTGTTTTTTTTTTCCCCTACCCATTCAACCCATTTAACATGATTTGCACGATGCTAGACACCTAGAGAAAAACTAAGGAGCACCTCACCAGTGACGAGTTACCTAAATCTCTTCAGCAGTAACTAAGACAGCCCATTCACCCCCAAATGATTCTTCTGTTTCACTCGGGTTTAGTCGTTGCTTCACCCCTGTGAGGATGTTCTCAGGGACAGGCCCCGCACGCAGGAGCCTCGGGGCTTTTAACGTATCGCCACAAACTTGTGCACGTTTATATCCGTCTGCGCTCTAAGCGACACATGTAGAACCAGAAATCAGCATTTACTTACAGTGGGGATCCCTAAGTGACAAAACTCGTCCATACACCAAGCAGCACTCCCCAAACCAGCAGCATCACATGTAGACGCATCCATCGCACGTGTGGCAGCCCTCAGGAGCAACGCACCACTAACACGCACGCTGCTGGTGACAAACTGCTGCGAAACATACTGTTCTCGTACGGACTACGGCCCTGAAGTGCCAGTTGTGCTTGTTTCCCAAAACTTCTTGGATGAAGAGCCTGCCAATCTGCATGTGGTATTTTGTGGCTGATTAACTTTATAGATTGTGGTAGGTAGAACTCTCTGACTTGCTGAATCCAATATCAGTTCTAATCAAACTCTAGTTGCTTGCTAATTTGGAGACACGGGGTGCCATTTTATTGGTTTGCTTAGATTGCCTGCTCTCCCTGAGCATAAGCAGTTCAGAGAAAGCTTTTGGCATATTGGTTCCTTTCCAACTGAGGCGGCCACCGCCACATTTTAATCACAAATCTCCTGGTTTCACAGAAGGAATTTCTGAGCACTGCAGCCAGTTGCTATATAAATTATTCTAATTAGGAAAAGCAAAGTTCAAATTAATGCTATAACTAAAACCCTTCTGCATTTAACACACAAAATTCAAGCATGACAAAACTGGGAATATTGCCCGTTATAGACTGCTGACCAGGTGCTGGGGAACCACAAACAATTTTATCTCATTAGCAATCAGTAAATACTGCAAGAAATGCATGAATCTGTGACTATCCCTACACTAATCTGTGGAGATGAATAAGGATTTGTAGGTGGTTCTCTTTCAGTATCATGCTCAACAAATAATACTCTGTGGGCTCCCGGTCCTGCTCCCCTCCTAACATCTCCAATCTCCAATAATCTCATTGTGTAATTCCACAAAAGCAGCTTCTATGCCCCAGTTCGCACGATGCTAACAGGAACTACACGAGTCCAGCAAATCTCTGAATGTCATTCTCCACAGGATAATTTCTTTTGCTGTTTGATGCAGCATCTCTTAGCCCCTGCTCATTTGAAGGTATCTAGCCTTCAAGTCTTACAACAACTGCACAGGAAGAGAAAGGATTCCTCTATTTCTACTTTTAGAGATGCAGAAACTGATTCTTCCCACACTGTCTGCACTTGACAAATCCAAAGTTTCCTGCAACTTTAGAGGTTTTTCCTCTTGCACTTGCACATTTGTTTAGGGAAAAAAAAAAACAACTTGATGAGATAATAAATAAGCACTACTAGTATTTTTATAAATCTTTTTTGTTGTTGTTTACTTCATTATCTTGCACTATATGTGCCTTACAGATGGAGCCATTTGGCTTCTCTTGGGAGTGGGGGAAGAGGTTGCTGCTGGCTTGGGGAATTTCTCTTCAAGTTAGGTTGCCCACTGAGGACACTTGTTCTGGAGCTTCTAGAGTCGAAAGAAGCAGTTGCCAGCCAGGACAAGGATGATTTTTGAAAACCTGGCGGCTATGAAAAACAGAAATGAATAGCTTATTTTAATGACTAAGACAGGCCTGGCCAACTAATTTAACTAACCAGCAGCACAAAAATTTGTCAGAATTGCCTTCTGGCAAATCCTGGTGGGTGAAAGGTCCAGAAGGAGCACTGACAGCCACTGATAAGCTGCAAAGTCATTGCCATTTAACGGTCAGGCACTGAAAGGCTTTATTACTGTCTTGAGAATCACCAAAGCAGGAAAGGGACAAAAGAAAAAAAAATTAAAATACTTTGCCTACGGAAAAGTTGTAGTGATTTTTCTTCACACTGAACATTAAGCAGCAGCCTTGCAATAAGAAATAAAAATTCAATAAACCCTACCAAGAGCAATGGACTTTCTACTTCATTGGTAACTCTTGTAGAAACAGGGAAATCTCCTCGTGACACTCAGCACTGACAGGCACAGCTCATTAATAAGACTACAACATTTCCAAAAAAATACAATTTCCTGAATTCCACGGCTTTCCCTAACATTCAGATATTCAGGCTGGCAACTGATTTAAGTTTAAAAAAGAAAAAAAATGTCCCAATGATTAGACATTCATTTACAAGTTTTAAGTTTTGCTCTTTAGTAACAATCCTGGTATGTACCTGAGGACCGCAAATTTAGTGAGGAAGGACGACTGACATGTGAGCCTTCCTCACATAGGACCCACTTCACACGCGTGCCCACAATAGCCACCTCCTTCAGTACCTCCATTCACACCAGTAACAAAAGCAACATCTAGCACAGATTCAGCATCACTGGGAGCCTACAGGAAGCTTCATGGCACAATAGCCAGTTATTTTAAAGGCAATACTGAAGGGGAAAAAAAGAAAAAAAAGAAGAAAAAGAAAACGCTTAAATTTAATTAATCATTTGGCTGTGCCAGTTGGTACAGCAGACTGGAGCTCTAGGATATCATCTGCTACATCCCTGGAACATTCTGCATTATGTACTGGGCAAAAAATATCCTTTTGACTTCTCAAGTCCTTTAAACTTTGGAACAACACCTGAGATTCTTCACAGATGCTTCGTTCCCAGTCATCTTTTGAAATGAGTAACATTTGAGTTAGAAGCAAAAATAATCCTGTATGTGACTAATTTTTTTTTTTATTTTTCAACACATTGAACTACATTAATCTTAAGTTCAGTGAACTGATCCCACCCAGTTCCCAGTCCCTGCTTTGCTAGAAGCTTTTTTCCATCTATTGCTACAAGTTGCCTTTCATCTACCACTTTCTTAGGCAACTTGACACAGTCTAGTCCTTCCTTTATGCTAACCAGAGGACCACAGAAGTTGTGCATAAATCTTATACATGCCAAGATCTTCAAATGGATGCTCTTAAGATAAACCTGCAAAAGACACATTCACCTCAGAGCGATCTTTTAAGACAGCTTGTATGAAACCACCCAAAATTTGGCTGTTCACCAGCAAAGCAACTGGCTTATATAGTAGAATGACCTGAAGTTTTGCACCTAAATACAGAGTTTGTACCAGCCTGAAACATGAGCCACAGAATTTGTGTGGGAGAGAGATTCGCTCTGGGACTCCGTCAAAGCAATGCGGGTGCTGAGAGACCCAAATATAGCCCTTTCAAAATGAGGTTGTACCGTCTTGACTCTATTTCTCTTTAAAAGCACAGTTACAAGATCAAGTCATCAGGCTAATGTGCGATTGCTTGCTTTAGCTCAGCCACGGGCAGCACGTGCCTTGGCCATGATAAACCAGTTAGACTCTTTGGAGACCTCGTACCATCTGTCAAAGACATTGCTGGCAGTTCTGCAGGTAGCCTCCCTCTCCAAGGGGGTTTCCCATTTTGCTAGTTAGCCCCCACAGTTACCCTTCCCAGAAAGGAGAAAAAAAAAAGAGGACAGCTTTAATCATTATGTATTGTGAAAAGATGCACAAGAGAGGTGGTGCACGGGTGTGTGCATTCCCGTATGGGCACACGTGCATGCACACTTGTCTGTTTCTGCCGTTTTTAAGTTGGGATTTGCGTTTGGGCACTGCTTGCACTTGTGATGCTACCTGGAGGAGCTGTGGGCTTGCGGTTGCCATAGCAACGGCATTAACAACCCCGCGCGGCGCCGCACGAGCGATGGGCTCGACAGGCGTGGGGGCTGCGCCAACAGGCTCCCACCAGCCTTTCCGTGCTGGAATACATGCCCTCCGCTTGCTTAAGGGCTAAATAAGTGATGGCGAGTCCATCACTTTTGTTCTTTCCTTATTCCATACTTCTCATTTCATGACACCAAAGCTTTTTGCATAAAACGATATATCTACACGGAGCCTCTAAATTTGATATACCTTAGCTTTCAAGCTGGAGAAAGGCATCACTTGATTGCACCATTCTTTAAAAGGCATAAACTGATTTGCATTAATGCTTCTCTTAGCGAGCTAACTAGCAGACTATAAATATAGTTCCCATCTTCAGGATTACTTAGCATTTTTACAGAGAAGGGGAGGGGGCAAAGGAAAGAGATAATCTTAGAGACAGATGGAAAGGGGGAGAGAGGGTTCTGCACATCATCCAAAAAATTAGTGATGTATCTGTTGAATCCTTTGAAATGTAAAGATTTCTAAAGATTCAAATGCACAGACTTGAGTACTTGAAGATTTCTACTGCATGGCTTTCATAGTTCAGTTCTTGCACATAGTACTGCTGCTCTGCTGGACTAAATATTGACTTTGGCAAGTTTTATTTGTAAAGAGAGTAAAATTTAATTTTAGCTAAAATATAATAGTAATAACATTTTGCATTTCTGTATCTCCTTCCATGTTCATGCTTCCTCCACAGCACTGCAGGCTTCAAAGCTGTTAATCTGAAGTTCATCCCATTTTAAAGATGGAGAAACTAGAGCCCTATCCCAGATCATTTTTAACATGAAGAGTTGATTAACTGTTCCCGAAACTTAAGCATATGCTCAGCTTTCTATCAGCAGAATGAAAAAGGTGAAGGTTCCCCCAAAATGCCATAAAATAAACAAAGAATTAATGGATCACTGTAAATACAATGTATCAGTGTAAACTACAGTGTATGTGTACCTACAAATGCTAAACAGAAGAATCCCAGCCAGCTGAGGAGTTGTTTTGGGTTCAGATCTCATCTCTTGAGCCAACTTAGCAGCTTTCCTCCCGCACTAAATTTGCTTTCCCCTTTGCCTAGGTATTACACTAGATCCTGAAAGGGCTTTCTGCCAAACTCTCAACTAACCCCACACCACGTCTAAAACTGTTCAACAGAAATGCACTGTTGGCAGCTGACAGCCAACGTTTCAGATGGCGACAGCAAGGCAGTTCCCCTCCCCTCTCCCTGGCTGCCTGCAGAAGATGCTGTGCTCCTGAGATCAACTTCAACCAAGACTAACAGTAGGAAACGAAGTCCTTTAAATTCTGTTTTTGCATCACATTGTCTCAAATGTCCTTTTAGTTTAGCTAAAATGTGCAACTATTACCTGGTAAGAGGGTAAGGTACTACTCTTTCTAACTAAAATTCATTTTTACCTCTGCAATGACTCTTTCCACTGGCTTGCTTTCACCTACATCTAGCTGGCCTGATAAAGCTAGCAAGCCGTACATACACTTGCCTTCAGCTATTTAATCTCTCTTCTCCTTCCTCAGAAAGGCCACAAAACAAGGTTTAAACCATTTCTGCTAGGAAGACTTAGAAAATAAGCCTGTGCTTTATTTATTTTTCCCTCCCCTGCTCGCTTCCCGCGTCCCCAGCCTAGCGTTCGGAAGTTCGGAAGGATATCGGGCAGTTTTAGCAGCAAGGCCTATTGCCGTTGCAGAGCCCGCACCAGCCTGCCAGGCCCCTCACCAAGCCTCCACGGGAACTTCTCTCCCAATATATTCTAATTATGCCTAAAATATTTATAGAACAGCTTCCATTTTAAAAATAGCTCGCAAGGCTTCCATAGCATACAGAGAATTCATTTTACCTGCTCCAGGGAGATGGCAGAGATTGCCTGACAGCCCATAACACTAGCACGCTGCATGAAGAAGAAAAATATGTCCATTTTACACTACAAGGAGAATTTAGATAGACAAACAGTAACTGCATAGTTTGGAATGATGTTCTGTTCAAACTCCTGAGGCTGTACAAACTTGCAAAAGGATCATAAATGTCCATCACCCTATATGCTATTGATTTTATACCTTATTAATAGCTTTCACAGACCAGCATTTTCAGCAGCACTCCTGAGGATTTTTATTGTATTTCTTCACAGAACTGCTGAGTTTTGGTTAGACTTTTCATTAGAGAAGGCTAAGGGTTTTTTTTCTCCAAGTCAAAAATGAACATTCTAGTTTACAGCAGAAGAAACCCCAGAATAATTAGAAGCCCAGGACAGAGTAGTCCCCACTGCAATACTCTAATTAAATGATTTTTGAAGCAGCATTTCCTATTTTCTGACAAGTCCTAGATATTCCTTCATCGTGCCACCTCTCTCTTCGTATGGCAGGTATTCCTTTGAAGGCCCTTTGTGAGAGTTTTAAACAGTGATTTTAACACTCATAGTGGAAACCATTAAAGATCACAGTAATTTGGAAAAAAACTTGAAAGAGGAAATTGAAAGGAGAGGCACAGTCTCAGTCACTCTGGCACACATATACTCACACAGAGACATGGACATACACACATGCACGGAGTCAACTCTGTTGATAGCCACGTATTGGAAAATATTCTGACACACATCAGAGCGAAGCAGAGACAACAAGTTTGGCTCAAGTATCTGAATCCTATCTTAAGAACTAGCTTCAGTTTCCACCTCTGATCTCAGACAAGGCATTTCTGTCCTATCTTGCTTGCACAGATCACTATCGTCTCTTCTTTTTCCATCTCACCTATGTGGATTGCAAACACTGGAAAACATACATGTCTCTCGATATCAGTTGATGATGTTCTTATCTAGAGTTTGTTTGCATTGCTATTACATAAAATTCATCCCAAGCTTAGTGTTAGATTCATGAAGTAGCACAGAACTAAATTTAGTAACTGCCCAGTTAAAAATATGCCATTCACCAGCACCTGAGCTAGCTAAACTTGACATGCACTCCAACACTTTTCCTGCTTTTAAGCTGAAACCAGGCATCACTGCACAAGCATAAATGCAAGCAACTTGACTCTTTAATTAGAAATAGTTCATTCTCGCACAGGTCACTACAGCAACGGTACAACAACAGTCAAGAGCTAATATATTAATGCAATACTTCTTGTTAAGATCATAATGTGCAGGGGCAGCGAATAACATCTCCGTCCTTGGAGGTTTTCAAGACTAGATCAGATACATTTCTGAGCAACTTGGCCTGATCTCACAGCTGGCCTCACTTGGAGCAGGAGGTTGAATCAAGTCTTTTGAGGCACCTTCCAACCTGATTTAGCCTAAGACACTCATTGCCATAGGATAACCGTAACCCAGAGATATTTTAAATGAAGAGAAAAATATTCCTTGCATCAGCAAGAGCAACCAGTATTGAGCCAAAGTGAAAAAGGGATGGATAAAAGAGTCAGGTGTGCTTTACACTTCAACCTTCCAGGCGCATCTGAGGTCTTGTTAACTTTGCTTCTGCAACATATAAAGGTTTTTCTTTGGAGGGGAAATACCACTCCATTTGTGAATTAAAAATAGAGCAAGAATAGTTGCCATCAAAGCTGTCCTAGCACAATAACCTCTTTACAAAGTAGAATACCTGGGATGAATACATAACCAAGATCATTTTGTACTTCAGCCTCAAGAGAGGCATATTTTTTTTATTTCAGGGAAAACTGACAAGTTCCAAGACTAAACTGAATGAATAAAAATCTTCATCCTATATCAGCAGGCAGCAAATCTAGAAAAATTCTACTTATTCCTCAAAAGTTTAGTATTTATTTTCTGCAAAAAAAATAAATACCTGCAACATTCACCCAGCAATTCATCTTCACTTTCTCTTGTTCCTTTAATCTCTCTAATCTCTCAGTCAGTGGGTAAAAGGCAAGTTACACATTGACAGCCTGTGATTCATCCCGAATGCAAAAATACCCTTTTTTTTTTTGTATGACATGTGGTGTTAATCACCATCTTCCTCTCACTGTATGTCAGAATTGGCAAGTTTTCTAACATTTACACTGGGTGGCCATGTGTACATCATCTACAATTTCTTCATTATAACCAAGAGCGGGTAGCAACTACAGCTAAATCCCCCCGCCATCCCCTCCCAAGAGATCTTTTGGACACATTCAGTGTCTGTCTCATTTTTAGGCAGTGTTAGAGAATAGAGAATTTATTCTCATTTCACATACATCTAAATTGATAGGTGGTTTTTACACAGTTTTAGGGTTTTTTCTTTATTCGTGTTGCCGTTTCCCTCATAGCTATTTATTTATAGGAGGAAAAAGCCAAGTACATTTCTCCACCCCCCTGCTAATAAGCTGACTGTTCTTTGGCTCAAGCTGTTCCATATACTCCAGACTACAGCAGAGAAGTTATTTGTCCTCAACAGTTTGGCAGAGCTGTGCTTTTAAACAGATGCTGTGCTTTACACCCTGTACATATTGCTGATGGACTTAAAGATCTTTGCACATTAGCTCTTCTTAGTCTCTTGAAGATCAAGGTGCACGTTAAAACATCTCATTTTTTTCCTCCACTATGTTCATATTGCGTGCTAAAACTAGAGTTTATAGCTCAGTCTGCAGCATAAGGATTTGCATGTGGTTCTTGGACTAGTTCCTTCTGAACCTCTGAGGTTTCACAGATAATACCATCAGTAAATTCCTTTTTACCAAGAATCAAACTCTAATGCAAGCTGTGAAAACTGTGAACAAGTAACAGGAATATACACCATGAACTGGAAGGAAATTCTCACTGTCACTGATGAGTTTAGTTTGTGAACAGTATGTTTGAAATGAATAGCTCAGAATCTCCCCTGTAGTTCTACAGCTAAGAAACACCAGTCTTGCTGGAACACCAAATGTTTTGCTCAATGCAAAATATATGACAACTTCACAAATACTTTTCTACCAAAAGATAAAAAAACAAAACAAACAAAACACTAAAAACAACTAGGACTATGCACTACTAGATTCTACCATGTGCTACTACCAAATTTCTACCAAATTTTTCAATTAGGCAACTTCATCAACAGCTCTTTGCACTCCCAATACCCAAGAGTGCATCAGAAATTTTTACCCAATTGCATTAATAAAAACAACATGTAAATGATGCTCAGGCATCATTTACTTTTACATGATGCTTAGGCATTTCAGCCTAAATAGTGATAATTACTCAGCACAGGATCAGAATGGAATGTACAAGCTGGCTGTGCAAGCCAAGAAGGTCGATACACAGAGGAAAGAACAATTCAGGTCAAAATCTACAGCTCTGAGTAACAACAAAATATTCCTTGCTTAGAAATTTAAATGCATGTGGTGCCATCCGAACAAAACTCATGGTAGGAATTCAAATCGAGCAGATAAAGATCTCAGGATGAATAAAACGATTCTAAGAAAAAAGTAACTACTCACTTCAGCATTTAGTGACATTTAATGAATGGTAGCTGGCAGTATCTTTTGGTTTCAAAACAACTTATTGTTATTTAGTTTATGTTATGCAGGTATTCTCAATCCCACTCCCAAATTTTTTTCATACAAAAATACTGTATCACCAGAAAGTGCCAAATGTGTGTGCACGTTTGGCAGTTTTGGAGCTGGGACAGAAGAGATGTAATGCTGAATTTAGTGACACTCTCTAAGTGGGGCTGTGCACAGTGAAAGTAGGCTAGAAGGGCAGGGCACATTGCAGGAACACTGGCATTAGCATAACCTTGGACTACTTATTTTACATACAAGCAATCACCTCTGCTCTGGCAGCAGTTACATAAGCATTAAATTGGATAGGGAAAAAAAACACTAATTTTTTGAACTAGTTAATTCTATATTCATTTTGGAAAAAAAGCCTCTGTTCCAGAAAAGGAACCTTGAAGGGAGGCTCTGAGGAGCAGTACGGCACAGGGGCTCAGGAGCCACTGCTCTCCAGCATCCATTTTAAGGATGAAGATGCTTGATGAATAAAAATTGCAGGCCTACAAACTCTTGCACAATTACTTTTAAGTGTAATACTCTTAGTGGTTTACTTGAGCACATTGAAGTTCAGCAAAACATGTTTTCACAGGTAACATACAAAAACCTCAAACTTCTGATGATGTACAAAGTACAGGTTAAGAAATAGGCTACAGAACCCATTCATTTATTTTAAATTACTATGCAATTGCTTTAATGCCCAACAAATGCCTTTCTTGAATATCAGATATTTTAGGTTCTCCCATAAGTTGTGTAGTCTAGAACATGTTTTGCTGTATTATTGCTAATTTTATTTCTCTGAAAAGCCATACACTGAATTATATTGCTCAGGTGGAAAGGATTTCTAAGCATATAGTAACCAGTTATCCAATTATTATAATAACTTTGATTTTCTGTCTTAAAGAGGGTTGCTTGAAAGGACAGATTAAGTATAATATTCAATTGCACAAATAATGATAGAAATAAAAAGCAAGGCATATAAATTTTGCATGCATCTTTGGGGAAGTATAAGACTGGTGGAAAAATCCAGAAGCAGTAATTACATTTTGAGCAGCTTAAAATTTAGAAAAATCATTCTACTCAAGCTATAAGAGTTACTTAAGAATTTTTTTTTAAAATGTTTATTAGGCGAAGGGCAAAATTATTTTTAAGCTTAAGTTATTTCACTGAATAGCACCTGGAGACATGAGGGCAGCACAGCCTACAGTCAAAGATGACTTCCCATCCTGTGACAAAATCCTCCCTTTCGTTACTTGCGTTTTCAAGCATGAACTTCTCTATTAATAAAGTTGAGAACTTCTGATTTACAGCTCTGCACAACAGCAAAAAATGCATATTTATTATATTGCACCCTGCCTCATCAATAATGAGAATGCCTAAAGGCAGAGAATATCTTCTATACAAGTAAAAACTACATAGATTTAGATTGCACAATCTGGACTAGAGATGTATGATGTGATTAAGGGGTGATTTTAGAGAATTCTATTAAACTATGAGCCAGAGGAGGGTCATTAGTGAATTGCTATTCTCTATCTGAAAATACAAGATTCAGAGGGCATCAGATGAGATTAAGTAGCAGGTCAGAAAGACAAGGAGATCCAAACATATCTTAAATGAAGTACCTTGAAATTCACTGATGCAGGATGTTGCAGATGTCAAAACTGTTCGTGGGTTCAAAATAATGTTGGGCAAATTAAAGGAAAAAAAATCATCACCACAAATGGGAGAGAGGGTTAAATACGGGTCAGTGTAAGCACAGGTTCCACCACGATTTAGAGCACATTTGAGCTCATGTGTTGATTTAGTTTAATCTGAAAGGGGTTTGGTTTGTGCACTCCAAGAAAACACTCCATAACATGAATCAGAATGTTAAGTGCAGACATTCAAGGAATTTGCCTCAAAAGCCTACTGTCAAACCAAAGTAAATCAGTAATGAAGACAGAGAAGAGTAGGTAGAAAGAACAGTATCACTTGTATTTTCTATGAGGGAATTATTTACTATCTTTTCAATCTCAAATCCTCTTCAAGTCATTTGTTGTAAAACAGAATGTTCCTTTTATGTAAATACACTTAGAACAAAGGAGGAAATATTTTAAAATATACATCCAAAACTTGACTTGATATTAAATTAATAAACTGTCTCTAAACAATTCCATCATTACTTCATCCTTTCTCTCTCATCTTTCAGTATATTTTCCGAAACACAGCGTAGGAGACTCATACTTATTTTCAGTGGTTAAAATAAAGTAATAATCATAGCTGAAACTATGTGTGTGTGTGTGTGTATATATATATTTAAAATCCTCACAGCCTATATATAAATTAATCATTTAAAGACTGACTTAAGACAGTTAACAATCTATATAGACATTGAACATTAAAAACCTCTCATTGTTCACAATACCAATTTAGTTGACAGAAATGCTAACTCATTTTGATGTTATTAAACTTTAATAACTGAAAACTAATTCATTTGGGCCTGGAGGTATTTACCTATATTTAATAAAAACTTCATAATCTCTATTTTACACGGTACCAACTATACATTTGCCATAATGACTAAGCTGTGGAGAAACATGTCAATCAGCTGTTAGTTAAAATACATCTATTTTAACTAGCTCCTTTTTCCTTCTTTCTCTAGTTTACCTTCCAGCCTCAATGGTAAGAAGCCCTTCGAGCTGCCATTGCTGCAAATCAGCATGATTGCATTAAGCTCAGGTGACCTGTCTTCTCTTCTAAGGAGTCAGTAAAACAATTCTTTACACACATCAAGTGGTTATTACATATAATATCAGGATTCAATTGTTGGATTATTAAATGTCAGCAGATTGCTTGACTAATTATGGGCAATTCTGAACATACATATTCCTATTTAACCTAATCATGAAATCATAGAGCAATAAAAATTGCAATGCTCAAATTGGTTGGGATTTCTCTCTATATCTTGGTATCAAGTAATCAATGGAATCAAGGCAATGTACGTTTTCTCCAGTTTCCAAAACATGAAAAAAATAAGGTCCAATTTACTTTTTACAATCATTTTAGAAATACTAGAGTCAGTATTACCAGTCACTGCAAATCTGTAGACTATAACATCAGCAAATATGAAGTGAAAATCTGAGCTTTTAAGGGGGGAAAGAGATTTTCAATCAGCTGACTCTACTTATGAACATCTGTCACCCTTTCATCCTAGTCCCAGGGAACAAGTACTTTCTGGTTTTGCTGTTTGTTTTGTTTTTGTAAAAATAAGTGCAAAAGCCCTACTAACTACCGAAACAAAAGAATTGAATATTGCGCTCCTATACATTATTTTTTGTTATTTAGCTGCTTGCCACCTTTGACAAATATGGGTGGTACCCAATCATTCCCATTTTGTGTTCACATTCAATCCTGAAAAGTTAATTGGGGACACATTAGCCTTGTAGCAAAAAAATACTTTAGTTTTCCGAGCACATAACCCCATTGTCTACTAAGCATACTGGCACCAATTTGTTTAGGACACATTTTCCTGATAACTTCCCTATATTGCACATTTGTGAAAAGCAATCTTAGAAAAATTAACTAATTTATAAGCTCTGTAGCAGAGAGATGGAGATAAATGCAGAGATTAGTTGACTGCAGAAGACTGCAAAGTCAAAGCTGGGATTAGAAATCTGTTCTTGATTTCAGCCATTAAGATTTTACCAGAGCAATTTGGCATAAATTGCTGTTTCAGTTTTCTAAAGTGCCAATCATGTGGGTGGCAATAGCTCAGTTATTTCCTACTACTGCTTGGAAATCTGATAAATATAAACCAGGTTCCAAGAAGTGTTTTTCTTCTCTTGTGCAGAATATTTTTCCCAGTCTTTTTTTTTCTCCCCACTAGTGATAGATACTATATTTTTGACCAGAAAATGTATGTATGTGATATTTACTTGCCCTATGTTTTAATCGTTCAATGCGCATTCTAAAAGCAGGCATGAGTTAGCCTTAACAAGTAAAGTGTGATAAAAAGGTGCAAATGGAAATACAAAAAAGTTGCTGCTTTTCCAGACACAACTTTTCATTTAATCTCCTTCCTGGAAGCCTGGCACCGCCACAGACGTTTCCCTAATGACTCCCGGCTGTGCTCTCCTCTGTAATAAGAAGCTTACTGATAGCACTGAAAGACAGTGTAGCTCTTCCACAAATGCTTTGTTTGGACACCCAATCCAAACCCAAATACATGGTTTCTCAATGCATTGCCCTTACAGGATGAACTGACTCTCATGAACTAAAATCATGCGATATCTTTATTTTCATATTCCCCCCCAGTATGCAAACAAATCCTATTGAGTATTGTTTTATATATTATTTCAAGTAATTTATTTTTTCTATTGACTGCTGGCTAGTTCATTGCGACAGCCATTGATTTTATCTAACCAGCTATGTCTGTAATTCATGGTGTTGAGTTTTTTTTCTCCAAAATGAAGTTACTCCGAAGTAGGAATGGCAGCTAAAGCTAATGGTCTGATTCAGCTTCCTTTAGCAATCAGGAAGACATATGGCATCATTACACAAATCCACCCAAAGAGCATTAAAGGAAAAACTTTACACTCAGCCATGGACAGTCATAACCGCACGTTTTTACTTGCACTCTTGTTAAAGAAAACTAAGATGGATATTATCTTCACCCTAATTTGTGCTGCCTCTCCTCCTTGCTAATGGTCTTACTACACACACAGAAAGAATAAGGAAAGACACAAGATAAAAAAATGTATATGAGCTGCCTAATAAAAGACCTTGCATGGAACACATGTAGCCTGTAATCTCTCTTCATATCCATCCAGTTAAAGCAGGAGAAATACGGATTCCTCCTTTGGATGTTTTTGATCTGTGATAAAACTGATCTGCGAAGCCTGGAAAATTTCTGCGCTATCAGCAGGCAGGGCTTTATCCTAGCAACATCTAATAATAATGCCAATGTCCTCGTGCAGATATCAAGCTGTCGGAAAGAAAAGAACATACAGATGAAGAGGTGCAAACAGACCTCTGATAGGGAGTCATTACACCCAGCCTTTTTCCCCCCTTGGTGTTTCAATATGGAATACAAAAGAAAAACTTCATGCCAGGCCATTGACAGCTTTTTATTACTGCTGCAAGTTGGGCCATACCCTCAGCATAGACAGTATCCTCCAGCAAGATAAACCCAACAAGGAAACGTTTCTTTTATGTTTTTGGATGTTTCAAGCCTCATCAAATGATCTGCACACTCACACTTGTACATGGAAAAAATATGGAGAAAAGATATGTCAGCAGATAAGTAATAAGCATATCATTTAAATCCAAAAACAAAGGTCTTACAATAGATTTTGTATGCCTAAAGCTTCACACTTGTAAATTGCTGCTAAAAATGTTCCGACAAATGTTATTAATGTCAGAAAAGACTGCATGAATCAATCCAGGACTTTATTCAAGTGCCACTGTAAACTTTAAAGTCCCTACTAAACTTAGCAAAATGAACCGTGCACCATGTTTCCAGCAATGACTGCTATTCCAAAACGCAAACCTAAAGAGGCTTTATGATCTCACTCAGTTCCTCAGTTGGCCTGCACACCGCAGTGCCATTTCATCCCACCATACCAGCATTAGCAAAAGCAGAAGACCAATTTCCATATCCAAGAAATCTGTAGTTCTAGAAAATAAAGAATTGATAATACATTGTCACCTGGTAATCAAATTCCCATGGCACGTCCCATGGCAGTAGTTCAGGTGAAGAGCCATAGGCCAGATAAGCTTCCTGGTTACACTGCAACTTGGTCACCTCTGTCCTCCTCCTCCTGCTTTTGTCCAAATCAGATATGCCATCCAAGCAAACCTGCACTTGGGTTTTTTTTTTTTTTTTTTTTTTTTTTTTAAAGATGTGCTTAATCACTCTTTTCTGACAATTGCCTTCTCACCCATGCCAAGCCCTGTAGTATCCCACCGGTGCTTACATCACCCTGCATTTGACCGGAATCAGCAATACTGGGAATGCTGGCAAATGAAGAGCACCAATAGGGCTGCAGATGTTCCTGAGCACCAGGCTGTCTAACCCACCTCACTTAAGCCCAGCTGTCATGGTAATTAAAAGCTGGCTACCATCCAGACTCTAGTCTATAGCACACTCCTAAAATACCCTGCTATGTAGATCTACATGAATGTCATTAATAGATAATTTTAGAAAAATAGATTTAATAACAAGGCAATAGAAACAAATACAAACTATGATGTGCATTTTTAGCAAGAAGTAATTACAGTCTGTTTACCTCTACCTTTATACTGTTGGTCAAATTTATACTTAGTTAAGGAATGTATATTATGTACTGGAATATACATGCAGGTGTGTTTATTTTCACTCATCCCTTTTTCACTGAATTCCAAGTTAATTTCTATAATATTGCCAATATGAATGTTTAAAAAAAATAATCACAAACACATAAAAAAGCTTCCTTGCACAAGTGTTTTTGCCAGGCAAACACCGAAGGGGTACATCCTCAACAAAACAACTGCATTGCAGCATTTAAATGCATATTGGAAATACTCATCTAACATTTCTCCCTTAGCTCTGGGAAAACAGGAGATTTATTTTCTAAAATTGTCTGTAATGCATTTTTATGATTCACTTTACCATGCTAAAGAGAGAAGACTCCATAAGGCAGCACAAGGAGCTCTAAAAGGTGCAATGTAGTGGGCAAGCATTTTTCTTTGTTCTTAGCCGATGTACTTTCTCTGCACGCTCTAGACCAAACATGACTCCTATTGATTACATCTTCTTGAAGTCAAAATTATTAAATGCTTTTTATTACAGAACATTTTTATCCTCTGCAATCTATAAGCACCCTCAACAGAGGCCATCAAAAAGCACCTGCTTACAAAGATAGGCATAAACTTTCCCTCTCAAGACAGGAACATAACAGTCAATCTGGAGAGAGCAATTGCATTTACCATGTAATTAGCTCGCTATGTACACCCATTACTGTGCATCAATGTTAAAGACATGCTTTTAATGCCATTTTGGGCTATATGTTTGGACACAGTTACAGCAGAAAGCAAATGCCCATCATTATTGTTTTTGTTATTGCTGCTTGTTCACCCATACTCCTTTTGCAATGATTATAATCTAGCAAGCCAAAAGCAAGAGGCAACTGCAGCTTAGATAAATCTTTAACACTATAGAAGGCTTCTCTGGATGAGCAACCAGTATCTTTAATGAGAAAATGCCTCAGTACTAGAAGCAGTGAACTTATTTTACTTAACTAGTCGATTGATGGGCATAATTATATTCCATTACAAAAACAGCCAAGAATTCGTAGTCAATAGAATTGATTTAGAGATCTCCCAAGAATGATTTCTTATGAACTTTTTCGTATTTTCTGCTCACAAGTAGAAGTCTCTCTCATAGTATTCTGAACATTTCTACAGAGAGTGATTCAGAGGATGCTAAAAAAGCATAAAAACAATAAAGCAGTCATTTGCATATGGTTGATCCCATATATATATATACACACACACACACACATAAATGAGTCCCTATGTCACAACAACCCAATTATCACCTTAAGTAACCTCAGTGAGCATGTGGGTTTTGACACCCTCTTATGGATTTATCCTGAGATGTGGAAAGACAAAACAGAGTTATTTTCATGGAAAATGGAAACATAAGATAAGTGAAAAGAGACTAAAAAAAAAAAAAAAAAAGTGCAGGGAATACTTTGCAAGTTTTCCTGGCAAGTTAAGATAGATCCAGTTATTTCAAGCACCTGCCATAATTGGAAAAAGATGAGACGGCTGGGGAGAGGCCCTTGTCTTAACCTGGCTTCATCAGAACACACTCCTCTAAGTTCAGGGGCAGTAGTTCATTCTTTCCAAAGTTTCTTTGCCTGCCCTGGGAACTGGGAGCCTGTCCAAGCTGATGAGCTCCTCAGCAGAGATACAGAGGACAAGCTGTGCTGCTAACAGAGTCTGCTGGTCATTTGGCACCATCAGCCAAGTTAGGGTCATTACCATGCACCTCCTTTGGGACTGACTTGATGCTTTTTACTCATATTCTCATGTAGCAGAGAGTATTTATTAAAAAAGAAAAAAGACAGACTCACACTAGTACAAAAAATACTATATGTGAGAGTTACATGACCAGTTAGTTTTAAAAGAAGGAAACATCTTATTAGGGCTACAGTCTCCATTCTGGAGCCCCAGCGTCGCTCGCCAGCCGTACCAGCCCTGGCATACCCTAAACCTTTCTTCTGCCCTCAGTGAAAGGGCAAGCAGTGCAAATGCACAGGACATAACTGAGGTCATGACAGGGGCTGCTCAGATACTACGGCAAAGACAGCAGCTAATTTCCTTAGACAGATATTTTTACCAAAACAGAGAAGAATATCCTTTTCTATACATGAGAGGCTCTGTTAATGTTAACATTAACTAAATGCAAAAATAATTAATTTCTCTTTGCACTAAAAGATGAATTTCATCATTTGTTAAGCATTATCAGTTTGCTTAGAGAGAACAAAAAGAGCATCAGTTTCCCAATTGAACACTGACAGTTGGCTATGCAAAGCTCACACGCCATCTCTCTAAAACCTCAGTACTAAGAATAAAGAATGACTTTTCAGAGCTTTTCATATCATGATCCACATGTGCAGATGAGATCAGGCTAGCTTTATGATTTCTGGCAATAGCATGACAGTAACCAAGACAACAGGGCAAACGCTTACTACAAATGCTGCTTATTAGAGTATACACATGGTGACCTGCCTATTTTTCCTTCAGATAAAGCCCAGAGTCATCTCTTTTGGAGTAAGATCTCGTTAAGACTAAAGCTTATCTCAGCTAATTAACTCCTGCATTTGTCATGCTGAGTTTTATTCAGCTGACACGTGGTTAGGAGGTTCAAACCAGAAAGGCAAAGAACCCGTGTGTACCACAATGCTCAACAGAATCAAACCCCAGCAAATTCCCCGCAGCAAGTTGCCCAGGGTAGAAATATTAGGTCAAGGACGAGACTCTGCAAGCAGACTGATACTATTCTGCTGTGCTATATTGTATTCAAAAGAATATTTAAGCATGCGTGCATTACTTCTGCTACCACTAATGCAGACGCATAGGTAAGTGCTCAAAGGCTGCAGAGTGGCACTGCATGACAAAGTGGCACCTTCTTGATAGGGAAGGCTGAAACACCTCTTTTGCATAAGCCAGTCTTGAACTCCAGCAACTCCAGCACAACCGGAATGCATTTTTGAATGTTGAAATAGGTCCCATTAAATTTCAATGCACCTCTGCCCTTATTGCTTTCTAGTCAGTTGAATGCTTATCTGTATGAAACCTTCTGAGTTATGTCCATCATTACTTTGGGGTTCATGGCTGTTCTAACTTGCCTGACAGCATCAGAATGACCTCATTCTTCACATTCATTTATTCTTCCCATAAATAAATTTCTCAGGTTGCACAAGTTCATTTCCAAGAGGCGTCCTTCTGTCGCTAAGTGCCATAACACGTCAGTCATTTGGACGTGTGATGGTCTTCAGCTACCTACTTCATCACGAGCTGTCTCAGCACGCACCTTCCCCTTGCATTTACCCACAGGCTTGATCCAATCATACCAAAGCCAAGGGCATCAAAAGAGCCTTTTTCTTCTTTTCAGCATGCATTAGCTGCACTTTTCAGCCCTATCTTCTTACCTGCAGCTTCTGACACTGACATTTTAAAAGTCACATTTAAAAAGCATGAAGTTGCCTATTCTGGCCCCTAGTCATCATCAAATGCAAATTAATTCTTTTCTTCCAAAAATATGGCTGCCATCTGGGAGGAATATTAAAATAATTCTAACTACTCCTAGTATCTTTTGATTAATGAGCTCTTGAGTCATCACAATGAACATATTTTATAGCAGAAAGAGTTAAAAAAAACCTCCCTCGTCTGTGATTTACTGCACATTTGTGCACTGAAAACATCTAATACACATATATGTATATCTAGATAAACAAACTCTTTGGTAGTCATAGCCAATAAATGTATTTGCAGTATGAAACACTTTAAATTTTGGACCCTTTTGCTCATACTACAGGTTCAGCGTTTTGTTCAAACCTACGAACAGTGTAGACCATACAGATAATAAATACCAATCCTTTTCATATGGAAAGTCTTTTGCCAGTACAAGTGAAGAAGTTTCGGTATCAAGAGCAAATTATTACCACACTACCAAATCACAACCACACTTGAATTTTTTTTTTGCAAGATTCCATATAGTATTCTGTGCTACTAATGTCTAAGCTACTTAAATATTTTTTATATCTATTTTTAGAAACTTTTAAAAACATCTGCATTCTCACAGCATTCCTGGTGCATTTTACAAAACAGTCAACACAGGCAATAGTGTTAACTCATTGATACAGAGCATTTGCGGGGTGGGGATAAGCAAACTGTTGCCACAATAGCTAAGCAGCAGTATTTTGCATGCCTTTTCTAAAGATTAAATAAATGCGTAAATAGGGAAGATATAGGCACGGAGACTTGAAAATTTGCGAGCTACAAGTTAGTGCATTTTTGTACTTTCTACTTTAATGGTGGAGTTGGTATTGAGTTGGTCTACTTATATGAGTAGAGTATATAGAGTTGGTCTACTTTAATGGTAGAGAGAGAGTTATAAATCTGCTATAGGAGTTATTTGGATGCTGAAACAGCAAAGGAGTGGATTTGTTGTTATTCAACCCAGTAACCAGCTGCTTGTGCTTGTTTTTCTTTCTCTGGTAACGTTCTGCTGCAATTGTAATTACCTTAAAAGGACCAACTGGCAGACAAAATAATGAAGTTATCTCACTTGTGTAAAACCTGTTTTCTGAATGTAAGAAAGGCTAAGACTTTCTCAGCAGGCAGCAAGATTTTACAAGGAAGTCTTCCACAGCTCTTTCTGCAAGGATAATTTGCATATCAAATAGTCATTAGTTTGGAGTGGTGGGAAAATGTTTAGAAAAAGGTCAAATCCGCATCCGTTTTCATATTCATTAAAGAAAATAACCATAACATACTTAGAAATCATTCTACAATATTTTAACAAAGTATATCTGGTTGATGCTTGCAATTATTTATCAAAGATTCCTGGGCTTAGATGAGTGATTTTCAACTTTTCAAAGAGACTGCAGGCAGGGTGGGAAACACATTTAAACCTCTGCAAACTATGAAATGGCAATCAAATGTCAGAAGCAATACAATGAAAATGTTTTTATAAGCCTTTGAACTTAAATGTAGATGGAATTCCCAAAGATAAAGGATTACAAAGTTTTCTAATTACTGACTCTAAGCATGGTTTCATCACCAAGGCATCCCTGCTAGCAGACAAATGTGTGCTGGTATTTTGGAAAAAGGCTGGTCCCTCAAAATTAACAGTTTTGGAAAAGAAAACTCATCGAGCAGTCTACAGGGTGAGAAAAACAGTAGGCAGAGTTCTTTAGTGAGATGTATCCTTCAAAGCTGCATCACATAGAAATTTTTAATGGCATTGGAGAAAATTGTGCCTCACAGCAGCAATGCCAACATGTATGTCCTGTAGTGCTTACTATGTGCATCAAATAAGAGCATCCTGGACCATTTTTAGCTTTCTCTCTGTCAGGCTCGGGTGTGTGTGTGTAGGGGGTTATTTTTGCATTTTTAAAGCTTGCCCCTTTTTTGGCTTAGAAAGAACATTGAATTATCTTGTGCTATTGGTTAAGCCTCCATGTGCATAATTCCTGTAATATGATATTTCCTTGTCAAACATTAAGTTACATATTAGTATCTGAAAAAAAAAGCTAGCCTGCCATCACTAGTGTATCAGGAGTCAAACTATTATCTAACTTGCAAGCATTTAAACTAGCAGGTTAGATGCATTCATGTCATTAACAGGACCATCTTTTCTGGCATTCAAGATAAAAATCACTAGGCATCTATTTGTCAGATCCAGCTCCCTTCCAGCTGTTACGGGGAGAGACTTCTCAGAGAGTCCAGTCAAAGCCCCAAATACTTTCTGTCCTTATCATCATAGCACCTGAAAGTCTCCAGATAAACAGAAATACCTAAATGCTGTCAGTCCTATTTTAGACTAAGTTGCATTTTATAATGAAAAACTTTCATTTTTAGATTCTGGAACATAAGATCTTTTCAAAACAGCAGTTCAAGATATCATTTACTAACAGTATGGAAAGCAGTAATAGAAGCTTCTATATACAACTAAGAATCACAAGCTATTATATACCAGTTTTATATGTATCAATATTTCTTTTTTAATGTCTTAGCATTTGCATTAATAAGTTTAATACTTCATTTCTATAATACCCCATTTACTGCCACTAAGTCACATGGTGTGGGCTAAATGGAGCCTAACTTGCTCCAGATCAAGCAACAGCTATAACTGCTAATAGTCAAAGCTGGCATGAATGGGTCTATACATTTCTTATTTATCTATCTTTAATCCAAAGCCCTAAATGCATTGTGGAAATAGAAAGCAACGAGGCACAGCAGAAGCCTTTCTGAAGGCAGTCAATTCACGGCATAAGTCTAGAGAACCCCTTGCTCTCCACTGTCAGAGCTGTTGAAACTTTTCAGAGCAAGGGGCACACACATTTTCCACCTAGCGACAGCTAACTTGCTAAAACACTGGTAGAAAAGATCCAAGTATTTCTTTAGAATACTCTTTTGTATAGGCACCTAATCAATCTTCACAACTTTAACGATCAAACAAGTTACATAACTAACATCATCCTTTCTGCAGAAACAGGTGAACATGAAGTTGATCCCAGCTCATTTCTGAATGTAGACAGTTTTCATAAAGTCAGTTATTTAACCGCCTAGACTTCCCAGACTATGAGTTTCAGAGCTCTTAGAGCTTTAGAGACAAAAACATAGACACAAGCGACTCGTAATTGCTGTCATGAGCGTAGGGAGAATGACTCCGGTTACTCCACTTGTGAGACAGCGCATACAACAGCACACCTACTGAAATGGTTTCAAACCCTTTCAACATCTCCTTGCCTGTCTTTTCCTTAGTCCTGTTATCTCCCAGATAGCATATACAAGTCGTTTCATTATAAAGCAGTATAATTGCTGTGGTAGTGAATAGAGATGTTGGCAATAACAACTGAAATGTTTTACAATAATCTCTTTGTAGGCTATTCTTAGTTTGCAACATAGCTGAACGCCCTCCAAATCCCATGATAATTCAACATTATTCAACAATTTATCAACCATTTTAGTAGTCCTAGATGTCTTCCATCTGACATATCAATCTTTCACATTAGTATGTTATTAATCACATTAACATGCTCGTCATTCATAATCCAAAAAGGCAGGAGTCTCCATATTAGCCAAATAGATGATGAATTATTATATTTTTTAAGAACAACAAAAATACAATGCATCCACCTACGCTCACCTTTCTTCTAAGCTCAAGCCTTCCTGTCAAATTAATCATGAGCCTGTACCCTAAAAAGGGAGAAAAAAAAAAAATTCTTAGACTCGAAATGACTCTGTTACAGCAGAACTGCTGACAGAGCTACCTGCTCTTTGCCACAGCCTTTGCCTTTCTGAAGAACAGTGTGCAGTGCTGCAAGATATGAATAAAAACCGTGAAGGAGCATATTGCCATGGAAATACTTACAAATGCCTTGATTTCTAAGTCACGCTACAACAGGGAGTTTCTAGCATACTGGGGATGACTCAAGTGTTTATCTTCCACTTGCAAATTGTATCCCAATTATGTCTGGATTCTCACAGTATCTCCTTTTCTCATGATTTTCTTTCTTGAGCTCTGCTTTGTAGTTCCTGCTCCATAAAACTACTGCCTGTGTTTTGCTTTCCTGCTTTCTTCTCTAAATAGATTAGGTCAGAAGTGCTGGCTTTGAATATAGATCATTAGACTAAAAACATCTGCAATATCATTTGATGTAACTGCTATCTAAATGAGATACCAGAATTTCCAGAATTGTTCCCTATTATTCAGTTGCTACACGGATACTTACAGAAAAAGATTTACAAGAAAATATCATTCACTTTCAACATTTAGACTAACTGTATGGCAGCGGTGCAGGCTCCATTCATTTCCATCAACCCTCAAATGTCAATTATTCCTTTTATTAAGACACAAATTACTAGGCATTTCTGCATTATTTGTGCATTTCTAATTTACCAAATAAGGCTCTACAGAACCAAAGGACACTATTATATTTCCTCATCTGTGTCACAGACTGCCAGCAATCTTTCTGCATGATCTGAGCTCAGTGGCAATGAAATATTATTTTTTTGTATCATTGATCTACATAAATAGATTTACCCAAGATCAACCTCCTTCACTTTCTAGTCCATAGAATACCCACTGTCTGTTCCATGTTGCAAGTGTAATACATATCAATATATGTTTATTTAGTCCTATCAAGTGTTTTGAAAAAGAAATGTAGCAGAGGGCAGCACATCGTACTATTACCTTTTAGCATAAGTTGGTTTTTACCAGTACCTTTTCTTGAATGTTTAAGGTATAAATTCTTCTTCGTAACAGCAAAAGTTGACAAATGACTTTTAATACAAAGAAGCAAGAATGACAACATGAAGGCTAATCCTTTGCAGGCAGTAATGAGCACATTCCAAATTTTCAAATTAGCCCGAGTTATCAAGAGAATATGAAAATCAGAACTATTTTATGAGTTGCTAAACCAAGCCTATTCAGTCTGCCCTTCAGACAAGGTCTACTAGGAAATTACATGAATGATGAATAAATCCTTCAACCAGGAAGTAGTAACTCGGAGTACAGGTCACCTTTTCTGCATAAATCCTACACCTCGGCTTGTCTCTAGCCCTTCCACTTAGGTTCGCTGGATACAATCAAAGCAGTGATAATTGGAAGCACAAAGTATTGTCATTAAGAAAAGCAGACTTGCGTATTATTGATCCACCCACAGCTTTGTCCTAGACTAACAGACTATCGTCCTATTTTAGGATGTGGTTGCTGATAAAATGCTTGTTCACTTAATTACTTTCATTAATGATGGATCTCAAGCTCCAAATCATGCAGCAAGAGACAGCAAGAGACTAATTAGGTATTGAGTTGTCTTTATCAGACTAAGTTCAGTTAATCCATGAATGTTTCCCATTCGATTATTCCACAGAGTGCAACCTCTACTTAGATGGAGTTGCCACCCAATCAAGAAGGTCATCTGACGGAGCACCAGTAGAGCACACTAGGAGCTCTGTAGGCAAACAAACAGCTGTAGACAAAACTGAAACACTGGACTAATGAGCGGGCCAAGGAGATGGAAACATTCTCATGAAATTCCTGTCGCCTCCATTATAAGGGGAGAAATACAAGTATAAGGGAAATATGATTTCTTTTAAAATGTGGTAACACCTTACCAAAATTATATAGCACTTATTAGTATATGATCTCTATAGCCACGGCTTTTTAATATTAATCATGTAGCAGAACTGTGAAACATTAATGCACAAAACTTATTTCTACAACTCCTCTGCCATTACCCCCTTGCACAGTTTTGGATGGGGTAACACACCTCATTCCCACAGTATCTTTCATAACATAAAAACAAGACCTTCAGAAATTAAGATGTTCCTGCAAATTATTCCATGCAAAATAGCAGCACAGTCTTGCAACAAGAGACACAACATCTGCAGGACAGAGTAACCAAGTTCTCTCTTTTCAAACCACCTCCAATAAGACTAAGACAAAACTACAGGTTGTTTCTGTATGTATATTCAAACATGCAAGTGTACCAAAGCCTCTTGGCATAAGAGTGGGGTTAAATTATTTCAGGTGACATCTCTAGTTAAATTAAATTGCAATGAAAAGATTTAAGAAAAACTCCATGTCTTTTCTGACTACAAACATCTTTAAGATTAAAAATACAAAGTACTGATAAGAGAAATACCCTTGGACATACCCTTGGAACTCCATCAGAAATAAATATACCACCATTATCCTTTTCCCTCAGTAAAACAGCAGCCCTTTCAACCCGGTGCTCTGACAGAAACAAGTCAGCACGAGTGCCCGTGCACGCGGCCGCCAGCAGCAGTGGTCTGTGGGAGGGTGTTTAGCTGCAGTAAATCAAAGTCAGTCCCAGCTAGGTCCATCATCAATAACACAGAGCTAAGTGAGCTCAAACTTCTTCATTTACCCTGGGTCAGGAGCACATGCATGACCATCTGTCAGGCATGAACTCTCTTCACTCACTTGCATTTCTGCACTTATCCCACAGAAATACACAGGGGAGAAGATCCCCCAAATTAATAAACATGACAGGCACAAAAATGATTCCCTTTGGGGGAAAAAAGGTAATCAGTTGAAAACGCCGCATGCTTGCTACTTACGGATTAATCTAGATGTGCTAAGGACACCGCGGCGCAGTCAGGCAGACAGAACCTAACCCCCTTGTCCTGTATTACTCTTGCTGTGAAATGAACTGGGTCCTGCCACGGACACAGCACATCTCCCGGGGCAGGCCGCGCCGAGCACAACGGGCATCCGTGGCTCCTCTAAACACCGCTCCTCTTACGCTACTGATACTTGTTGCTTTAAAAGCAGACAAAGTAATGCTTGCTGAACTTTCTTCCGAGGTAGACTCTTCCTGGGGGTTATCCCTAGGAGATCCTTCTAGCTATCCTGTTTTATGGTCATATTAGAAACAAAGTAATGAACCTTCCTGCCACCCCAGCAAAAACAATAATGATGATTTGCTGGAATAATCCCGTATGATCCATAAAATACTCGCTGTAGAGTTTGTCATTCATCCACCAACATCTTAGAAACCTTCATAGTCATTTTTGTGGAAACGAGAAGAAGTTATGGTCTGTCAGTAACTATAGCCATATTAGTGCCTTAAAAACACTGCCCAGAAAACCCTTAAAATCTGCTCATAATAAATTTAGGCAGCAAATCAAAAACTGAAAATGGGATACAAATGAATTCTGAGTCTTGTGGCCAAAGCTGCAGGGAACAGCTTACCAGAAATTCAAAGTCTGGTGAATAAGCCCCTAAAGACTTACTTGGAAAAGCTTGAAAACTGACTGGCATTTTCCCATCAGGCATGGGATAAAAAGCAAACCTGAGAGCTGCCAATATTTATCTCTCTGCATTTGGAGACTGTGGTTTTTATCTGCGGAGGAAACCAGCTGGGGAGGGGAGAGGCAGAAAGACTGTGAAACCAGAACAAACACTTTACAGTTCCATTTTTGTTCCACAGAGATTTCTCTGCTGACATTAATTAAAATTTCTCTAAGGTTATGCATTTGGAGAGCTTGTTTTCTTTCTTGTTCTCAAATAGCTGGTTCAACGTGTGATATATTCTCTTCTGCTCAGTACGTTACTCATCGCAGGGTGGGAAGAAAAGCCTATAAGGAAGATGCTATTGCTGGTGATCCCCGCCACGTGGGAGGGATCACAGCAAAACGGTTCTGACTTCACAGGAGCGATCTGGATCTATTTGCTTGTATTGTCACTAGCCAGGCTGATTATAAGAGGACTGAAAATGGAAGTTCATACTTCCTCCATGAAATTATGACTTTAGGCAGAGGGAAATACTAAGAGATTAAGAGATTTTACCTGAATTACATTTTTATGAGACACTGTTTTTATCTCTTGAGATTGAAGCAAGCAGAGTATTATATGTAAGTCTGTTGAAAAGTGCAGAAAATTAGACTATAACCTCTGCCTAATTTTCTGTCCAAATTGTATCTTTATTAAGGTGCTTATTCTTTATTAAGGTGCGATTCCTATTTTTTTTTTACTTACCTGCACAGCCACAGTGCTAGATTTCTGAGATATTCTGTGACAAAATATACTAAGTGATGAGTTTTAGAGTTGTATTTTGACTTTCTTTTCTCTATATTTGGCCATAGAAACAAAGTCAACTTTCATCTTAGATAACAAACTTTGTTAGCTATTGATTTAGTGGGATTTGGGTTTAGAAAAAACAAATGACTGTGTGCATGTGCATGCACGACCACCAAGAGTTTGGATTGCTGGTGGAAGGTGCCTTAAAAGGACCATGAGTCTGGGGTTGTTTGGAATAAGGACTTAAAAAAAATAATCAAATATTTCTTTAAGTTTCCCAAGTCTGCAGAACTTGGCAGAAAATACTGTGAGAAAATCATGCTCAGTATTGCCACCGTTTCATATTTCTCATCAGATTACAAACACTGAGATGAGTGTCTCATGTGATGATGCAGCATAGCTGGTTCTTACAGGACGCTAGAGACACTGTGGGAAAAAAACGTAAAGCCACTTTTTCTTTTTCCCCTCTAGATAAAAGATGGAGGACAAATTGTATTTTTCTTTGATTTAATGTCTAATTCTGTACTTTCTGAATATGCCAAAAAAGCCATAAAAATATTTTTAAGTGAAATTAATCTTTGTTCACGTAGTACCTTAAATGAAAAGTGAGATGATATTTAAAACAGGTTTTTGTTTAGCCAGTATCACAGAAGCCATAATGTCCAAAAAAACGGTTTAGCTCTGAGTGCCCTTCTCTCAGGTCCAGGCTCCTCACTGAGGACAGGATATCATCCTTTCCCGAGCACAAGTGTGAACTGTTGTAACTGATCTTTCTAGCATCTTTGCTACAAACAATTCAGGCTGTTACTTATATGTCTAACATAATTCTCCCAGAGGGCATCCAGTACCTACTGAAAAACCCTAGGAGAGAGAGAGAGAGAGAGAGAGAGAGAGAGAGAGAGAGAGAGTTGAAATAAAATATTTAAATAAAACAGAGCATGTAAAACACTTTGGTTCAGAGATTTAAAAACAAGAACAAGTAGCAAACATGCTGCTCATATTTTACATGCAATAGGCAAATGCTGATTTAACTGGCTACACAGGAAAAATCCTAATTTTCTTAGCTGCCATGTATCTACTAACTTCTGTTGCAAGTTCTTATTATGCTCCATATGCTATTTTTCAGTTGTTTTCTCTAATAAAATTATTATTGCACAGGTTTGATTTCACATTCCTTTGCTTCTTTGTATCTAAGAGACCTTTAAATGAAACAAGTTTTACCTGTCCCCATTGCTCTCTCTCGACCTTATGCTATTGACATAAATTATTTAGTTATTTTGGAGATTTCAGCCACTACGTAGGCAAGTATTCACTACTAAGATATACCACTTAAGTCTAAGATATAATACTCTGTATTAGAGTTTCAGTGATACAGACAAGTTGCCCTTGGGCAGAATCATGCAACTTTGGCTGTCAGCTCCTTTTCTTCCTCTCATTATCACTTTGCAACCATTTTCTTTCATCAGCTGTAAACCCTTTCTTACTTCTCCCCCGCTGATGACAATGATCACTCCTTACACTGTCAGGAGTTTGGATATTCTGCTGTTTGAGCCAGGCTCTCTCAGCCAAAAAGAATGGGACTTTGCATTATCAGTGCATCCTGCTCATCATACTCCTAGATATTGACTGAACCCAAGTACTTCTTCACTCAAGATTATTATTAGAAATGCTAAATGCCTTAATAAAATCAAACAGTTGAGCTGTTAAACAGCCTTCACTCTAAATAAAGGTATATTTTATTGTTGGGGAAAAAAAAAAAAGGTGTGAGGGGAAGGGAACTTGTGCTTGGGAAAGGTGATTTCCTGTCTTCACTGGGGAGTCTGGACCTCATAAGGAATTGCACATGAAGGAATGAGAGAACAGAGAAATTGAGAGGAAAGGGGCCCAGAATCATCACACTGAACCTGAACTGGAAACAGTGCTGAGAAAAAACTCAGAAGGAAGCTTTTAGCCTAAATTATGAATAAGAGGGATTTGATATCCATTGGTTTTCAAGAAACAAGTTTTTATTTTCTATGAATTAATTCCACTGCATCCAAGCAGTACTTTGCTTCATCTACTTTCTTAACTATTACAGAGGCAACAACTAAAATGCTGAAGTCAAATTAAATAGCTGAAGTCAAATTACACTGTTATTTATCACAGTTGTGGAAGATTTCATTCCGTAAATACTGATTCAAGATTTGAAATGGCTTTTGCCACTTTTCTAACAGCCCCACCACAAACAGCCACATTAACATGCCATGAGTACTGAGAAATTCTTCTGAACCTTCACCTCTTCAGTGGGAAACTCAAAGAAATAGAGGTGAATCAATATTTTTCTAATTGCACACATGAAACTTCAGTACTGACAGCTTGTTTTTACCATGGTGTGTAGGACTTTGTTGAAACAACAAGCAAAGGTGCAACGAAGATGAGTTCACTAATCATAAACCAAATAGGAAAACAGCTGAATACACAGTGATGAAACCTATCTTTTGCAGATGGATTTTACTAGTTTACGAGAAACCGTTTCAGCAGTTTGATGCGGAAGCAACTTGTCTTAGAAAGAAGCCAGGCCATGCACATATATAAAAAAGCAGAAAAGGTAAAAATAAAATCTAAAAATAAATGAAAGAAAAAAAACAATTTCTAAGCTTCTTCCGGTGTACATAGGCAAATATCATAAGAGGATAAAAATGAAACACACTTGAACTACTTCATTAAAGCTCCCCACACTTTGCCTTGGACTAGCTTTTTGTTCATCCCACGAGCTCATGATTTGTAACACACACTCAGAGAATACTGTGTGAAAAGTGATTTGGGGGTTTGCTACTGCATTAATTTCTAAAACAATTGCCGGTGAGAAGAGATATCAAGTAAATCAGACAATTTCCTGGTTGGAAACAGAACCACGAATACAAAGAACACAAAACATCTCTCACACAAAGCAGTTATTCAGACATCCACAGGATTAAAGGTGATTAGACAGGAATATTTTCAATGCAGTCACTGGGAGTTCTGGACATTCAGCAACTCAAAGGGTCAAGGCTCAGGTGAACAACATGGAAGCAACATTTTCCCTACATATTGCATTAACTAGGGGAAAAAAAGGCATTTCAATCAATACAATCATTACCAACACAAGAAAGAGGATATAACTAAGATAAATCAATAAGTTGTTTTCATATGCAAATTTTCTTCAACAGTGTGCAGAATTTTTGTCTTTAATTGCTGTATAGGAAAGTGGGAGAAAAACTCTCACATTTGTGAAGGCCACAGTCAAATCTAATTTCATAGGTAAAAATAAACCTCTCTTCAGTACAATCTATAGGAAGTGATAAAAAAAAGTATCATTTTCTTTTCTGCTCACTTTCCTGTTATATCATTACTTATTTTGTGGGAATTAGCTCACATATAGACGGCATGGCAGAAACGATTCCCAGCAAATAGTGCCTACATTGGCTATGAGAAGATATCTGTGTTCCCTTTAGCAGCACTTAAAATTTCCACTAAATCTTTACAGGTAGAAAAAGAAAAAAATATATAAAACCACAATATGAAATTGCAACAAACCAGCCCAACGATCTATTTCTAAAAGATAAGCTGATGACACGTTCTCTCCCTAAAAAACCCATAAGAAATTGTCATTTCTTCTGCTTTGATGGCCAGGATTAAGATTACATTTAGCACTTCTGACTTTCTGTATCTTTTACATACAGAGGGATGAAGCACATGGCTCAGGTAGAGATAAGTTCTTGAAGTTAGATAAGTTCTAACCACAAGACTTGTGCCAAAGGGAAGGTAAATTAAGTCCTGTACAATTTACTTGGATAAATATATCTTATCTAAGCATGGATATGGCCTCAGATTTATTTATTTGTCCCTAAGTGACACTGGATGGACACCTCAGCAGAGTCTTTTCTATAGCCTTGTCCTTGCATGGTTTCTCTTTCGCTTTTCTCGGACAACAACTCTGAAACATTTTTGCAGTTGATCACTGTGAAAAGCCCTGTCCATAACTCAGTTGGATCCCAAGTTTGCCCCAGTTGCCCACACAATGACCTTAATGGAACATCATAACACCCACAATGGGAGGAAAAAGGGAAAAACATAGTAAAGAAGTTATTTCTTTTCAGCTTTCTTTTTCTAATAAATTTCTGCTCTCCAAATCATGGAGACATTAACACACTGGGTCCCTAGAACCGCAGGTTGAGTTCGACGTTCTGCCCTCACATTGATGAGTTACCTTGAACAAGTCATCCAGGCATCTCAGGGTTTAACAGAAAGTGTAGAATTGCACAGATGTTAACAGTAATCTATGCAAAATATTTTTTTTTTCAGTCATTAAAATTATGATAATCCTGAAATTGTACAGCAAACATTCATCTATCAAAAATGATCGCATCCTGCAAAACGTATGAGTTTAAGTTTAAACATACTAAAAACATCATCAGCATTTGATTAAACAGATTAGTCGGTACTTACATAAGAGCTTTATCCCAAAGATATTTTTCTTACAGAGTTAATAATATTATTTTGGTTGGTAGGAAACAGTTATTATCTATCTGTATTTACAAAGATAGATGATCTAAGGATAGTTGAGGTTAAAAAATGAGAGGTTTGTAGCTTTGACCTGCATTAATATTTTAAGTAACAAATAAATATTTTAAGTAATAGACATTTTGCAACACAAGCAAATATAATCAAAACATAAGGCCCAGTACTACTATACTGTACTCTTAGCCTTTGATTATAAAAGCAACTCAAGTAAGTGTTGAAGACCGCTGGCAAATTTTCATTTATAATTACAATTTTATTTTAACTTCTATGGGAAGCTCTGTGTTTATATTACAACTAGGCTTGCAAAGCATTCCACCAAGTGGAATGCCAAACCACCAAAATCTCAACTTCTCAATGAGTTTTGATGCATCTCAGTTCTAGCTTCATGCTGACATTTTTTAAAAAGATATTTGTAGATTAAATATCTTACAAAAGAAACTACAATATTTCAGAATTGCCAAAATATTATCTAAGGTCATTTAAAACAGTTGGAGAGTGATGGTCTATTTGAAATTTAGAGAAGGGAGTCTCTAATTTGCCTTTTTAGTCGGAATGATTTTTTTTTGCCCAGCACTAACTCATTGCTACTTCAGAAATGGATGTTTTGACAGGGTCCTTGGTGATGCACCATATAATTCACACATCCATTAGTAGCTTCTGCAAAGACTGCAGTTGGCAGCATGCAGGTTTTGAACATTATGCACTTTCTGAAGGACAAATTAGGACAGATCTTAGTGTACATCATCGTGATCATCGTGAAATTGGTAGAGTGCACAGAAGTGGGAGTCCAGAACTCTTGAGATCCAGTCTGCTAAGGTACTTATCAAGATTTATTTAATACTGTTTGTAAGGTAGATTACTTTTTAAAATCAAGTTTAAGCAGGGGTTATACATGCTCTCTTTTTAGTAACCTGTATAACAAGGAAAGGCAAGAAAACAGTTGAAGGAGATAAGAAATAGCATCAGTAAACTTCAAATGTTGTTCTGTTCCACTCTTGCTTCTTTTTTTTTTTTTTTCCCCCTTGGAAATTTTGTGCACAGTGTGTATCAAAAAGATAAAGTGAGAAAGTGATAGTTATTCATCAATATTTCACGCCTATAGGTCATTCATTACATGATTGTCTCTAGGGGCAGAAGACCGCACTATTGCTTGGCATAACTGTCAGTTTTGCTTTGGAAACTGTTTTATTCACAGGTTATTGTAAAATGAATTTGTTTGCTTCTTTTGTTCCACCAGCACATTTGAAAGAGAATTATAAAGAGAAACTGAAGCTAGTGAAACAATAATTTCGAGGTGTTGAACAAGGACAGGCTATTTGAAAAATGCTCTTTTCCAGCCAACTGTGATGCATTAACATAACTACTGTAAAGGCAAGGCAGCATCTGTCACAACTGATAAATCATATTTTTATATTGGGAGATAATGCAAGAATGATGAGGACCAAAAGAAATATTTTTTTAAAAAACAAAGTTCAGAAAATGTGTGAGGCTTCCGAAATACTCTGTGCCCTCCTAATATTAGCTTTTAACATAAACGCCACTATTACTAGGCAACCCATTCCCTTCCACCTACACAATTAATTTCTCTGTGTCGAGATTGTAATAACACAAACTGGTCTGCTTCAGGATGAAAACATGAAATGGGAATGTACTCCAATAAATACTCCATAGGCCTGAGAGTCTTGAGATCAAAAACATTTGTCTGGGATTTAAAAGATATAGAATAAATTCCAAGGTTTTCTGTGCTTCTTTTCCCATTGTCCAGACTATTGATTTTTTTAAGTAACAAGTTGTCTTTCCACTGCATTGAGTCTCCTGAATATAAAAAATAAATACTGAAATCAAGATAATTCTAGATAGCTACATAATTAAGCACATCCTCAGCACGGACCATGGCTAACTGTGTGAGTGCATTTGCAGAGGATCTCATTATTTAGATGAAAGCTGGAAAAAGCTTATCAAGCCAACAGAACACAGGCTTACTTGAGCAGGTGAAATTTAGATGTGCGTTCATGAAAAAGCAGATTAAGATACTCAACAGACAGAGGAAACAAAACTTCCTACATTATGCTCGGTCTGAAAAGAATATTTAATTTCCCTTCTGAGACAAAATCAGGCTCACAATTGAATACCTGGTACCTGACACGTTTTGAAAAAAAATGAAATTTCCAAAACAAATTTATTACGGTTAACCTGTAACACTTTTATCTTGGCTCAAGCTTCAATATTAGGGAGTGGAATGCTCTTCCATTTTCGGTATCTCCTGCCCCAAAAATGATGACAAAAAGAAATGACGACAAGAAGTGGCTCCAAAAATCTACTGCCAGCACTTCCATGTCAGGATACTTCTATAATACGTTTGTACTGTTGTCTTAATAAGATTACTTAGGAAGTAAAAGGCAAAAGCACTTAATTCACTAACTTTCTCAAGATTTCCATTAAAATGACCTAGCAATTTAGATCAATCACCGCATGTCCTTGATTTTCAAAAAGCACTTCCTTTCAGGTTGTTAATGTGCTAACTGCATGACATGAGCTACTTCAATATATCCTTAGTAGCTCTACTCACAGGTACAGGTTCTTTCTGGTTTGGAAATTTCCCCATTCTATGGCAAGAACCCAGAACACTCCCAAAAGAGAGAAAGAAAGAAAAGATCCCACACCCGGCAGCTCAGAACATTTTACCAAATTTATTTTATGGCACAAAGCTGCTGTCTACATCAAAATCCACCTTTTATTTCACTCTGTGCTACAGTGGTGCAACTACAATGGGACATGATCTGTTTTGAAAGGGGAACATGACCCAAACACCCCAAGCCTTTATTCACTGCTCATTCTGACATATAAACACATGGTTTAGTAATAGGATTATATTTATATCAATCCTACAGCACAATTGCATGGATTACTGTTCCTGATCCCAGGGATGCTTTCTAAGCCATACCATGGATTTTAAGTCCTTCACCTTTAAGGACTGGCAGTTTCTGCCTATGAACATCTTAGCTTGCAAACATTTGCAGAGGCATAAAAAAAGTAGAGATGAATATAGCTTGCACACAAGGAGTTTCTCATTCCACTCATTCCACTATTTTTATGATTTCTTACTTATTTTCTGTGCATTATTGCTCTGCTTTACTATCCTAATTGCAGTAAATTAAAAGCTCTGCTTGGCTGTCTGCTTCAAGGCGCTCAGGCAGGGATCTCACTGCAGAGACCGAGGCTCGCGCTGTCCCAGTGCTCTGCGTTGGGATCAAGAGCAATTTGCCTCTTCTCCCTCTATCTCCATTTTTCTCTATCTCTGATTTATAGACTTGGACTAACTTGGGTCAGCTTATGCTTTCTCCTCATAAGAAGGGCTGCTTTATTTATTTTTTTAAATTGGAATATGGTCTGAGCCATATTACTGTTATATATGAACAGTGTTACCTAGCAGAGCCATGCAAATGTTGCTTCATGGAGTGTGAGGCAGCAGGAAAAGCTTTTGCTATTTTAAGACTATATTCTTGAATTAGATTTTATAAATTAATATTCATGTTCATTAAATTTTAAAAGCTCAGTGCTAACGCGATTATGTTGTCAGGATAGAACAGGTATTGAGTGTCTTAATCCCATTTGGCCTGGCCCATCTGGAAGCTACCACTTTGCTCCACCTGTATCCTATAAATCTTGCTGTCAACTTGGTTTTTGCAATGCTGCAGTGTCACTCAGCCCTGTGCTCTCCTCCAGTGGCAGGGATCACGGGAACAATTGTGGCAGGATTATCAGAACAGCTTTGCTTTTACAAATAACCCATTCATTGCTTTCATGTTAAGGAACACACTCTGCTGACGAGAGGAAGGGGTGAAAGCTGATCATAAATGTTGGGGTGAGCTTATTCCGAGTCCTTACAGAAAACAGCTCTGAATCAAGGGTGCGGAAACCTCTGAATAGGTATCATGAAAAGTCTCCCAATCTAGTGCTCGTGTTGATACTACAGCAATGCTGCCCCCAGTGACTTAAACAGAAATGTGATGTCATTTAATTCTTTTCTATTAATTCCTAGTCAAGGAATTTAGGTTTCAAGAAGTCTAGTTTTTTCTTTTTGCAGTGATGCTGGGTAGGAAGCAGGAAGAAAAAGACAGAAGGAAGTGGAGAGCGTAAAGTGGGTGACATGTTTGCTATCATGTATATTCATATATTTACGTGTTAATATGCAGGCATAAATACTAACAGGCTTCCAAGAGTACTGAAGTACACTATGCAAGCAGGATATCCTGCTATAGTGGTATACACCAAGACCCCTTTCTTCCAGTTCTCATTAAGATAAATTTTAACTATGGCATCAAATCTTACCCTTAATTTAATGAAATACCAACTATCACCTTCTCCCTCAAAAGAAAATCAATTACCAGTTTACCAATCTCCTCTTGACAATTGCTAATTATTTGAAATTACACTTTGCAGACCTCCGGGCTTGTAATACGAATTCAATCCTTTAACAGTTCAAATGAACACCTATCAACAATCCAAAACTCTGCTTATAGTCTTGTTTTAGCTTTAAATACCTGAAAGACAGTCTTATGGTGTCCATGCTTGAAATTATGATGTATTTGGTCCTTGTTTAGGGATTTTCTCTTTGGAATAATTTTCCCTTAATTGTACAATTGTATAATATAAAACCACATGATGTGGAAATGCCTCAAAAGTTTTTATTCAGAAGCATTTTTTTAAAAAATAAACTGCTGATTAGATGTAGATTAAATTTGCAATTACTAACAAATTTATATGATGCTTATGAGATTTCATGTCAATAACAGAGGAAAATTCACCTGCTTGCAACTGAGAAAGGAAAATGCCTGCAGAGCAGCCTTGACTTAGCTCTCTATCCTCAGACTGTGATTTGGGCATACTACGATATAAGGTAGTAACTGTACCTTGGGAATTTAGCAGCCCAGAATCAGGTCAACACATTCTGGGGAGAAAAACGGCTTACTGTGCACAGCAGAAAGTAGCCACGATGACTTGCCAGATGTGATCTTCCTCACTGCACCACATTCCCCTTATCAGCACTGCTTATTAATCAAATATTATAACAAGCTGCCTGCAACAGCACCCTGCAACCGTGATTAATTAAGACAGAGCGGTTTAAAGGGGAATAAATCACTTCACAGCCTTAAACACTGAGACCAAAAAATACAGATATGAAAGAAAGAGTGGCCTGCAGGTCGCTCAGCTGCTTGTGCTTTTTGAAGGGCAGAGGTGCAGCTCAGGGACCTCACTGTTTCTGAGCAACACTCACATGATTCACCCTTCCTCACTATCATCTTGGTGAACTATATATCTAAGTGCCCAGGAACTCTCACAATTTTATTACATGAATCAATTAGAATGTGGAATAAACATCCAGTCAAAAAACAAAAAAGGTTATTGCAAGTCTGAAACCATCTTGGGTCACTGCTTGGTCAACCTTTCAATATTATTTACTTTAGAAATAGAGAGGTGACAGAGCTGCAGATGCTGCCTGACCCTGGCATGCGGGCTGAATTGCTGCCTCTGCTGAACGCTCCCTTTCCCCTCTGCAAACAGGAGATAACACCCTCTTCTATCCCATTCTTTCACTTTCCTAGGCCATTCTGCTGCTCCACTTAATACAGCAGGATTTTAATATGTATATTACAACACTTAGCAAAGTCCCCTGGTCTGGAACGTGATTGGGATTTCTGGGAATATAGAGGAGTTTATAGGGGCCAGTATGAGGTCCAACCCCTGCCACGCCAGACGCAGTGCAAACAGGCAGCAGAAGAGACCAACACTAAGGATCTTAGATGCCAGGTCTGTAAGGTAACACATTAAATGCAGGAATAAGCAGGCACCGGTGGCAAAGGGAAGATTTGGTAAAGAGAGCACATGTATACAATACCATTAAATTTCTTTTCCACTAAGCATGCACAGGATAGAGAGAGATTTCACTATAATCTTTGTACTTTCTTGATAAAACCTTCCAAACTGCCAGATATCAATTATGACTCGAACTGATGTAATTCAACGTAATACATTTGCTATCACTGATTACAGCAAGTTAAACATCTTAATCTGAAAGCACAGAGCATATGGTACAAAACTATTTCATCTGACATGTAGCGGTACAGGTAATTGCTATAAATCCATGCAGAGTCCAGCTTATTTTATTCTAATACACATTGCACCACGGCAAAACAAATTGTAGATTTTTTCAAATGGTCCAATCATACCACAACAGCAGAAAATTGTTTACAAAGACAACTAAGTTCCCAAAGACAAAAACACTGGCATGAATTCTTTAAAATATTGTGCAGCAAGCACTTAGCACCTATTAGAAGTCCAGCAGTTCCAGCAGGAAGCTAATCCCTACCCAACTGCTGTGCTTGATCACTAATTATCCTACCAAAAGATGCATTTGCAGGCAGCCTTGCTAATGCATATTCCAAAGTACTCTGTCATACCAAAACTTCAGATCCAATGCACACCTTACATATTAATATCTTTATCTGATACCTATGGCAACTACATGGAAGCTTCCTAACAACATTACTTTCTGGTTCCTTTATTTAAAAAGGCTTCCTATTGGGATTATAAAACACCTGAGTATTATCACCATGAGTCCTGAGTCCATTTCAAATAGCCAGTTTAGCAACAGCTGAGACGTAAATCTGAGGAACTTCCAAGGACAGAAGCACGAGGCTTCTGCCCCGCCAACTTCTAACAGGGACAGCAACTTCTGATCCTAAATCTTGATCAACCGCTGGGAGAGCCTGAGAACACTCATGAGTTGTAAAGAATATTTGCTCCTTTCCTATACTTTTCCAGATCATTTTTTCACTTAGAAACATCGTCTCCCACAAATCTAACCTCTCTCAGTTGGCACCACCTGGAGTCCGGACTGTTCCCTGAGCATCCTCTCTTCATACACCTCTCATCATTCTCTGTTACTGATGAGAATCACCCCCCACACACCCCTGCTACTCAACTGCCACACTTTCAAGACAATCTAAGCAAGAGAAAAATAAACTGTTGTGCCTACTGTACATACCATGTACCAGAATTGGCCTGGTGCTAAACAAACCTTAGAAAAAGCCAAGTTCACGTTTTTACTGCCCTGCAGGGCTCAAATACTGAAGTGAATGATTAGAAAAGACAATGCTGCTCCAGAGACTGCTTTGTAAATTAATTTGCACGTTGTAGATAGCTCATAAATGAGGTGTTCCACTTGGTAACATTAACCAAGGAGAGGATTAGATATAAGAAATGACATTCCAACTGCAGCGCGTGCTTTGGGATGGTGCCATTTGCTTTGACAGGCAGAACCTTTATTCTGAAGTAGAGGGAACATTTCTACACATCTTGCCAACATTTTTGTTTCTTTTCTTCTAGAAACTTTCTGTCAAATCTATTCCCCCCCTCTATTTCTTTCCATAATAATAAAAATAGCTTAGGGGTAATCAAACAAACACAGAGTGCCCTCGTCCTTTGAGGATGGCAAATAACGCCCAACACAGACTACTTAATAAGAGCAGGTTGACCTCCAAAACATGTGTAGGGTTTCCCAAGAGCGGAGTTTCCACCAAGCTGCAGTGAATCATACCCGAGCCACAGTGATTTGGAGCAGGGTTTTCAGTGTGCTGTTCTCCTTGGCGGGTGTGAGATAGTGCCCAAAACTAAAGGGCAAGCGGTGGGCGGGGAAACATTTTATGAGCCCAGGAAAACCACCGTGGGCTATAACCTTTAAAAGGAAAGGCAAACGCCCGGACTTTTAAATAAGTCTGCCTTGAATATGATGAAGCAGAACGAGCCTAATAGTTTATAACGCTTCTTAAACACTATACAGCAGTAACATTTTAAATCCCACTAATCTGGTATTTATACTGCAGACAATTTTATACAGCTACTGCCTTCCTGGTCAGGCACAGGCATGACTCATGGTTTTTTAATTTGGCGCTTCCCCTTCTTTCCTCTTTTTCTCCCCAAAAGCCATTTTACTTTACTTTTGAGCATAACTGCAAAGGGATGAGAAAAAAAAAAGGGAAACGTGGGAACAAAAATATCAATTATATAACAGAAAATGTCTAAATTATTCAAACAAAAGGTGAAAAAAATCCCAGCATAAGTATAAAACTGCAGGCTATGACTTAGGCTATAATTCAGTTCTGCAATAGCATTTAAAAGACCTGAAGACTATAAAACTGTAGCACAATATTTGCAGTACTGATTTGAGCTCTTACCAGGATATATGAGCTACAGAATTAGATAGAGCAAAGCGCTTAAGCATGTCATTAACATTATGTAAGCTTAAGTCTCCCTGGTTTTAGAGGAATTTAGACACACACACAACTATCTTGCAGAACTGGAGGTGTCAAAGCCAGACCCTCAGCTGACTGCACAGTTT
This sequence comes from Nothoprocta pentlandii, assembly GCA_013398315.1. NCBI lineage: Eukaryota > Metazoa > Chordata > Aves > Tinamiformes > Tinamidae > Nothoprocta > Nothoprocta pentlandii. The sequence continues at coordinate 369,191 of VZSG01000039.1, read as the reverse complement.
CAAGTGAGCTACAATGTACTTCAGATGAAAGTTAGATTTAATTTCTCAGTTTTGCTCTGCTGCAGTAAGGAAAGCTTGTATTAACCTTTTCTTGCTTCTTGAAAGGATATACAAAAGCAATCCATAACTACTAATAGTACATCAGAGAATGCAACTTTGCACAGAGGCTGAGAAAGTCCAGAAATAGAATTCAAGAGCTGGGACTAAATTGTTTTATCTGCCTTTCCCCCGCCCAGTTCCATCACACACCAGCAGTACTGTTGGTTATTTAAACAGTGGTGCAGCAGGAATACAGCAGGAATACTGCAGGTACTTCTGCTATCAGCAGATCAGTTATTTCTCTAGCTTAGGTGGTAGAAGCTGGTGACATCCAGCATTTCTAATTTCTTTTTATTTCTGAGGGATGTGTAGCAAGAATTAAAGATGTGTAAAATACTACTCACATACATAGATCTCATTCACTCCTTCTTAATGTAACATTGGATTAAAAATAATGCAACAGTTTTTTTAAAAAAAAGGATAATGGGAAAGTCTTTTATAAAAGCATATCATTTTGGATTGAAAAATGTTGACAATCTTCAGTCATTTCAATCTGGAACTATGCTGTATACCATATAGGGGCTAGGGAACATTTCTAGAAAAGATACATTTTTTTTCATTGTGTAGGAAGAAAAACACAGCAACTGTGTGACCATTTCAAGGTCACAATGCTGTAAATGGACCTTTAACTATCTTATATTTCTTAAGTCCACCATTTCAGACCAATACAGCTCCTTTGCAGAAAATAAATTCCATCAGCATTAAATAAAGAGCCATTCATCACATTTTCAGCTACATCCTTCTAGCTACTTCTCCCCTTGCTTTTGTTAGCTCTGTCCAGCATATTGATTTTTTTCTGTAGTGCTTCTTAGTTGTCTCTTTTCCTACTTTTCAAACAGATAAGCCTTATGCATAAGGAGTCAATTGGATTACCTGCAAACTGGTTGACAGTGTTTCATCACAGTCTAACCAATTATATAAATGTGTATTAAAATATTTACACAACTATGTCTGTAAATGTCACATTTATAAATAAGACCAAAATTAATTGCTCTAAAGTTCTTTACTTTGATAAGTATTCTTTTAAACTTTTTATAACTTATCTCAAAAAATATTTCAAATCCCTAAGTTCTATCAAAAAGCCACTGCTCTGTGCAGCTCTATCATTCAAAAGGTAACAGGATTCACTCCAGCTTAAATCTCATCACATACTACATACAACCATATGCATGGAGGAAAATGTATGTCCAAGCATAACAGGTGCTCAAGAAGCAGATTATAAGATATAATAAAAGGTGAAGACTTTATTCAACATAGACCAAATTACTAAATCTTCCAAAGGTCAAAAATATAATTTTGGCTTTCTTGTATTATTTTGGGATGGCTAAGGGACTTCTTTTATAAAGACTATTTTTATATTCCTACTACCACTTTTTTAAAAACCTCTGACCTCTTTAAAAACACTGACCTACTGTCAGTGTTTGTAGCCCTGAGAACGCACATAGTTCTGCTCCATATTGCAAAATAACAGAAATGTGTGCCATGTCCAAGAGACACTGCAAAAGGCTGACAGGGGTATGAGGGAGGACAATATGACCTACTTACGTTACATACATTTATATTAGGTATGTACAAATAAACACTGTATTTGTATGCATGTGATTCAGATACACAACATTAACAGGCTTTCTACTGGCACCGTGACTAAGAGACTTATTACAAGGCATATAACAAATAACACCTTGAAAACTGAGAAGGAAAAAATCACTGCATAGAGTCAAGGAAAGTGTGGAGGAAAAAAAAGAAAAAGAATATACTCAAAGCAGAGATTTAAATCTTTTACACCAAGACAAACTGTACCTGAAATAAACCTTCAGAAGTGCTCAGTCTGGTCAAATGTTTGCTCCCAGGCATCCCATTAACTTTTAGGGCTGACAAGTACAGTCGCTGCAAAGCGCCATCAGTGAAGGTTTCAGTAACGAGCTAAGGTTCTGGGTTAAGTGGCTCTTAAAGGAAAGTTATTAATAGAGCATTCATTTTGTATACTATTACTGCCATATCCATTACCTCACTTGAACGTTACAATAAACAGGCTTCACCTTAGACAATCTTGGCTTGCCAAGACCAGAATCTGCCCCTACTACTGCAGAGGAGCGAGAATGCCAAATACTGCGATTCACCAGCTCTGCCACGCGTGCCAAAGTCTCTGTGCAGAGATGACCCATTTACATAAAACAAAAACAAAAGGAAAAAAAAGAAAATTGCTGCTTTTAGAAAGAAATATTTCATTTTCCGCATGGCTTTGCTGCCCTGTGCAAGCTCCCATTGCAGGCCCCAGAGCGAGGGCGAGGAGATGGGCTGCGGAGGAGAGCCCGGGCAGCCCTGGTTCCGAGCCCTCGGAGGAGGTGGCATTTCCCAACAGAGGCCGCTGCAGCCCGCAGGGCAGCCCGGGGAAGCGGCTGCGGCCGCACAGCAGCCGAGCGTGTCCCGGTGGCCCTGACACTGTCACAGGAGCACCCGGCTGGGGCCTTTAGCACCTCCTGCTCAGGCACCCCGGGATGAGGCGCAAGGCTTAGCCGCTCTTCTGCACATTGCAGCCTCGCTTTGCCTCGGGGTCACCTTCACGTTCATGTATTGCACTGTATGTTAAATTCTCTATTTACTCCATAGCTTGCTGGTTTTTTCCCCCCTCTTATATAAAGTTATTATAGCAGGGCATACAAGCAGGAAATATTGTCCGCATACTTTGCATTAAAAAAAAAAATCATTCTCACAGCCCGTTTTCATTTGTTTCATATATATTTTTAACCATACAGAGCATTATCAATCTTATGCTATTAATAGCTATTTACAGTTGTCCCATATTAATTGTGATAGCTGAGATTCCTTTGTGAAGGCTGTTACAGAAAGGAGCTCAACCCAGGGCGAACGCGGCTAAGATGGTCCCAGCGCACTAAGCACAGCACTAAGTAGGACAATCCTGTAACACGGACAAGAGCAAGGAGTGCATTAGCACTGTTCGATCTCTGCATTCACAGTTGTGCTCATCTGGTTACAGAAAGTGGCACCATACCCTCCTTTAGTCATAGCTGTAACTGTATTTTCCGATGCAATGTTTGCAGAGAGCATTTCTGCTCTTTTCAGCACATCAGAAACTTGTTATTGGGCTGACACTCACTTAACTGAGGCAAGTCCCAGAGGGGAGTAAATTAAAACTTGATTTTAACTTAAAGTGCAGGAAAGACCTTCATCTTCTCAAGAGCTTTCATAATCAGGGAAGACATTCCCTGGACACAATGGGTGGAAATCCTGCCTTCCCCTTCTCCGCAGGATCGAGGCAAAGATCTCTCCTTGCAGGAGTAGCCGTTTCCTGCTCACTTGTTCCTTCCTCCAGACCACAATGACCAGCTGAGCCGACTCTGGGCTTCGAGTGAAGGGGCAGGCATGAAACTCCCTCCACCTACAAGGGTGGCAGAGACACCAGGGCCTGGAACCGCGGTCTGCACCGATGCCGCTGCAGAGCAGCAGCCCAGCTGCACCACAGCTCCAAGGGGACCTGCTGTTCCTGCCATAGGGAAGAGCGATTTTGGCAGCGAGTGTAGCAGGTTATCTTACAACCTAGGGGAAGGGAAGGGCTGTGGCTGTTGTTGTTGCTTTATTTTTTAAATTAAAAGATCTGCTCCCCCTCCCTTTTTTTTTTAAAGGGTTCCCTTCTGTGGCTTCAAAGATTATTAATTAATATTAAATATTTGCCTACATGCTCTCATTTTCAAACCACACATGGAATCAGATGAAATACAGTCTATACAACTAATTCCTCTGACCTTTCTCCCAAGTTGTTTAGTCCAACAATTTCTATTGAGCCAAAACTCCATCCAATGGTAACAGTAAGAGTGAATAGTGGGACTGCAGGGAATCAAAACAACGACACATTCACAACCACTGAAGAACCCCCCTCCTTACTGTGCTCGTACCATGAAATTTCAAAATCCATGAAATTTCATAATCTTCCCTAAGAGCATTAGAGCAGGGTTAAGGCTGGCTTGTGCCCTCAGAGCTACCACTTGAAAAATTGTTATCCCTTCATAAGGGGGACAGGGGCACCGTGTTACCAACATGGGTTCTGTGGCAGCACTAGCAAATGTTACTGACCAGGGAAACGTCAATGGCATCAGCACTGACCCGATTTCACAGCGTCCATCGACAGCAACACCCGCAACCGTGACACCGCTGCCCTCGTCTTACAGAGCAGAGGGAGAAATGGAGAGAGAAAAACGTGGAATAACAACAACAACTGGGAAATAAGCATTCCAGATTGCTATATCTTTGATCTGCATATGGAACATGCAACTTAAACATTTTGTACATCTATGCTTCATTAAAGCGTGTGTTAAAATGGCTTTTTAAATTACTCATTAATGGTTCATTAATAGTTTGATTAGTGGACAGCCAAGCCATGCCTAGGAAGATTCAGTCACCTGGCTAAGCACAACTGCAGCTTTTTCCCCTCCTCACAGGGGAACACAGGTGATAGCTGGACCCACATCCTGCTACAGAGCTTTTAGGACTGGAGCTGGTCTGCATCAGGCATTTAATCAAACAATTCTTATCATTTTAGAAATCCCTAGAAGTTTTTTTGATTTCAAACCATTACCAATTTCCAATATCGATGAGGGGGTAAAATGTGAAAGACAGCATACAGAGGGCAAGACCAGGAACAGCAAGGCTGAAGGCAAATCAATTATCCTCCAGCTTTTGGAATTACAACAATAATATTTATTATAATAATAAACACCAAAAACCTAAATGAAAAAAATGATAGGCCCTTCTATTTTATATATTTTTTTTCAGTGCATTCAGAAAGCTCAAGAGATCTTTCAACCAGCTAGGGCCACTTTAGTAGAAAGACAACATTTTTTCAAGGTAAGGATTAAAAAGCAAGCTCTTCAGGAAATTAAATTAAAGGCTGACTCCTCTCAGGGCAGTCATTCCATCAGTGTTTCCAAAGGGTTAAGTCTGAAATTGAGTAATTATGAAACCAAATATACATCTGCACATGAAAATGTTAGGCATGATATCTCAAATGAGCACAGAAAATGCCACACATCTTTTAAAGAACCATATGTTTCTGTTATTAAAATATCCACAGGAGCTTCTATAGTGATTAAAAACTGCCAACCAACTGAGCTAAACAAGCTAATTAGCACTAAATAAGCTTCAAGTGATCTACAGTTTGAGGCATTACTCCTTTGTCTTAGAAAATTAAATAAAAATATAGGCTACTTTAATTTCATTTATGTGTATACATGCATGTGTATATAAATAAGTTATTTATTTATACATTGTACCATACATAGTATGGTAAAATAGACGAAGAGCAACCTTGGAATGAATTTCATCTCGTTTCTCTTCTACCATATTTCTGATGCCTGTTCAGTTACAACACAGCTCGCGTGCGGCAACAGCAGCCGTTGTAGAATCACTGCTGTATCAAATGCAAAGGCCTTTGAACAGGCAATTTATTTTTGCATGTTCAAAGATAACGTCCGATAGAACTGAATCAAACGATTCCAAAAAATGCCCCCCCCCCCTTTTTTTTTTAAATTCTTTGTTAACTCTTTTGAGCTCTCAAACTTTTTGTTGTTATTTGTCCTATTTCAAAACCATCTTCCAACCTAGTTGTTATTAGTAAATATACTTCAAAAAACACCTGGCAAACCACATTGAAGATAAATTCCTGACACCAGTCTATCAGTTTCTCCCTAACTGTGGCCGTCACCACACACAAACACACATGCACAAAACTTATACTTCATCCAGCCCTACAGCATCATGAACTGGGGAAAAAATCTTCATTTTACCATTGCAAATAGGTCTAGGCAAATACCAAAACCAATTTTCTATGAACACTAGTTGAAATTTTAAATTAATCTGCCATTGTATGTATGAGCATCTGTGTTTATTTTCTCTGAATAGTCTATTTACTGGCAGCGTTTCTAAATGAATAAAGTTCCTGGCAGCACAAATCATGCAAACAGAATTCACTTCTTGCAAGCGTTCGCTCCAACCCCAATTCAACAAGCAGCTCTTCTAGTTAAAGAATAAAAAAAAAAATGCACAAAAAAGCAAAATGCAGCAATAATAAATGCAAAGGAATACAGTGAGAGGGAAGTTAATGAAACACATCTTATGTCAGTACAGGATCTAGGACCATGGAGCCAGTGACACAACATTCAACCAGATTTCCTATTGCCAATATTCACAACTAACGCTTATTAATGGGCCGATAAAATAATTTGACAAATTCTCTCTGAAATACATTTGGGAAAAATGCCATCCATCAGTGACAGTGCATAGACATGAAAAAAAAGAAGAAATTAGTCAAATTATTAGTACCAAATTATGAATAAAGAATGAATTTAGACAGGCATTTCAAATAACCAATGTGCACAAATGAAGAACATTAATAATAATTGTAGAAATGCAGTCCCAGTACATTCTGCAGGTGCAGTGAACCAAACGGTTTCTTTGAAGAGAGCCTTTATTTTCTCCCTATTCCTCATGGAGAAAGAGAGAGAAAGAAGAAAAAAAAAAAAAAAAAAGGAAAAAGGCAACCACACCTATTATACTCTCCCCTGCAAAAAAAAGGAAAAGGTGGCAGTGCCATTGCAGCCCATTGCTCTTTCTGTGCATACTGCCGTAGACTTTGATGGAAGCAGAGGTCCCTTCCTCAGCATTTTCAAAAATGCCCTATGCTGATTTCTACCAGAGAGTCTTGGCTGATGTTCCCAGCTGTTATGCAACACGCCAATATTCTTTCAATGCTTTTTCCCCCTCCAACTTTTCTCAACAACTTTAAAGTCCCAACATAAGCCCATGAAAACCACACACGCATTCACAGAAACCGCCTTGCTTAACAAAATGATAGTTTACCATCATAGCTCTAATCAGTGGAGGAAACTATGCTCCCTCCACTCCCAACTGTCATTATTATCAAAATTGTACTGGCTTTTCTTTGGCACTACTGCAACTACAACAGGAAAGAGAATACTTGAATTTTACTGGTCCCAAACAATTCCTTTTGCACCATTGCCTCGTGTTTTTACAAGATCACTTAATTTAACTGCATGTCAAGTGGTGCTTCAATAGTGTAGCACCTCATATTTCAGATGTCTACTACTTTATGTGTGTATATATATAAAAATATATATATTTAATTCCATGACAGGCATAGTCATACTTAAAACACAAAGCTCATAGAGAGGCCTCAGAATGGAAATATCCCAGGTCCTCTAACCCCTGGGAACTAGAGGCAGTCGGCGTGGTTATCCAAGAAAGGAAATGAGCAGGCATTTGGAAAGCCCTGCTGTAAGGGACATTTCCTTCATCTTCGCGAGATTAGCACAAAGTAAACAGTCTGCTGCTGCATTAGGGATCATCAGAGTCATTAGGGCTGAAAGAATTCAGGTGCTTGCAATAAAAGTATTTTTGCCCAGATAAATTGGCAGCAAATGTATAGTAAATGAGACAAGCCTATGGCCATAGTGATTTTGTTTTTAATTAGATCAACTGATACTGTGGAGGAAAATACACAATTTTTTTTCACCTCAATTTCTTCCTCAGTCTGAAACAGGAGCAGTAACTTTCAGTGCCATCTGAAATCATTAATATTTTTTAGTTTGACTTGCTAAACAATCAGTTTGACAGAAAGTAGGTGGCAACAGAAGGAGCTAGTAGCAAAAATATTTTTTCTCGAATTACTATACAGTAGGGAAGGCCAAAAGCTTTCCTAAGCACAGCAACAACTTGTTGAACTAAGTACCTAGTTTAGTTTAGCCAGTATTGGTCAGGTTGAATGAAAATGCCCATGGGTATTAATTTGTAGTAGCCTTCTAAAAAATTATTGCTATACAATTCACGTCTTTAATTTACCTTTTATATTCACCTGTGAACCACACGTATCTAAACTGTTTTACATATAGATAGGGTCCTGTTCAGTTTTGGTTTAGACACAGCCCTCACCTCTCTGCCCTCACCTACTGTGTGACCTTCACAGTCCCACATTCAGTGTTTGTTAAAACCATACAGGTGCTGCACTACTTTTGGCCATCAACATGAGCTTAACAGAGAGACAATTCTAATAACCTACAAAATCACAAATTAATGGGCGTTCACCAAGTTTTCTGCTAGCATTTGAGGTTTTCACTGACATTTAACAAACAGGGGTCCCGATGCATTGATGTCTCACACTTTTGATATTTTTTGAGATAAACACTTTCCTCTTCAAACAGTAAATTCATCCTTCACCCTTCAATATGATTATAACACTAAAGTTAAAAGCTTGCATACTTTATGCAGATCATAGCCTGTTGCTCTTCCCTGACTCTTCCCCACCTCTGCATTGCCCTCACATGCAGTGCCCATAATCAGGCCTGTCTGATTTTATTTTATTTATTTTACACACATCATTTCTGCTGTTTCCATCTAGATTTTTTTTTAAACCAGACCATCACACTGTTGGCTCATATTCAGTTTGTCATCCATTCTAGACTCCTGCCTAGACTCTCTTCTGCTCTGCTGCTGCCTGGCCAGTTATTCCCTTTTCGCATCTGCAGGTCTAATTTCTCCTTTCTAAATGTGGCACTTTCCAGCCGTCCTCCTAACTTCCCTCCTGCTGCTCGCGGACTCTCTGCTCGCCAGGCCCTATCCCCACTGCACTAGCAAGCTCTCGCCACTTGCTACCACCCGAGGATTTTATAAATTTAATCCCAATTATATTGACAGAGGCAGCAAGAAACTTGCATCATGGTAATTTCACCAATATCTCTGCTTTTCAGAGTACAGATTACTACCCTGAATAAGCCATTTTTTGCAGTGCCATAAATACCGCCATTGATTTATTTTAAGTGTCTGGGGTGGAAATCATGATGCAATTTTTGTTCCTAAAGCGGGGCAAATTGAGCTAAACCTAACAGCCACCAGCCTACCCCACGCTCCCTTAGTAAGGAGCATGTCCAGAGAAACAGTCAGAAGCATTACAGAAATGAAGGCAAAAAACCCAACTACTTGCCTTTCCCTCACCAGGCAGGTCAGCCCATGGCAGCAGAGACAGGAGACAAGGGCCACGACACAAAGGAGAGCGGAAAAGGGAGAGAGGACTCCCGATATTTGCTCCTGGTGAGCCCAAGGGCCTGTGGCCGCCCCAGGTGCTGCCCATGAAGGTGCTGTGAGGTGGGGCCAGCCGCTAAGGCTGCAGTGATCAGCTGCTCACAGGGGTGTTTGCGCTCCTGGTTTTTCTGACATCAGGATTATAACAGAAAATATAAACAAGCAGGTCTTGGTTTATCAAGCTGCATCTGTCTCCCCTCCCACTTTTCCAGGGCATGCACACAGTGCTTGCGTTCCAACCAGGTGGGATCTCGTTCATCCTACCAAACTTCTCGAAATGAGTCTCGAGGAGTTATTTTTTGGTTATTTCTTTACATTGAATTGGAATAAATTAAGAACTGTTGTGATTCATAACCATTCATTGCCATTTTTAATGTGTTTAATGTGTTCTTTGGACAGTATGGTTTTTTTTTTTTTTTTTTTTTTTTTTTTTT